>BJFM01000162.1:81659-94060 GCA_016586285.1 Arothron firmamentum
CTCTCTCTCTCTCTCTCTCTCTCTCTCTCTCTCTCTCTCTCTCTCTCTCTCTTTTATTCTCTCTGTCCTGTCTCCCTCGTCTTCTCCTCAGCAGGATGGTTCCTCCTTGTAATCCTGGTCCTGCTCAAGGTTTCCTCCTGTTAAAAGGGAGTTTTTTCTTTCCACTGTGCTTCCCTGGGGGTTCAGGCTTTGGGTTTCTGCCTCTGTAAAGCACCTAGAGACAATTCTTACTGTAAAAGGAGCGATACAAATAAAACTGAGGTGACCTGAACTCATTTAGGGGTTAGTTTCCACCACCACCTGGCCGGCCGGTTCATCAAGATCTAAAACCCAAAATAATTGCCCACTCCTGATCTTAAGTGTACATATCGCCTTCTGTCATGACTCTTTTGGCCCCAACAAAATGAAATACAATTAATAATGGAATTAATTATAATTAATACCTGAAAATCATCTGATTAAAAAAAAAAAAAATTAAATAATGGACAGCCCTGCTATGAATTGGGAAAACATTACAAAATCTCTTGTGCTACAGACATTAAAGCATCTCTCATTACATCACCCAGGAATGAAGAATAACAATAGCAATAATAATATTAATCACGATTAGTCTGCAGGAGTATCCTGACCCTCCATTAGTCCAGCCTGTTTTAGCCAGTCATGGCTTTGAAATCCTGACCCAGACACACCCTCATTTCCCTCTCTGCCCCTCGGTGGCCTGTGAGGAACTTTCTGTGAGGACATTATGTTTCGCCATCTGAGACCCACAGATAGAATATTCACTGTGCAAAGTGAGCCCTGTGTCGAAGAGGGAGGCGTGGTGCTCCTCGTGTTGGGATAAAAACCCTAAATGAAACAGAGCTTTCCCAGAGGATGTGACAAAGGTTGTCACAGGAAACGCTTGCGTAAAAATATCTGGTTTGGATCTTCCTCTATGAAGATTAGTGAGCCGTTTGACGCCTCATGTTTCACAAAACCAAAAATAGGATGGTGTGTGTGTGACTGTGGGTGAACCATCACACGTTATGTATGAATTTCATTTTTACTGCCTTATATAGGAAAGAATAAACATTTATCTCCTCAGGGATCACACCTGTTACCTATGTCTGCATTAGCTGACATAATTGCAGCATAATTGTAATTGTAATGAATTTGTGTTAAATGTAATAGCTCTGATGGGATCATTTGCAGTTATGAACGTGCGCTGACACAAGTTTGCTGGTGCTTGAACACTTGGACAGAGAGCAGCTCGGTCTCCTCTGCAGGCTCTTCATGCCACGCTTAATTGATGGAATCCGAGCTGGATCTGGGCCTCATGTCACGTAAAACCACGTCATTCCGGAACGTTACTGGGGAAACAGGGGACAAGCCAAGAAGGATTATTGTGTTCTCCCGAAGACTTTGCTGAATCTGCCCTCCGTCACATCCATCCAGGATAAAAAATCACAGCGAGACGTGGTAGTTTAAAGTCTGTTTTCATTTACTGTCTGGAAAACAGTGGACGGCGTGTTCAGGCACCCTGTGGATTTATAGGCATGTTTCGCTGCTGCGTTTCCTGCTATTGTGCTTTCTGTCAAAAGGGTGGGGGGGGGAAGGCAAAAATCTTTGCAAAACATGGAAAAACAACAGTCTTTCAGTGATAATATCTTTAAACCAAGCTACAATGAAACAAACTTTTAAATCTTTTGATATATTAGAACTAGAAGATGGCCTGCTGGTAATTGTTTAACAGTTACATCGCTCATATAAACATGTTAGCAACAGTGACCTTGTGTTATCTGCACAGATGATATCGCATCTTGTCGGCATTAGCAGTCCTGCGACAGCGCCACCTGCAGACGAGGCTTCATATGCCTCTTGGTAAATACGATATTCGCCATGGTGGTTTAAGTTGTGTTTAAAATAAACTAAACCAATGGCTAACTTGTGTGGCGCTGCTGTTTATTTTGACAAAAATGCATCAATGGGAATAAATCATCTGAGAACCCTGAACGTTGTCAGTCTCTCTGGGTTTTACACGAAACTGCTGATACTGACAGACTGATTGCAAGGAAACCCACTTCATTGTGTTTGCAACATCGCAACTTAATGTCCCCTGTGCCTCTTTTTTAAAGGCGGTTATAAAAGTGTTACATGATAAAATGTTTATGTTTCCTCGCTCTTCCATGGCACAACCTGCATGTTTGGCTCATAAAGTGACCGAGGGATAGGCAGGAACACCCCCCACAACTGTTTTCACCACTTCTTCCATGAAAAAAAGACCGCAAAAGTCCCGAGAGGAGAAGATCTTGGCGCACTGACAGAAATATTCTGAACTTTCCGCGACCCCCCTCCCCTCCCCCCCAGAAACAAGAACAATCACCCGTTAACATGTCCTGCTGCTGCAGACTCTTTCCATATCTTTTGCCCTGCACAAACTCAACCCAGACGTATGATAACACGAGGGAAGCAATGTCAAAATAAAAACACAAGCATAATGTGTCCTGCTATTTACCCAAATGTTCTCCAATGACAGCTAGGAGGGCAAAAAGATCTTTGTGCTACTTCAAATATGACTCATTCTGAATTTAAAACAACATTAACCAAAGTACCTCCATAATTAATTACTGCATTGTAAAACTGATTTGTTTTATAAGGAGATTAGTTCTCATCGAACCAGCTGCAAATTGAATAAATCTGTTTTTCAGAGGTTTTTGACTGTTGCTTGCAAACCAGCAATTCCCATCCCATGCACCACCCATGCACTCCTATAGAGCAAAGCTATTTATGTAACCTTTGACCCTTAACTGTTTCCTCTCAGGCTTAAAGATGTGCATATATGTGTGTGTGCATGTGAACATGACAGGTCAGTGTCAACCAGCAGAGAGGGACTTCAGTGAAAATGAGCAGCTCTTGATTTGCAGCCCGACAGTAACAGAAGACGCAGTGCTTGTACTGATGTCAGATGGTGGTGGTCTCAGGGGGAGGTGTGTGTGTGTGTGTGCGGGGGGTGGGGGGAGGCTTGTGCTAATCTGAAAAGGAATTCACGTAGCTACGGCAAGCAAAAAGGACAGACTTCATGTTGATGTTGAAGGGTGTTTAGCCTCTCATCAGTTGTTATACCTTTTGACCTTCTGATATCAATACTAGACAGAAAAGATCCAGATGGCCCTTTGTTTTAGAATAATATCTCGACACTCTCCCTGAAGTCATACAATCTGGAAAGACATAGATTTGCAAATCCAGGTTGTAAATGGGTGACAAGTGACGCTGGAGAATAAATAGTCTGAAAGAGATTTTAATCATGCTCACATGCAAAGCAGAACATCCTTCTTCAGCTTCTTTCCCTAAGATGATTTCACTTTTCTGTAATGCATGATTAATTGTCTCCCTTGTTGGCTTCAGAACCTTTCTTATGCAGTCTTACACAAGGGGGATTAGCTCAGATGGTAGAGCGCTCGCTTAGCATGCGAGAGGTAGCGGGATCGATGCCCGCATCCTCCATCAGATATGTTTCAGTCTTTTGGTTATTGCTCAGGCTGCCACACAGCTGTCTTCATGTGTGACATTCTAGCGGCGTCACAATTTCCCATCTTGGGATTAGTAAAGTCTAGCTCTCTAACTGACTCCACGTCTTGGTGTTCACGGAGTGGTTTCGTTTAATGAATTTAGAGTTTATCCAAATGTCTTTTGTGATATGTTCTATCAACACAGTGTTCAGAAAGAAATGTAAAAGGTGCTAAGCGAGCGCTCTACCACTTGACCTTGAGACAGGGTCATTGTGTGTAAAAAAAATAAATAAATAAATCCATTTAAATCAAGATCAGCAACACAATATAAGAAGATATAGACATTTTTTTGATTTTCAAGCTAACTATATGATTTGGCACGTGGAAAAAAGTCTAAAATGTTTTTTATATTTTTAATTCTTTTCAAACAAAGGAATTTCAAGTAAAAAAGCAAAAAAACAGTAACCTTCAGCAAAATAGAAAAAAGCTGTTCTTTTCTGGCACAGTTTGTATTCAATGCTTGTAAAATTATTACAACTGTCCTGCCAAACATTTAAATGGGGTGGCAGCTTTTGGAGGTATCGTGGGTCGGAAATATTATGCAACGGGCCTGTTTCTGTTGCTGCTAGGTGATGGAAAATACAATCAAACCTGTGTTCAAACACTTCTGGTGCGCTGATATCAGGAGGGGACAATGGTGAGGTCACGAAGGAGGTGACCTCATGATATATGGCAATTGTTGACTGAGGAACAGGAAAAAAACCACAGATATGATAATTTAACTGTGCTACGCTGGACTCAATGAGGTTTATGAGAAAGCTGGAATGTTCAGGCTGGGTAACGACGGCGGCGTCTCGGTTCTTTTTTCCAGTAATTATGACGCATCTGGCGAGTGTCAGCAGCCAGCTGTTTATATGAGCTTATAAAATCTGAAAACTTGAATCTGGAGAAGCTAAAGTGCCTTTTTTCTGCATATTGCAATCTTCTAAATTTGATGCTTTGGATAAATAAAAGGTCACTTTAGACAATTTAATTCTTTATTAATTTATGGGTAACCTTTTCCCTTATTTTTCATTTTTTTCCTCCTCTGTGTTTAATTTTTCAATGAAGAAATCCAAAAAATGAGCTCCATAGGATTGTGAGTCTGTTTTTCATATTTCTCTTACATAAACCAGAAGCACATGAAGAATCAAGTAAACGTGACTTGGAGTACACTGATGTCATGATGAGGGTCTTTTTTTTTTTATTCTTTACCACATTTCAAACATGTTGCGAGCTGTTTGTGCAGTTTTTAATCTGAAACAGTGCTCAGCTCTGGGTATGGCCTTTTACTGGGTCCCTTCTAACAATCAAATGATACAATAGAAGAGTTCAATTTTAGGTTCAAAGTCCAGCAACAAAGAGAGTTGGTTCATCATCCAAGTTCCAATTAAACTTTTGTGGTTTCAAAGGATTTTGTACAACTGTTTGATATTTTACATCTTTGAGGGATACAGCTTAGATTGTTCTGTAATTAGAAATGTAATTGTAAAAAAGAAAGAAAGAAAGAAAGAAAACAGATTTTCAAATTCCATGTCATGTATTGCAGGTTTTACTGGTTTTGTTATTTCATACAGGGTATGTAAATTTGGGATTTAAGGGTTGCACTGATGTACAGCAAATTTGGTCCAGTCTCTAGAAACCTCAAAGGTCATGTTCGGGGCATTTTCACTCATTAGCACAAGAAATAAATCTAAACATACGTAGTTAACCTCACAAAGCCTGAGTGTTGGTTATGTAACTGCGGGATGGTTGTTTTCAGCATTATGGTGAAAATCCTCTGTCACACAAAGGTTTGTTTTGTTGGAGTTATGCTGTAACACAGGAGGAGTCAGTCTGGAGTCAGTCAGCCACATGGAGACAAAGTTTCCTTTCTCTGTGGTGGTCTGAGGACACAAAAATGAGAAGCAGCACAACTATCTATCATGATTACAGTTTATTTCCCAGTATGGCTGCATCATGTGGACCATTGACAACCCAGTACAATACAACACTCCTGCATGACTGGCTAAACCTTTGACAGCTTCTCCACAGTCAACAATGACAGGTCCAGTTTTCTCTCCTTAATGGTCATCTGCATTTCTAATAATGTGAATGGAGCCATAATTAATTAGTTGAAATCTCCTCACAGAGATACAGAATCATTTCACTAATAACAACCATTCCATTAATCACTCTAGAAGGAATGCCACAGGGGTCTATGCTTGGACCACAGTAGGTCTTCTTTGTAAGTGAATATTTACGCACAAGTTTATGTGAACCTGGTTACTAAGTTTCCACCCAAGACATCAGCAATAACCACTCAGCTGGTCTGCGTCACATTTTCAGTAAGCGGCTGGAGAATTCCGTGACGTCTCTGGTGACCCCTGTGCCCTCATGTCTCATGCAAGGCTACAGCCACTAATCCGGAAATCATCGTGACATTTTATCAACGTAAAATCAAGATCTAGGAGTCAAGTATAGCTCATGTTCCATGTTCGGTACAACGTCATTAGAAAAATTCCATTGGGGTTGCTCTGGTTCTGGCAGCGCTCCCTGGACTGGCTCGCTTTGCTACTCCCTGATGGCAGTCCATTTATGCAACATTCAACAGGAATACTTTATAAATCTGGTATGAGAGCTCAACATTAATGCTTTTTTAGAGTAAAACTGGAACACCGTCGTACAAATGCCGATTGCTCACAGGTGTGAAGTGCAGCATATTGTAATCAAATGAAGCTGCAACAGTTTGAGTTGGCTGAGGGTGCACAGAGAATATTTGGTCTTCTCCTGACAGCCAGGGGGGGCCTTCGGGGGGCTTTAGAGCTCTGCAAATCTTATCAAATCCAAAACAGAGGACAGGCATTTATGCGCGATGTGACCTCGTGGACTTTCAGATGTGGTGATACTATTTAAAGAACGATCTGCCTTACCAATACCCTTACTAAACGATCACAATCCAGATCCCAGATTCATGTGGATGTGATCAATGAAGAACTAGATTAATTGAGAAAATACAAACTGTGGACTTATTTCTGGGTTTATTGGCTGCTGGAACAGAAGGAGATAGCCAGCTCTGTAGATTAGACGCTGTAGTCATCATTTATGCTGATAAAAATGGTAAAAATAGTACTGGGCTTTCAGAAAATTTAACATACAGTCTTTTAAAACTACAATTAAACTGAGAAAGTTTTGCCGGAATAACCTGAATCAGTTTTTCGGAACTCTCCAGGTGTTTCTCGATTGTTCTAGTCATGCGTTTGGATGCACGTCAGAGGATTTTCCCTTGGACAGCGTGTCCTGCTCCCAGACAATGAGCAGTATTTGAGTTGGCAGCCACGGATGCTCTTACAGTGGTGGGGTGAAAGTGGGGAAAACGGAGAGAAACGACAAAATCATGATAGCATCAGCGTCATCTCTGACCTGTTCCTTCTGTCTGGTCTGGATCACCATGTGTCACAACTAACCACCATCGCGTTTGCATGAAGAGAGGGTGATTGGGAGTCACTGGCCTCGTGTGAGCTCACTTCCAGTTATTCATTTCATTATTTTGTGAAAAAAAACAGCAATGGTTTATTGGAAATGTTGCATTTTAATGTCAATAAGTCTGACTTACACAATGTTACTAATTAGAAGGACACCCCGTTTTCTCCCAGTAATTTCAGGCTTAAAGGAATTAGCTTTTACCAATATTCTCTTAATATGGTTCTAATCAACTGCCTCTTGGTTTTTCCAGTAAATAACATGCAATCCATATGGGTTTTATTGATCTTTCAAATGAACTGAGTGAAACTTAAGGGGACTAAACCCTCCACTATTTTTAGTCCCTCTCCACTCAGTCAACTTTCCTATTTGCTAAGTGGCCTTGAACGTTTGTGCCAGCGCTTGTTAAATAAAGAGTGACAATAATTTCCCAGCGCTTGTTAGTCAACACCTTCAAGGCCCTTGAAAAAATCCACCGGTTCCTCTGGGGTGCCTGCTCCGTAGCTTTGGAGACAAACAGCACTTCTGTGTGACTTTGTTTCAGTTATTATTGTTTTTAAGGTCCGATGATTTGAGAGGAAAGTGCGGCTTTGTTCACACATCCCCTTTGGCAGGTATATTGCATGTTTGTGCCACTATGGAGGTAGATTAACAGCCGTGGCAGCGATATTGTAAAGAAATACTTATTCTAATATGCCAACTCATAAATCTGTCATGACATCTGCCAGCGTGCATTCTGTTCCAAGTGTTGATGCAGTCCAGTGCTGCTGACAGGATTTTGTCCGTCCGCCAAGCCGCAGCCATTGCTGCTAAAGCTACCTGCACGTCAGCCTTCAGTTGAGTCGTTAAATTCAAACGCGGGACACATTGTTGATATATAAATCAATCATCTTTTCCACCTGCGTAGATCTGTCAGCGTTGCATCAGCGCTGTGCTGGTCCAGACGCCCTTAAACGCAGCACCACACGCGGACTAATGGACCAGTTTAGGTTCATTTGCAAACCATGTTGAAATGTTTAAAATCGCTGTTAGAGTGACACTGGAAGAGGAGATTGTTCTCACATCAGTCCCAACTGAGGGGCCCCAGGAACATTTTAGATTGTAGTATGTTTCCAAACCAACCTCTTGACACTGTGTGTGAAAGCGACAGATGTGGGGTGGTCATGTGACTGAGAGTAATGCTGCAATCGTATCTTTATGAGCGACCCTAAGGTTTCTGACCTGGCCTTCAGTGTCTACAAACTGGCTCCTTCTTGGAAACTTGGATGGAAGAGAGGGCCGTGTCTTCACGAGCTCCCAAGGATCAAGTGTCCAGTTGCCTGATTCTGCAGGACACCTATGGAGCTCCCGAGTCCGTGTCCAGACGAGTCGCTCTGATTGCTCTGAAGTTCTGCCTGGGATCCTTGAAAAGGCCTTGGAGGATTACTTTACTAGTCTCAAGTGTCCAGGGGCCTTTTGTGAGCCAACACATGCTGAACTCATTTTGGCATAAAAAAAACTCTGTAAACAACTCTCTCGTAAACAACTACAATTAGACTTTGATCGATCCAGCAGGCTGTTTGCTCTGTAATGTGAGTGTGGCATTTATGGCTTTTTGGATTAAAAAGTGTGACTATAATAACTTTTGAACCAAAGGTCCTTTACTTTGTCTGTTTTGTACATTTTCCAAACTAGTTGAATGGTGTTGGCTCTGTTGCTGAACAGAGAGAAACACACTCTCTTTTAAATATTACACCAAAAATCACGTTTGAGTTTTAGACGGTTCCATATCGTTGTCAATGATAGAATCTTGGTTTTTTTTATGTCTTAAAAATTAAGACAGGAACTGAAAAAAACAAATTCAGCCTTCTCCGTTCTGTCCCAGTTGTGATCACTTTGCTGTGAGGAATTGTTTCATTTTCTTGGGTGTGGGTCCGCTGTTGTAAACATCCAAGCGTCCCCACTGACCTATAGGTTCACGGTTATGTAACGGACAGGCGGTTCAGTGTTTTGACCTTCAGCTTGTTTGTTCAGCTCCTCACCTACTGAAATAACACTTCACTTCAGGCTGGACTGCAGTCTGGTTCAGACAGACTCAATCACATACTTTCAGCTGGACCCCGGGGGCTCAGGAACGGACCGAATGTTTCATGTTGTCTGGAGCACATTGTTGGAATAGTTTGCAGAGAATAATGTGCTCGGATGTAAAACATCACAGTGGAAAACTGACTTAAGACAGCAAAAATCAGGACAGGATTAGGAGGAAAATTAACATTTGTACCCAAACAAAAAGATGGATTTTGTAAAATAGCTTTAATTACTCAGTAAAAAGCCCAAACAGGCTTCCTGGCCTGCTGTCTGTGAATTCATCAGGCTTATTCATGGAGAGATAATTGATCCTTGATTAAAGCTCATAATCACTGTGAGCATTCCTTCACCTCAGCTCCGGAGCCACAATCAGATATGATTTCACTGATGGTCCTGTTGGCTGGAAGCCTAAGAAATTAGAATAATAAATCAAATTTTCAGTTCAGTTTAGGGGGAAACAACAGCATAAAAGACAGCAAACACAAGTTACTGTTCATCTTCTGTAGAACTGAACGCAGAAAGTAGAACGGATCCCTCTGTCGCTCTCATGACATTGAATAGCCTCGCAGAAACCTGTGTGGAATCCCTGAGAGCAGTTTGTGTTCTGCTAGTTAAAGTTCATAAAAGGTTAATTTCACTTCCACAGGGAATAAAATTCAGATGTGTTTTTAGATCTGCTGAGATACAGAGAGAAGCAATAACCACATGCACAGATCACATGAGATGATTACAGTTATTTACAGTGGAGCCATTTTTAATGAAAGTAACCAGAACCAAGATGAACATTGTAATTTACTGTTATTTATCAATCAATGCATTGTTTAATGCACCAAATGTAATGTAATCTAATAAGTCGGTGAACTCCAGCAATCATAATATTGACATGCTGTGTTGGTTCGTAGCTGACATTTCCTTAATACATTTCCAGTTACATGGTCATGTCTAATAATGTTACTGTAGCCTGACCCATGTGCTGTGTTACTAAAAGCAAGCTTAGGTGTTACAGTAGTAATACTGGTTCTTTTGGGCCACTGTTAAGATGAGAAAAACCCACAACACTACCAGCTAATTAGAAATTACTCAAATTCACAATTGGTGTGGCTCAATAACTTTAAAAAAGTTTAAAAATAAATCTTACTTATAACTTATTCTGATTTTTTCTTCATATATATATATAGAATAATTACTTTTTCTCGTTACATCTGTATTTGTGCACTTCTCTTTACTGCCAGAAGAGGGAGACAATTTCCCATTGTAATTCTAAATGATAAAAAACTAAAGCAAAATGAAGAACTGTAAGATTAAAACATTCTTCTACAGCAACTCGCTTTACTTTTTCTAATATTATATTGTTCAATTTTGTATGTTAATAAAGATTTTCTTGATTTTGATTTTGAATGGCTGGATGATTGAAGAGTTTAAGAGTAGACAGCAGCTGAGTTCAGCACACTACGAGTTAAGAAAATACTTGAGAATATTAACAATAAACAATATTTTAAAATTCATTTAACACAGATAACATAATTCAATAAACTGTTCTGAGACCTAATGTTGCCTTTCTACACTAACACACCATCTTCCAAGCTTTCAGGGGTTTTTTTTGTTTTGTTTTGTTTTGTTTTTTTAACCTGTGGTATGTTTAAATGAGAACTACTACTACTAATATTCTAGACTATGTACTAGTTCTGCACATTTTAAGGTTATGTCTGTGCTTTGTGGCTGCTTTTAACAGCTACGAAAGAACAAATTGTTGAAAGTCTGTTGAAATTTTTTTTTTCTTAACTGCATGCCATAAACTATTAAAACAAAGCAAGTCACTGGAATGCTTAGAGAGAAATAAACAAGTATATTTTCTCTGCTTATACTGTGAATGGTTTCTTTTCATTTTATTATTTTAATGTGTTTTATGTACTTGCTACATTGTGGCATGATAAGCTCCCAGCTGGTGTTTCACATGTTTGTTACTTTCTTTTTAATGATACCCAAGTATTCTGTATATTAAAGTACATTAATTACAGCGAACCACATACAGAAGAGGGGAGATTATATCAACATTTTTTTTATTTGTTTTTTACTTCTTCCATGCAAGAAAAGAAACATTAGTGTTGAAGCAAAAGTGAAAAATTGTATATTCTCCATTTTCTGCTGATGATAAATGAGACATGGGGACAAAAGAAGGGTTCAGATTCTGCAGGAAAACTCTGTCTCTGTCATCCATAGCAAACCAGACTGCATCTTATTTTCCTGAGAGGACGCTATGGTAACTGTTACTAAAAACAAACACGCACACTTTGGACTTTCAAGTGCTGGTAATGATTGTTGAGAACCGCAGGCCGCCGCTGCCAAAGCCTTGCTGGCTTCTGCTCCTCAGCCATCTCTCCGGTTATTATTGATTCTTTCCTTCAGTGACTCACAAGTTGGTTGTTTGTCCGGCATGTGCAGGCTTCAGCAGGGACCTTGAGGAAGCTCCTAACCCACACGCTGCCTCCATATGATCCAAAACGCTTGACAAATAAAGCATGGAACATCCTCTGCACGCAGTCTGAGCTCATCAAACCATAGCTGCACGGAAGACTTTTAAAATGTGAAGCCAGATTTATTTATCATTAGAAAAACTCAAAAGCGTGGCTCAGATTTGGTGGTGTGTCATCTTTGGTTTGGTCTCTTAAACACTATTAACCCTGTTAGGGTTAGGGTGCTTTGAGTGGACGCCTCTCGAATAGAGGAAAGAACACTTAAGTAATTGTGATAAAATCTGCTCATCACATCCAGCTGGAGATTCCCCCCCCCCACAGATCTTCACCTTAAATTAAAATGCATTAAAAAATTACATTAACTATTTTAAAGAAAGAGGATCATAGTACTTTTCCCCTCCCTGCTCAGATTTTGCAATGACTTTCATGAAATGTTCTTGGCTCTTGTGCACATCCTCAAGTTGAATAAAACACTCTCAAAGCAGGCGGGCTTGGCAATACACCCAAACACACAATTGATAAGTTTAACAACTCCTCAGTGGAGGATCACACAGATCTCTGTGTTGTTACTGGACTGAGAGGATCTTTTTTTCTGTCCTGAGATCTAAAAGATGTTTAATGGAATGAAAAGAAACTAATGTTAAAGATGACAAACCTAACAGGGAAGCTGCAGGCTCCTATTTATGTGTGATGAGATTAGACACACACACACATACACACACACAAACACACACACACACGCAATAAGATCAAGTGAACATGCACACAGGCCCAAATATAAACACCCATCCTCTGGTTTCCTGGAATAAAGCAGAAGCTGAGGTGTCAGGGGTGAGGTGTGTGTGTGTGTGTGTGTGTGTGTGGGGGGGGG
>BJFM01000162.1:94090-107278 GCA_016586285.1 Arothron firmamentum
GGGGGGGGGGGGGGGGGGGGGGCTTCCCCTCTCATCTGCTTTTACTTTACTCTCTCTGGATCATGACCCCGACACACACTGGCTCCAGAACTCACTGTGATTGTTCCACGTCTGGAGCTGCTCAGCCTACCCTTGATTCATGATTCCTTCTCCCTTTTTCTTCCTTTTATCTTCTCTTCTTCAGACCACAATGTGGACGACCGGCACTGCCACATTTGCACAAACTACGCCAGAGCAATGTTTGGACATTTGAGTTTGCAGTGCTCCCACGCATGAACAAACAACTTACTCAGTATTACAATTGACAGAGACTAAAGGATTTCTTCTGAGCGGATTCCAAACAGCTTCTGTTCCCCAAACAAAGAGTTACAAAACGCAACACAGTATTTAGACAGACTTCATTTTAATGAATGTGCTGCCAAAATAGTATTTTACCAGTTTGCGATCATCTATCACTTAAAAATGCAGAATAGAAGAATCCTGCCAAGTTTTTGTTAATAAATAAATAGAAATGATCTCAGAGTTTCACTTTTAACAGGACCAAAGAGATAGAGTTGGTGTTAGGAATAAATCAGAGAACTCAACTGACAGCAACACGATGCTGACGCAAGAGCGTTTAAAGAACTGCAGATGGTGTGAAAGGAGGGAAAGGCAGATGCCTGTACAGAAGATTCTGGAGATAGATATGTGACTGCCTGCTGCAGGGGAGTTTGCATGTTCTCCACGTGTCTCTTCAGGTACTCCAGCTTCCTCCCACAGTCCGAAACATACGCTTGGGGAAATAGGAATTGTTGAAAGTGTGCTGTTTTTCTCTACTTGTTATCCCTGGGATGAGCTGGTGACTTGTCTGGGGCCTAGCCCGCCCCTCGCTACCCCACTAAGGAATACAGCAGTGGATAATGGGTGGATGGGAGGATAACAAATGTGGTCATTGTTTGCTAAAACAAAGAACATGACACCCCTACTTCCCAGAAGCCTTGAAAGAGAGAGAGAGAAAAAAAAAGGCCTGACAGATCTCTGAAAGTGTAAATGTTCTCTCTTCCTTTGGCTGCATGAACTCCGCTGATTCTCGTGATGTTAGCGGTCGTCTGAGCTGAATCAGATGTTTTCAACCCCGTTCTGAGCTTCACTGGCACCGAGCGTGATGACCTCATGTATTTTATCCTGAGGCCATCACACAAGCGGTGAAGTCAGTGAGCGGAGCAGGTGGAAAACAGCTGTTTTCATTCCTGTGACAAATACAGCAGATCTTGAGGTACGCTACTCCAGGCTGCACCTATTTAGTGCACATTTAAAGATATCCAAAAGTGCCAGTCCATTGTAAATGATTGACTTTTCCACTCACTTGTGCGAAACGATCCTAACAGTAGTTAACCACATTCTCTTGCTGTAAGTGACTCTGACATGGAAACCTTTTATTCAAGCGGTCGCTGACCTTTTTCCCCCCTAACCGCTTCATATCAGTGATGAGACGTCCCAGATGTCCCAGATCTCCTGCCTTGTTGCACCCAGGCTACGTTCATCCAAATGATCCACTTTTGTGAGGGGTCCTCATACGGAGTGTTCAGGCATGTAGTCTCGTTCTCTCGCTCCATATGGTCTTCGGTACTGTCTTGGAAGTGGAGTTTGCTGTTGCACTGAAAGCATTACTGATGTAATCAAGCGGTAAAGCCAGGAACTCTGTGTACTGATTTAATGTCATCCTGCTCTGTGGTTCCCCACAGATCCTCTTCCAAACGTCATCCCTCTTTAAACAGCAAGTAAATTATAACGACCTCAAATCTGTGCATGTGTGTGTGTGTGTGTGTTAGTGGATGCAGATTTTTGCCCGATGTGTCATCATCAACATGTATATATTTTATAATGTCACGATGGAGAGGAACATAAGAGCAAAGCGTCAGGCTCGTTTCATTCCTGGCTCTATCTTCATTAAATTGTTACAGATTCAGTCCCACACACACACACACACACAAAAAAAAAGTTGATTGGTTAGATGCTGAATTATGACACCGAGGTTTCACAATGTTTTAGCTATCAGCTATAGTGAGATTTTTTATTTTTTTTTTTACTGAGCATACGAATGAATTCTAACAAATTCTCACAATGGGTGAGAATTTAATCCACTAGAATTTATTTATTGAAATTGTTTTCCACAAAGCTTCAGCAGATGTGGTTGCATCTGGAGCTCAGCTGTCGTTATGGAAAAAGTTTGTTTCAGGCAGTCGGACTGACTGATTAGCTATGGCCACTTTGGCATATTGTTCATGTGTTTGAGCAATAATCAGCATTTCACACACTGCTCAAACCCTCAAAGCACACAGTCTTCTTCTACTTTTGGCTGTTCTCCTCAGGGTTCACCACAGCCAATCGACTGTCTCCATCGAACCCGCTGCCTCCTCTTCTCTCACACTAACCTCATGTCCTCTTTAACTTTACCCATAAATCTCCTCCATTTTCCTTTCATTACAAAAAAGAGGAGTACTGCACATGACTCGGTGTGCCTTGATTGAAATCTTTAAAATATACATATTATTTCTGTCTATATTGGAGAGATTTTAACCTGTAATTGTTCCAACAGTGATAGCTTTTAATTGAAAGAATTAGGAAATCTATAATTAGCAACAAAATGCATTTTTTTTCAAAAAATAGAACACAATAAAATAAGTTAAACAGTTTAACTTTATCTTAGTTCAAAAGAATACACTAGCAGACTTATACTTAGAAGTCAGAATCTAAGAGCTTTTTGTTTTTATAGTGTAAAACAAAAGTGAAGTTTTTTGGATGCAAAGTGACATTGAAAATGGACTCAAATGACTTGGTGCTGCAAACCTGCTCTGTTACGTGATTCACGTGGACGACATCGTGCAGTCGCTGAGGTCACAAATCTAAACCAAATCACTCATGGTGGTGCGCTGCGAGAGGGGCACACTGTTTTTGTTTCACATCCACGCTGAGAGCAAACACGTTATATAAGCCAATAAGATTTCCACACTGGTATCCTGTTATTTCTGCTGACTGCAGTTTTTGTTGTCCCTGCAAACTGGAAAAGAGCAGGATAATTCTTCATGTTGTTGATCATGTGCACACATCTCTTATTAAACACTTACTCCATCAGCTGCAGAAGGAAATGTTATAGGCAAAGGCGGATGTGAATACCGTACTGCAGCTCTACAGCTGTTGGACCAAAGTAAAAAAATTAATTAAAAATGAACAGCTCTTTTGCTTTCTAAGGCTGTAGGGGCCTCCCGGTTTAAGAATGCTGTTTGCACCGATCAAGCTGTTTGGATTTAGGGTAACAGACTATACAGTGAGGGTCTGACAGCCAAATTTCTACCTCTGGTGAGATACAAGCTTGGATGCTTTTGCTAACTACAAACAGATGTTCTCCTGAGCACGTGGAAGGTTTCACAGGATGAAGATGAGTTTGACTCAAAGGTATCGATTTGCAAAAACAGGATAAATGGCTAAAAAAAACATTTAAAAAGTTTCTTGAAAGAAGACTTGTCGGATTTGTCAGGTTAGATTTGCATTTGCAGTTTATGGGTATTTAGGAGACATTTTATATGATTTTATATCATACTGTTTTTAATTCATGCTCATGGCTGTTTTGCATCTTTTAATGGATTTTTTTTTTTTATCTATTTTTTTTTTTAATCCTGTCATAGTTTTGCTGTGTCTGGGTCTTCTTGACTCCAAGCAGCTGTTATTTTATTTATTTCAATGTGCAGTCATTGTCTCTTCTATTACAACTTTTTTTGTTAGTAGAGATTTGTTAGATGGGAACAGTCCTGAGCTAATTTTATATTTCTCTCTTTGTTGTTGATGAACACATGTTGAATTAATCATCACCATTTTGATGCCCCTGGAAAGCTTTTTTTGCAACACTGAAATAATTTTCTCAGTTAAAAACAGTCATCATGCTCTCAAGAAGAGCAATATGTGCTGCAAGCCTGTTGAAAATGCTGGTCCAGATGTCCGATCGAATAAAGCTGCCTTGCGGGAAGAATTGCAGAGAGAACTGGAACCCTCAGAATTCAGTAAACAAGTCAAGTCTTCCAATACATCAACAATAGTATGGAAAATTATAAATCATATTAAGTAGCTGCGGCAAAATACGAGTATGCTCTTATTACATCAGGGGATAAAAATGAGGTTTAATTGGGATTACTGTATTTCAGCTCCACGTGAACACATGTAGAGGTACGATCAACTCTAACTTGATGAAAAGTCGAAGGATCATCTAAAACCCTGGGGCAGTCCTGGCATCTAGTGGCAACAACATAAAATTACATGATTTGCAGCCTGGCTTGACAGGCGTTTGGCACATCTGATTCATGCTTATACAGTATGATCACATGATGCCGGTTATGTGCACCAGAATGAATAATAATTTTAAAAAAACAAAAAAAAAAAAAACCAGATTCTACAAACAGAATTCTACAGACAAACACAGACCTTCTCTTGCCTAACTGAGCTGACACGACGTCAGCAAGACTCAAACGTAATGAGATGTTTCACTTGACTCATCAAACATTTCTCATGTAGTCCAGCAACATCCTAGAATGACTCAGAAGTGTTACATTATTTCCATTTTACCTCTACCTGGAACCTGCAATTACATGATTTTTCTTCAGTTTTCCATCTCTGCCTGTGTTTTTAAGACTCAGACTGACTTCTGACATGTTGAAGAAAGCTGAATTTGCTTCTCTATTGATATTCTTTATTTTTTAATTTACTGTGGGTGGCTGTGGACCTCTGGCCTTGGCACAGACATCTGCTGGAAAGGAAACTGCTTCTTGAACATCCTCCCTGAAATGTAAAAAGCAATATCAATCCTGACACACTGGGAAACAAAACAGGAACTTTCAACAAAAAGAATAAATAAATAATCCACAAATACATCATGGCTTCCCACATGGGAAGTTTAAGAAGAAAATGCATAGCTTTTTTATATACATTTTAATGACTTTGAGAATTTGTACGCACACACAGTAGGATTTGCCCTTCAGTGGTGTGGAAAATGTGCCCCTGTGCATATATTGCAGACTCTGTCAACCATGGCACAGTCTCAACACCTCCTGCCCTCACTTCTCTGAGTCTCATTTCTGAAAACATGTCAGTTTACTCTAGTTCATGCAAAAAAAACAAAATAAAAAAAACAAAAAAAGGAAGAAAACACACACGCTGAGAAATCAGAGCTGCTTTTGAAGCCAGTGAGATGGTTAACAGTTGTCTCTGCACATCCCTGAAGCCGGATCAAAGGCAGAGAAATGTGGGAAGTTTTCCTGGCTGGGCCTCAGAGACTGTTGATGTTACCGGGGGGGGTTGGCTGCAGGACATGAGAACCTCCTGCAGTAACGAGGGTCCGGCCAGCTGGGCTCTCGTTCCAGCATGGGAAAAGAAGAAATAGTGACTAATTGATTTTAAACTCGAGTCCATTTGAGTGTTTGTCAAAATATCACATTGCAAATATTATGTCATCGCTGCATAAATAAAGGTGTCTCACTATCTTATACTATCAACACTAGAGGATGTTTTTATTTTGAAATGTGCATGCTTGATGCAATTACAACAATCATTCAGACATGTATTAATGCAAATGTCACCAAAAATGTTAATGATTTATATCAATGATAAGAATTATAGATGAAGCTAATGATAAAAAAGATTTTCAACAGATGAAAAATATGCTTTTAATTCTGTTTACTTATAAATTTAAGACTTCAAATCTTTAAAAAAAAAAAGGTACTGAGGTGTAAAGTATGTGGGTTTTGAGCAGAAAAAGCTTCACTTAATATTCTAACAACACTGAAAGAACGCAAATCTAAATAATCATAAATAGTCGCACTACTTAAATGTGTCCTTCCTCTGTAAGAAATTGTAAGCTGTGCATGTTTCATGACGTAAACAGTGTGGAATTTCTAGAGGTGAACTGCTTGTCTTCTACAAACTGCATGGTCTCCACACCCTAGAGGAAACAACAGCCTCTGTGCGTGTTTGTTTCGAGTGTCAGCAGCACAACCAGACATCCTTTTTGTTCACACGTTTCTGACCGTTTTCCTGCTGTCAGTTGACGCATTTGTGGCTTTATAAGAAGCATTACGTGCTCCTCAGTGACCTCAAGGGGTCCTCAGTTTACAACTGGTACGAGTGACGTGTAATAGTTAACATTTATTACTGCACAAGAACGTATGCATTAAGTTTGTTTTTAATTTGTTTTAATAGTGTAGCTCGAATCCAGAAATACATTTTATTCTGATTAGAAAATGTCTGAGGCTAAAACAAAACATTTCCTCTCTGTGTTGAAAGAGCTGGGCAGTTAATATGTTTGCTTTTGTGAGCACAGCTCTGCCCAAACTTGAAAAACTGCTTGATCAATCGTTGAAGGATCGCAAAGAACAATTAAATTCCTCTTGTTTCAAATTCAAATTGTTTCAAATTAGGTTGATAACATTGAAGATAAACAGAACAAACACGTTATTTTATAACTAAACTGCATGCATAATATTGATAGTAAGACATTTAGGCAATAACTGATAATGAATAGATAATGCAGTTTGTACAAGTAGGGAAAGAACACTGGTACCAAACATTACTAACAGAACAGGTATTACTACTAACAGGACGAGTATTACTACTGAGTCAGTGCACCCAATACAGTCGACGGGTGGTACACCCAAAAGGAGTCACAGATAATTAAACATTTGAACACTTGAACATATCATTGAACATTAAACATTTGATCAGTAAGCAGAGTCTTAATTAATTTTAGCTAATCTCAAGCATTCAAAGTTGCTTTAGTGAGGTCTGGTTGATCAGGAGCTGTGGTTGCAAAATTTGGATATAACTTAGCTACAGTATGTTGGCTTGCACCAAAGCCCTTTGCCCTTTGATTACTAAGCATCAAATGCTCCTCTAATCTTGCTTTTGAGCTGCCTGTTTGATCTGAGTCTTTGCAAAGAGTCTTTAATCTTCTGAATTTTGTGTTTTGATGCAACACTTGCAAAATAGGGCAGCACTGCATTCATAATAATCCTGACAGTATTCCTGATTTTTCTGATGTGCTCCTCAGTGGCATCTGTTTCCGGGAGAAGTTGGACTTCTTTTTTTTTTTTTGGAAAGGCTGTTTTCTGTTTGGAGGAAGTGGTGTCATGGCCTCAAGGAAGTGCTGAGGCAGGCTCTGCAACAACAGGCCTACAGAAGAACATGAAAAAGCCTTGGTCACATCTACATTAGGTAACAGCCCACTAGTATTCTTGCAAAAATGATCCCCCCCCCCCCCCCCAGTTCTGTCAAATTAAAAGAACAAAACAGTGACAGTGATGTTAAAAAAAAGTACATCTCACACTCCAAACTGTGACAATCATGTGACAAACATTACTGTATATACAGATTTAATACATAAAGTTTGTGCCCTTTGGATATAGTTGTTTAGGTGCTAGAAACATCTAGATTAATGTTTGACATGTTCTTGAAGAGTTTGATGACTGTTTTAAGATCAAATGTATCCGGAAAAGTTCATTTGATGTATGCAGTCCCCACATCCTTTTTCAAATGGCAGAGCAGTCTATACTGAAACCATTCTACATGTTTATGTTCTGTCAGGGGCCACAGCTTAATCCATTAACTATGTGGCTACTACAGACAGGGTCTGCTTTGGGGTTTAACATTTGATCAATCAAATAGGTATACTGGGTCTGTACCAAAGAGCTAAGTTAAATAATAACTCTGATTACGTCATTATTTGCAGACTTTGTGCAATTCTGTTGTGCATCAGTGCAGTTTAAGGCCCGTTCTGTCTGGGGTGACTTCATATATTATGTGTATCCTATTGTGAGTGAAAAACGATTTGAAAAATGTACAAAAAAGTGATCCAGGCATCAATTTCTTTTTTCTTCAGAACAGGTTCTCTCTGCCGCTCCCAGTAAATCTCGGTTCAACCCGTCAAACCTGAAAAAGCAACTCGAAGGCAGCGAAGGCCAAGAACGACAACCTGTCCACCCACTTTACCTGTTCGCTCTCAGGTTGGTGTGGAGTTCATCAAATACCCGCACTGTTTTGGTTTTTTTGGTTGTTTTTTTTTTTAATTACTGGGAGGTGTTGTGGAGTTCTTCAGACGCATCCCGACTTCTCGTCCTTCTCGCGTTACACACCTTTGGGAGGGACCAATGATTCGCTGAGTAGGAGTTCGGTCTCTCCCTCGTTGGCTGGATGGTACACGTCAGCAGTCAATAAGTCGAGATGTATCATAGTCCCGTCATCCTCTTCCTGGTGCGAGCGTGTTGACACATTGAGTGTGCAACGAAGCCAACGGCTGCGAGTAAGTTTATTAAACCTCACAAGTTAACGCAAAGTGCGCGTGTAACTCGGTTGGTTTTGCTCTGCTTTCACTTTGTACAGGTAGTGAACAGAAACGAGCGACTGTTTGGATTTATGACGCCGTTCGTAAAGTTGAGAGATAGCGAAGGAGTTTGACAAGAACGTCACGCGGCGGTCGGCGTCGCGCACGAGGACGCGTATGTTAACAATGAAGCCCCGCGCGACAAGGTGACTGAAAGCCGTCGCAGTTTTGTGTTCCCTCGTTCTAGATTTTGCTGTCAAAAAATGCGATTTCGGCTGAACAAACGAAATCTGCTCGCGCTGCTGGGAGTCTCATTTGTAGCTGCGACTTTCCTGTTGACCACGCGTGTGTTTTTTGTGACCGATAATGACACGCAAGACGCTCAGGGGAAAGCTCCCGTGCATTCTGACACGGTGACGTTCAACCTGGACTCGCTCCCCCAGTTATTGCGTTCTGTGTACGCTGCCAACTACAAGCAACACGTTCGGAATGCGGATAAATTTCCAGAGGACCCCCAGCTAGTGCTGGTCGTGCAAGTTCATAACAGAGCAGAATACCTTGAACTGCTCATCAAGTCCCTGGAGAGCGCTGCCGAGGTCCACAGCTTCCTTCTCATCTTTAGCCATGACTATATTTCAGAGGAAATAAACGCCATGGTGCAAGGGATAACGTTTTGCAAAGTGCTGCAGATTTATTTCCCTTTCAGTACTCAGCTGTATCCAAATGAGTTTCCTGGACAAGATCCCCGAGACTGCCCCCGCGACATCTCCAAGGATAATGCTGTGAAAACGGGATGCCTCAATGCAGAACACCCTGACTCTTATGGACACTACAGGGAAGCCTTTATCACACAGACCAAACACCATTGGTGGTGGAAGTTGCATTTTGTGTGGGAGCGAGTGCATGTGACCCAAGGCTACAGTGGATTTGTTGTCTTTTTGGAGGAGGACAACTATGTCTTACCTGACTTTTACCACTTTTATAAATCAATGATAGAGTTCAGGAAGAAGAGTTGTCCAAATTGTGACATGTTGGCTTTGGGTAACCACAATGGTCTCACCAAAGCATTTGCCTTGCTGTCCAATAAGGTTTTGACCACTGGGTGGATGTCCACTAAACACAACTTGGGCATGGCCATGTCCAGGGAGGTATACTACAAACTGATGGGCTGCAGCAATGAATTCTGCACTTATGATGACTATAATTGGGACTGGACTCTGCAACATCTCTCAGGAACCTGCATGTCGAACCCTCTCAAAGTGCTTTTTGCACAAGCCTCCAGGGTCCTCCACATTGGAAACTGTGGGCTTCACCAGAAAGAAAACTGCAGGCCAGAACTGGCCTCACAGAAGGTGAAGGAAGGTATTCAGATGATAAAGCACAGCCTTTTCCCCCCACCTTTGATTCTTACTGCTGCAGAAACGGTGGAGCACAAAGCACACATGAAGAACGGAGGATGGGGAGACGTTCGAGACCATATGCTGTGCAATAAATATGCACAAATTCTATGAAGCGTAGCATTTTGCTTGTAGTCAAATGTGTCCAAATGCAAATGTGCCATTTATTGACAACTTCCCAGGCTTTCAGACTGCAATGGGTTGTAATTAACTCATTTATTTTATTTTTTTCAACAAGGTCTTCCATGAAGGACCAGATCATGGCTGCGTTTTGTGTACAAACAGACAAAATACTTTTTATAAATCTATTTAATGACCAAAGCTGCACGACAACAGAGTCTTGATGTAAAGTATATATTAGTAATACACTTATTTTGTCACTTGTGAGCAAAAACAGTAGTCAGGATAAACAAAAATAGTGGAGAAAAAAAAGGGCGGCCAAGTATGACTGTCAGTGACTCAACGGTGCACAGGATAGCTATCACATTTTAACATTTGTTCACATTAATTTATCGGAAATTAAAGCTATGATGACTCATTTAACCATTTGCAATGATGTTATACATCATACAATGTATGACATACATACATGTCATACATTAGAGGGTACTTTTCATTTTATAATTTCAATGACAAAAAGCTCTTCATCTTTCGAAGACTTAATTGCAAAACAAGTAATCATTTGTTTTGGTTACAGTCAGGGGGCTATATTTTATTTTCAGGACTTCTGCTTCAACAGTTTTGACCCTTGCTTGCAACAGCCAAAGTTGGTATGACATGTATATTTGCATTGTGATAGGCCAAAAGTGACCTTTTGGAATCGAGTTCGCGATTCTTCCTTCTGCAAACATAAAACTTGTTTTTGCACCTTCATTTATGTACGAGATTTTTACAAGAGAGGAGCAAATGTTCCTTTGTGACTTAAAAAAAATCCTAAGTGCCTTTTTATGAGGTCGAACAATAAATGTAGCTATCTGCTTTCAGGGAAATAAATGTTGATGTATAGTTACCCAGTGAAATTTGAATTCACAAAACATTTCTAAAGCTTCAAAACAAAGCAGCATTGCACTACTATCTGAAGTAACAGTCATTGTTAATAAAAAAGAAGGTTCCTTATTCCAAACTGACTTTGATAATAAGTTCTCGTGCTGTTCATTGTTGAGTTAATATTTTCATTTCTCAGTCGTTCCCTCCTAAACTGCATAAAAGTGCTACAAATTTGTGCCTGTAAGTGTAATTAAGATATAAAAAGTGCACTTAAATTCCACAGATTTTTTAAGGCCTCTTAATCAATTATTAATGAATAATGATTTAGTATTGGTTTCTTTTTGAAAAAATATTTGCAAAGAATATCACAGAAATTCTTATTGCAACTAAAATGATAAAAAAAACAACAACTTTGTTTTGACTGTTCAACAGGGGTTAAAAGTGGTTGCAAGAGGGCTACTTATTAAATATGAAACACATTTCTCCAACAAATATGAAATTAAAGTTTTACGTTTATGTATGAAAGTATGTGACATTTGACTTAACTCCTATAGGATTTGACTATAGTTTGTGTGATGATTTTCGTTTTACATTTTTTGTTCTTTCTTTCTGAATCACTTGAAAATAAAGGTGTTTGTTTACCCAATGTTTGCCAAATGGAGAAAAATAAAAAGTTTTCATTTGCAATCGTTTCGTTATTTTTTTTAGGTTATTAAAATTATTTCTAACTGAAAAATGTTACGCTCTTTTTAGGATTGCATTTAGTTTAAATAACCTAAATATTATTGGCAATAAGAAAATTACAGTACGTGACATTTCAACATTTAATACACTACTGCAATGCCAATTTATATCAATGTCGGTAATCCATATTACCGAGGTTAATCCAATGCTCTTTTGATCTATTATTGACTCACTTTGAAACATTTGTTTCCGGGTAGGTGTCATGTGACCGATTCAGTTTATGTTATTGGTCAGTTTCTCATTGGTTTTTATTTCCGGAAGTAGCTAGATGGTATTAGACTTTACCTAAAGACTTCGAATATCTACCACCTCATCACAACTAGAAAGTAGGTTTACCGTAGTATTTATACGCCTTTAAAAGAAATGGCTATGCTACTAAGCTAAACTAATCAAGTGGCATAATCGACTGATTTATTTATACTTATATTTTAGGTGTCGCTAGTGTTAGCTGTTGCTACAGGTTTACGTCTACGTACAATACCACATATATAAGCATTTTATATATTTAATACAGACCATTTTAAAGCATATTTATTTTAACATGTTATTTTTAATTCTCAAATGTACTGAATTTCGCCTCGTGGGTGTGGTAAAACGACAGCTACGAGTAGTAGCAAATGACGCTGGCCAAGCTGAAGCTAGCTGCTAACGCTACATTTTTCATAAACGCTGTAATATGCTTAACTCATTCGTTTGGGGACGCGCTGTTTCCCTGTCCCGTCTACAAGTGGCATGTCTGGTAAATGTTTTATTCTAAAGTCGTGAGTGTGTTTCCACAGATCAACAGGATGGCACACTGGTTTCATAGAAACCCACTCAAGGCTACGGCGCCAGTGTCCTTTAATTTCTATGGAGTGGCAGGAAGCCCGGCTGCCAATAAGATCTGCAAGTACGTCCTATTTTTCTATTTAAGACACCAGCAATCTGAACCACATATTACCATTATTACAGCCGTGATCACCGTACTTTTAATTAATATGTCAATTTACCCGTTCCTGTAATGACTGCGCACTAAATGATCGTGTATGTCTTGCAGTGTGGTAGAATAGTATTTAAGTGCTCTTTGCTTAACACATGCAGTGACCTAAGGACAACCCGAGCCAGGCTTTTAGAGATGTTCACTGACATCACTTGCAACCCTGAGATCATGAAAAATGCCACAGATGCATACTTTTCCCTCCTACAAGGTATCATCACACTATGGCTGAAACACAACCATCTGTGAAATGTTATATTTCCTTGTTATTTTAACTTGATAAACTCCAGAATTTCTCTAAAGTCATAGCAATAAATTGTGGGCATTTCAGATCGAAAATATTCTTTGTAATTGGCATTTTGCTTTAAATATGTTGGAAATACATATCATAATGCATATAAATGGAATATTGCTGCAGGCCTTAAAGGGGCAATAAGCAATTTTTTTTCACCACTAGGTTCACTTGTCTGTGGCCCTAAACAAAGTGTGTCATGAGCACACCGTTCCTCTCCCCCCCATTTGGCTTTAAAAAAAATATGCCCGCTGCCTGTGGCCTTTTAAAAGAGGGGGGAGGAGGTGGCGATCCACATGAACATACATGAATGCGGCCAGACCAGCTTGTAAACAAAGAGCTGGAGATTATGAAATTACACCTTTAGATTGTCACATAGCATTTTGTTTTGAATTCCTTCTGCCACCAAAATGATGAATTTCACTTCCCTTTAAACATGTTGGGGGGGGGG
>BJFM01000162.1:107308-142374 GCA_016586285.1 Arothron firmamentum
GTGGCTTGTGAGAAGCCAAAAATAACAATCAATAACTGTTCTCATTTGTCTTCTCATGTTGGATTCTGTTTTGCCTTACCTGTAGCTTTTTGATTTTGTATTTATTGGTTTGATGTTATAACAGGCTTCATTGCATCCTTGGATGGAACTACACAGGAGAACAAGATGAGGTTCATCCAGAATTTTAAGTGGACTGACACCTTACAAGGAAATACTCCTAGGTACAAGCAAAGAGTAAATGCTTTAGCTACTGGAAGCTTATTTATTTCATATTTGTACCTAATCATTTAGTAGTACAACCCATCTTCTCTCCTCCAAGTGCTCAGCAGGATGCAGTATTTGAATTGGTCTCTATGGCCTTCAACGTTGGCCTCTGGTACACCAAGTTTGCCTCAAGACTAGCAGGCAAAGAAAAGTAGGGGTTTTTATTTTTTGTCTCTGTTCACATAATAATAATCCTATGTATATTTATTTATTTTTAAATATACTTGATACTTATATTTATTTTTGCTTGCTCAACAGCATCACAGAGGTTGAAGCAAAAGATGTTCATCGGAGTTTGAAAGTTGCTGCTGGGATATTTAAAGCCCTTAAGGTGAGATAACGCCCAAGAATCAGTTTTTTTCTTTTTCATGAAGGACAGTAGGGGGTGAATCTTATGTAAAGAAACAACCAAGAAAACTTATAAATTGCACATTATTGTCAAGGCAGCATAATATTTTCCCATTTCACGTTTAGCTTAATTGATTTTAGCACATATCCGTCATCTATATGTACATGTCCATGTAGGTTCTCATTCATCCAGATCATAATAATCCATTAAAGTCTAGTGGAGAGTTAACTGAATTCTTCAGAAATGAAGAGGGCACTCAGATGAGCGGCCAAACATCTTGCAGTTTCTTTTGACAGTCCATTTAACATCCCACTAGACCTTCATGACCTTCTGTACTGTTTTGGTTTTTTCCTCTTTTTTTTGAGTGTGTTGCAGCTGTCTGAACTTTTTCTGAAGGTCTGAGAGTTTTCAACTGCCTCTGTGCTTGCCCTGGCCAAACTGTCTCTTTATCCGTTATTATTCTGCAGCAGCTGGTGCTCAATCAGATGAATATGGCATCCAAGACAGGAATATAATAAATTAACAACGCGACGTAACGATCTAACGTAAATTCTTACAGGACGTCCACGTCCCTCGTCTCATCACTCCAGCTGAAAAGGGCAGAGACCTGGAACCTCGGGTTATTGATGCGTACATCATCCAGTCACAAGCAGAGGCCCAAGAAGGTGCAGTAGTGTCCATCTTTGTTGTGTTGAAAAGATGTTATTTTTTTCACACCTTGACATGATCCATTGGTATACTACCTTCTTCAAAGGAAGGTTATAAAGGTGGGGTTGTGTGACACATTCTTGTCAAAGGAATTTCTGTTTGTGCACAGTTTAGGAACTATTTAGCTATTTACCGCATTTCCTTCCTGTTACAGTGACAATCGCCCGAGCAATTGAACTGAAGCACACCGCCAACATCATCGCATCTCTGGCATTTGAGACGGCAAACTTCTATCAGAAAGCTGGTCAGTTTTTTGGTGCATCTTAGTGTTCTTCTCAAGTGAGGTATCAGCTGCAATTATGAGAGGTGCATCACCATGGCGGTATGCTATAGCTGAGATCTCCTTCGATCTGATGTCAGTTATATTGCATGTTGATATACTGTAATAAAGTAGATTTTTTCAGAGTGTGAGTCACACCTCCCCCAGGGGCTGCAGAGAGCTTGAGGGGAGGCGTGTCTTGAACTATATAACTCTAAACATCTGGATAGCCAACAGGCCAGAATAGAAAGATTTTTTTTTCTTATGGGGTAGGCCAACAGATCAGGACAAACAGGGTCTGAGGGTCTGAATTATGACCATGGTTGTGTTAAGTTTGGATTTTTGTGCATTGGCTCAGGCTCTGATGGTGATCCACTGCCACAGCGCACCCATGTTAGCTGGCTAAGCCTTCTGCTTTTTTTTTTTTTTTTTTTTTGGATAGGAAATTACAGGAAATGAAACCAAACAAAAAGGTCATGGGGGGTGGAGGAGAAGAATATTATCATACTTGGTACTATGTCCAAAAAGGTTGCTTTAAAATAATAATTACTGTCGAATCATTTTTCTAAGATGTTCAAGATTACAGTCCACATCTCCATAATCTCATGTTCAGATAGCGCAACATTTTTTGACCAGAATAGCCTATCAGATGAAGGCATTTCTATCCACAGATCACACACTGAACACACTGGACCCTGAGTACAGTAGCAAGTGGAGGAAGTATCTCCAGCTGAAGCAGCACTTTTATATGGCTTATGTAAGTAAATGAATATTACAGTTAATACTCATCTAACCTGTCTAAACATGCTTTGTGGAAACTACTTATCTTTTTAAAGATATGATTTTCATGGTTATTTATGCTTCTAATTCGGCTGTTTGCAGGCATACTGTTATCATGGGCAAACGTTGCTGGCAGGCGACAAGTGTGGTGAGGCTATAAGATCTCTCCAGGAGGCAGGAAAGTGTACGTACTGGATTCTACACCGCATGTTGCCTTGCTACAGTATTAAAGTATTAAAGTACTTGATGTGTAGATCTTTCGAAACATATTAATATTTAAATTTAGTTCAACTAACACTTTTTATGTGCTAGTTGAACACCCAAGTGTTCACCTAGCACATGTTGAGTAGTGGGTAGGGGACTGCTAGCACGCGGGTCACGACGCAGGTGTTTCCTATGTTCGTCGGCTGCAATACTATTTCTGGATCATGTTTGCTGTAACCAGGAAATGACAAATCTCATTTTTATTGTCTTTGCTGCCTCACTGCAATGATTTGTATTGCACTAACCCTCTGTTCAGGCTACTCCCGGGCAGAGGAACTGTGCAAAGAGTACCGTCAGACCAAAGGCCCGGGTACGACAGCGAAACCCTCAGAGCAGCAGTTCTTTCTCAAACTGGGCGGGCTCATTAAAAACACCCTGGACAAGTGTCAGAGGGAAAACGGCTTCATGTGAGTCAGGCAGGGCTTGCACAAATTCATTGAAACTGATCGTGCGAATGTTTAGAGTGAGGCACACAACCTTTTACTGAATGTGAAGGTGGACACAAGAGCTCACTGAATTGAAGCCTAAACATTTTTATCGCCCCCAGGTGTCTACTAATATAAATTCGTCATATTTTACAGCAAAGTATCTGTTTCTAATCTGTTTTCTTATGTCAATAAAATGACACAGTCTAACTGCAAGATATATTGGACATATTCTCTCAGATATTTCCACAAAGTCCCAGCTGAGGCACCTCTGCTGGAGCTGAAGGCCAGTTACGGCTTGGTGGAGCCAGTTGCTTTTGAGCTGCCTCCCCTCAGCGAGCAGTGCACACCACAAGTATATGCTACCTTTGACCTGACCAAGGGTGCCAAAAATGACAAGGTAATAAAGTTCATCTTTGGTTCTTACTCTTTAAAGCATAGAAAATGTTTTGATTTTATAACAGGACATTGTGTTTCATAGATGCTTTTGTCACATTTTATGCAGGCAAAACCCAAGGAAGAGGAGGTGAAACCAGTGAAGGAACCAGATCTGAAACCTCAGAAAGACACAGGCTGTATCATCTCCTAAACACCGATTTGTCCTTTACCTTTATTATTCATTAGCAGCTGTTGTAATAATTGCTGTCAGATTTTCCCAGTAAGCTTCTATCTGAAAAATGTATCATATTTCCAATATTAATGCATCGCGTTGTACATTCATGCTAAAGCACGTACTGTATTTGATCATGTTACAGCTTCTCAATGAGTAACTAATTATGTATTGATAGAAAAGATTCCTTTAGAGCCATTGAGGCCATTTTAACTCAGACATTTACAAAATTAGCCTCATAGATAAAATAATTATTTTATTGGTGCCTTTGGCTGCAATGTAAAACCATATTCTTCTGGCCTCCTACAGAAATGAGTCCTGTGGCCCGATTATTGATCTTTTAAAGGTGTAAATCTATCCAATTAAACATACTAAAAGGGATGTTTATCTACATTCATCTTTACTACAAGAATTAGTTAAAATATGTTCAGAGTGTCATAAAACACAATTGGCATGTAAATCAACACAAATTGTATCACATTACACAGGTTATTGTGTATGTTTTTTGTAATTTGTGGCTGTTTACAATCAGTATTTCATTTAGATCAAATAGGTGATTGTTCTTTTGTAAATGACATAGTTGGGTTTATTTTCTAAAGTTCTAAATCTTTTGTCAATGAGTTTGAATCATTCTCTCAGTGTGTAAGTCTGTTGCTTTTTGCCCAGATTGTAGTTAAAATATCTCTTTAGTTTAGAGTTTTACAATACTTAAAGTTATATAATTTATATACGATCACATAATCTTTTCATTATTCAGTAGATATACCATTAATGACTGAGACGATGTGTGTACGTGCTGTACATCTGAGTGTTCCCCCGGTTTACTGATCAGGATGTGAACATTAGCTACAACAGAGTGAATGAAGAGCTACTCTAACTACTTTAAATGTTGTCATTTTGTCCCACTTTGAAAAAAATAGTTCAACACTTAATCTAAACTGTAAACTGCTCATATGCACATATTTATATCCTTTCTGAGCAAGAGAGTAGTTTCAACATTTCACTGTAGCTCAGCAACATAGCACTTTATGTTCAACGAATGGAATGAAATAGTCATTAGTAAGATATGGTAAGAGGGAAGGTAAAGGAAACAATTCTATTCAATTCAACTATTCACATTACATCTTTTTTTATTCATTCAAAGGTGTCTTTCATGTAATATGCATTCTAAATGCTATTAAATCATTTGTATCACGGATTTGTCCTGTACTTATTTTACCTACTTTTTAAAAAAAATATTTAAAAAAATATTCATGTTTCCTGGAGGACTGGGAAACAGTTAAAGAAATACTGAGGTAATCAGTTATGTCCTGAATTGTGGGGATCAGAACACTTGTTATCTTGTGCAAATATAACTATGGCTAATATTCATAAATTACCTCCTTCCAACTTTGTCTCAAAAACTGCTTTAACAGTAAAATGCTGACGATTCAAAGAGTTGGAAGTCAAATAGGCTTCAGTTATTCTTTTGAATACGAGAGTAGAAGCGTAGAATTACCAAAAAAATAAAAAATAAAAATAAAAAAAATCAGTATGGTACCCGCTTTGGATCATCGAGGGACTTGCAAAACTAGTGGAGGATGCGGGCATCGATCCCGCTACCTCTCGCATGCTAAGCGAGCGCTCTACCATTTGAGCTAATCCCCCATTGGCTGTACAGGGAAGAATTGTCTCATACAGATGAACCCACCCGGGCACTTAAAGCACATGAAACTGCCAATGTTCTTGCAATGTAGCGACAATCAAGTACACCACTGTGCCTAACAAGATTTGTCTAAAATTACCTTGTTTTACTCAAGCATAATTAATATTTTCAGAACAAATTGCAACTTGCTTGAAAGAAAACAAAACACTGAGCAGCGCCCGTGGTTCGATCCCAGTTGGGAGGATACCGCGTAATCAAGTAGATTTGTGGTGAAGTAACCACTGAGCTAAGCCAGTGCGGCTGCGAAGGACAGAAACAGACTATATAAAGACGACAAAATGAAAGGCACTCATGTTTTGTAGTCCATGAGAGACTGATGAAAGGTCGTCAATGAAAGCGTAAATCGGGAGGAGTACTTGTCGCAAACATGACTGATATATTGCTTCGCCTTCCATACATCCAGCAAATGTGGGCAACCCAAAACAGCAGAGTTCTTCCACAGTCGGTATGGCATTGCCCCGTTTCGCTTGTGTGCAATAAAAGGACAATCTTCGTGACTATTTGACAATAGGTAGGCGGCAGGCATGTGGACCAGTACAAGATAGTCCACCTCTTTTAATTCCCCACTCCCATTCTTCGCGACATCTATGTTTGTCTTACCCTAACAAACTGCAAATATCATACAGGCGTAATCGTAACCTTGAGACTTTGTTTTAGAAGTTTTCTACACGTTTATGTAGTACTCCCGATTAACCCTTTCATCGATTATCTTTAATCAGAATCTCATGGGCTGCAATATATAAGCGCGTTTGAGTTTATTGTCTTCACAAAGTCTGTTTCTGTAACTTAAAACTGAACTGAAAGTAGTTGCTTCACCACGTATCGCCCGGGTATCGCCGTCTCTGCCCGCCGCACCGAACCACGGACTTTTTCCTGAAGAGGCGCGGGGGATTAGCTCAAATGGTAGAGCGCTCGCTTAGCATGCGAGAGGTAGCGGGATCGATGCCCGCATCCTCCACTAATTTCTTGTGCTATTTTTCTCTGATGTTGTTCTTTTTTCTCTGACGTTGATATGGCCAACCATTCTGATGCAATTCCATTACATGGATCTTATTACAAAATCGATTTATGTTTTATAATAATAATTTACTTGCAATTGATTGCTTATGTTATGTTACTTAGCTTAGCTTTCAATTATGTGGACGAGAATACAGGTAAAAAGATTTACTATATTTGCTTCTATATGCTGCTACAATCACCTCTGCATGAGGTGCCCGTAGTTTTTGTCTATATTGCTTACTGTTTTGGATGTGACAGCTGGACATTGGTGGAATGAGTTGAGACATGAGTCCAGCATCTTCATCCGTGTTATGAACACAATGAGAGTGAATACTGCCACCTACTGGTCATTTATCACGCAATGAGCAGTTGCTGGCACTAAACGTGATGCTTAGTAACACCAGCAGGTGGCAGTATTCGATCGCACTGTCGGAATATCACAAAAGTCTGAGTGACTGACGGCTGAAGCCTAAACGTGTTCTTCTAATCTCCAGTTCTCACATGATCCAACATTCAGCATCCTGTGCTTCTGGTCCTCCTCCACCCTCTAATCCTCTCACCGAATTCTCTGACATCATTAGAAATATCTATCTTCTGGAAACTTAAGATTTATCCTTCCTGTTACTTCAGGAGAAAAATTCTCTATTACTTTTACACTCGTGTCTTTAAAGCTTACAACTACAGAAAAACACACAATTTATGCAAGACTATGAGGGAAAATGTATTTCAGAATGTAGCAATAAACCATGATATTTAACATAGATGTGGTGCAGGTGACACCCACAGGTCACTCGTGATAGCTGAGCCGTTTGCTGGATCGCAGCTTCATCTGACAGCGTGTCTCTACGCCGTCTATCATGCAGCAAAACGGCTTCCTCACTCTCTGCCTGTATTTAGGCGTCAGCATCATCCATTTGGATGGAGGAGATTCTCCTCCATCAGATTCCAAAGAAAACACTTTCATCCATAGCTCCATGGCTGAGTGTTAATAAACACACTGAGCTCCACGGAAACATCTATTCACCTCAACGCGGGCGTTGATCCCGGTTTCTCTCGCCTGCAAAGCGAGAGTTCTACCATTTGTTCTGTACAGATGCGTCGGAAACTGGGATGTACTTCAAGCAAAGCACATGAAACTGCCAATGTTCTTGCGATGTGGCGACAATCGAGTACACCACAGTGCCTAACAAGATTTGCCTACAATTAGCTTGTTTGCTCAAGCATAATTAATATTTTCAGAACAAATTGCAACTTGCTTGAAAGAAAACAAAACACTGAGCAGCGCCCGTGGTTCGATCCCAGTTGGGAGGATACCGCGTAATCAAGTAGATTTGTGGTGAAGTAACCACTGAACTAAGCCAGTGCGGCTGCGAAGGACAGAAAGAGACTATATAAAGACGACAAAATGAAAGGCATTCATGTTTTGTAGTCCATGAGAAACTGATGAAAGATCGTCAATGAAAGCGTAAATCGGGAGGAGTACTTTTCGCAAACTTTAAATGAAAATGTCCAGTTTACGATTGTGATTTCGTCACCGTGTTCACAGGCGTTAATATTGAGCTACTGCGGACACCGTAGTCAGGAAGTGTTACTACTGCGCATGTGTGATGCTGGTGATCTCGCAGATCGTTAATCAGATGATTAAATAAATGAATACATCATTAAATAATAAATTAAATGTAAATAATTAATTATCATTTGAATAAAATAAATAAATGTTGTTAAATGTGTCATTAATTAATTAAAATACCAACTAATTTTAGGTTAAAAAAAACCCATCTGATTATTTCACGCACTATTTAATCAATGAAATAATTAATTATGTATTGATGTGTTTATTTATTTGATTTTGGCACTTTTAGTCCTCCATAACCTGGAGCTGATCAGTTGTTTACTTAATTGCCTCAGTAGAAAGTTGTCTTTACTAAGTTTAAGTGAGGAGATTCAACAGAGTAGGCTGGAATGAGTTATGGTTACTTCTATTTTAAGGAAGGTATACAATTACATTTTATTGGGCATGCTTAGTGTGAATATTTAAACTGAGCTTCACAGAAACATTTCAACATTTTAGCATCTTCTGCCATTTCCTGCAGTTTGAGTTTTTCAGCTTTCGCTCGCATTTTGCCCTGGAAAACAGATAAAAATCAGGGTGGACTTACATAGTTGTCCTTGTTGGACCAGCTGGGGTGCTGCTGCTGATGGAGGAGTCTCTGCTCCTCGGCTTGCTCGTGATATTTCTGCTTCTCCGCTCGACTCAGAGATTTCCACTGTGGACCCAAGACAGTCTGGTGTCAACAATGTCAAACGGTCAGACTTTTAAGGTGTTTGGGCTTAAGCTGAAACTCACCACTAATGCCAAGTAAGTGTTCACACCCTTGCTGCCACCCTGGCATCTGATGGCAGGTGTTACGATGGGCCTCTGCTCCTTCAAGAAGAGCATGAAAGCGTTCAGAGGCTTCTTGATGTAAACCTGGGGCTGTTTGCTTTCTCTTGTCTTTCTGCAGGACACAAAAACAAAGAGGGATGAAGATTCTCAGATCTTTGAGCAGACAGTTAAATGAAGTCAAAGACCCGCAGACTCAATCTGACTCAAGCATGAATCTGGGTTGTGATCAGATCAAAGTCAAAAAAGTCAAAGTCAGTCTTTTATTTGTCAACAGTCAATGTAACAGAGTGTTAGCACAGATGTTGAAATTGTGTTCCACCAGATTCCAATGTGCAAAAAGAATATAAATTATAAAAAATATAAGGTGGATGGACAGACATTGATACAACGTTGACAACCGGTAATGTAATAATGTACATACACACACATGTGTGCACACGCCCACACACACATGCACGCACACACATGCACACACACATACGCACACATACAAACAGTGCAGTTAAAAACGACTACAAAAAGATGTGCAAAAGATTGACAGTGTCAGTAAGGTGCAGGTCAGATTAGTAGATTCAATGAATAAAGTAATGTCCGTGAGTGCCCTGAAAATGTTCATGCTAGTTATTTTGCAGTGTTGATTAGCTTGATGGCAAGTGGGAAGAAGCTGTTTCCCAGTCTGCTAGTGCGGCACCGCATGCTGCGGTATCGCTTCCCTGATGGTAGTAGGGAAAACAGTTTGTGTGCTGGGTGGGTGAGGTCCTTAATGATGTTCACAGCTCTCCTGGAGCACCTTTACCTTAAACTGTTGTCCTGATAATAAAGAGCAGGAGGAGCAGGAGGAGCAGGAGGAGCAGGAGGACTAGAGAGGAATGAAGCACATCCTAATGGGAAATTTGGTGAATCCTCTTCAAACCTTTAAACCGATACAGAGAGACGTGAGTCAGCACCATTCAGCCTGTTTTACTGCTACGCTGACTCGCATCTCTCTGTATCGGTTTAAAGGTTTGAAGAAGAATATACACACTGAGCTTCACAGAAACATTTCAACATTTTAGCATCTTCTGCCATTTCCTGCAGTTTGAGTTTTTCAGCTTTCGCTCGCATTTTGCCCTGGAAAACAGATAAAAACGCGGCTGTTAAAGAGGGACGTGATCTCTGTGGTGACTGCCTCTTCAGCTCTTCTCCTGTGTGATCAGGGTGGACTTACATAGTTGTCCTTGTTGGACCAGCTGGGGTGCTGCTGCTGATGGAGGAGTCTCTGCTCCTCGGCTTGCTCGTGATATTTCTGCTTCTCCGCTTCAGTCAGAGATTTCCACTGTGGACCCAAGACAGTCTGGTGTCAACAATGTCAAACGGTCAGACTTTCAAGGTGTTTGGGCTTAAGCTGAAACTCACCACTGATGCCAAGTAAGCGTTCACACCCTTGCTGCCCTGGCATCTGATGGCAGGTGTTACGATGGGCCTCTGCTCCTTCAAGAAGAGCATGAAGGCATTCAGAGGCTTCTTGATGTAAACCTGGGGCTGTTTGCTTTCTCTTGTCTTTCTGCAGGACACAAAAACAAAGAGGGATGAAGATTCTCAGATCTTTGAGCAGACAGTTAAATGAATTCAAAGACCCGAAGACTCAATCTGACTCAAGCATGAATCTGGGTTGTGATCAGATCAAGCACCTTTACCTTAAACTGTTGTCCTGATAATAAAGAGCAGGAGGAGCAGGAGGAGTAGAAAGGAATGAAGCACAGCCTAATGGGAAATGTGGTAAATCCTCTTCTAACCTTTAAACCGATACAGAGAGACGTGAGTCAGCGTAGCAGTAAAACAGGCTGAATGGTGACGCAGGCGTGTTGTTGGTGCTGCTCACAGCTCGGCTAGAAAATTGTGTGTCGGGCCCACAACTGCAGGGTTCATCATGGGTGCAGCTTCATTGTACTGAAAATGACAACACCCAAGCACAGCAGGCCACTTTTTTAATGTTCATCTACAGCCTTCAATATCAGGACCAACATCTTTGCATATTTACATTAAATGGCCCACCTTTGCTCAGATAAATGGTTCCCTTGCATCAGTGTTGGTGACTTACTGTGTGTGATAAAGGAGCCGACCAGCCAAAAGGCGGCATGTAGGGACCACTTCCAGCCGGATACAGGCACTGTGGAGATAGAGAGCAGCTTCACTGGTTACAACTGAATCTCAACATCACATCAGAACACAAAACAACTTCAAATGTTAAAATTAATTTACCAACAGATATTTAAATGCTGTCATGAGCCATCAGAGATGTTCCAATAAACTGAGTCTTGTTTGCAGCAGCACATCCACCACTGACTGGGAATTTGATCAGTGAGAGAACTGGTGCCGTCTCACCTCTTGCTGGTTCCAGAAATGTGGCTGATGGTACTCAGGGTAGAAGAAGCTGTCTGCACATTGGGAGGTGGACATAGCCTGGTCGGAAGCTGCTCCCTGGTGGAGCAAGGTGCGGCGTCCTCCCGGCGGGACCGGCTGGTGGTCATTAGAAGTGGAAGGAGAATCGGGCCTGCTGCTATCAGCCAGCTCAGCGGTGCGTGCACGTTCTCCGTCCATCTTTGCTGCAAAAGGAAGAACGATGCTTAAAGATGGAGCTGTCGCCGAACACTGTAAAGTTCTGGGTCGATGGCGAGTTTATTGGTGAAAGTTGGCGCTCTGTTTGCAGAGTTTGTCTCGGCTTGTTGTTGCTTTGCGCTTTCTGGATCTTATGATGTAAACTGGAGTTTTGAGCCGTTTTTATACGTTACCTGTGAGTAACGAATGAGAAATGTGATGGAAAATTGCAGCGGTCCAGCAGCAGCATACATTAAAGAAATAAGTACTATAAAAATAATATATAAATAATAAATACCAGAGTAGACGGTCGAAATACCCTCATCATAAGATTCAATTTTACTGTCCACCCTTAGAATACACTGCAGAAACATTATTAGTCGTTAAAAACATTTTGTAACAAAACGAACCTGTTATTTATGCTGAATGTTGGATCATGTGAGAACTGGAGATTAGAAGAACACGTTTAGGCTTCAGCCGTCAGTCAGTCAGACTTTTGTGATATTCCGACAGTGCGATCGAATACTGCCACCTGCTGGTGTTACTAAGCATCACGTTTAGTGCCAGCAACTGCTCATTGCGTGATAAATGACCAGTAGGTGGCAGTATTCACCCTCATTGTGCTAGTTCCACCAATGTCCAGCTGTCACATCCAGGCAAGAGATAGAAAGAAAAATAAAATAAAATAAATAAATAAATAGATAAATAAATAAACAAACAGACTTCTCGCTACTCTGGAGCAACTTATTGGTAGAGGTTTTGTACTTGGAAACACAGCAGCAGGGATGTTTTCATACAGTATCAATATAGGCAAAAACTACGGGGCACCTCATGCAGAGGTGATTGTAATAGCATAATATAGTCACGCTTATTACTGTACCTGCGTTCTCGTCCATATAAATGAAAGTTAAGCTAAGAAAATATGATTATAAATATGATTATAAATCAAAAATCAGTTCTGTCATAATATTCATTTAATAGAATTATATATTAAAATGTTTAGTCTCCTCAATCTTAGAGGAACGAAAAGTATCAGAGAAGTCTGTATAGGTTCTCATTCATCCAGGTCATGGTTATCCAACGTTAAATCTCTCTTTTTTTCCTTGAAAAAGAAAATGAAACCTACAACAAATCCAACTGCACGAAGAGGTCTAACTTTGGATATACTGCATGGGAGAAGAAGTATAATAAGTGGAGGATGCGGGCATCGATCCCGCTACCTCTCGCATGCTAAGCGAGCGCTCTACCATTTGAGCTAATCCCCCATTGCTAACGGAGGCAAGCCTTATTCCATACAGACTACTGCCCCCGGACGTGTCATCAAGAAGTAGATTTGTGGTAGGTATCGAATGCACCACTGTGCCTAACAGAATTGTCTACATTTAGCTTGTTTGCTCAAGCATAATTAATATTTTCAGAACAAATTGCAACTTGCTTGAAAGAAAAACAAAACACTGAGCAGCGCCCGTGGTTCGATCCCAGTTGGGAGGATACCGCGTAATCAAGTAGATTTGTGGTGAAGTAACCACTGAGCTAAGCCAGTGCGGCTGCGAAGGACAGAAACAGACTATATAAAGACGACAAAATTGAAAGCGCTCATATTTTGTAGCTAATGATGTTCTGATTAAAGATCGTCAATGAAAGGGTAAAAACTTTAAATCAAAATGTCCAGTTTACGATTGTGATTTTACTATGGTAAGAAAAACATACGCCGTAATCAACAACTGAGAAGAAACCCAATTTAATTGGACTGTTGAAATGAAAAAAAATCTGAGTTATCTTGGCTCAAATGGTCGAGCGCACGCACGCAAGCGAAAAAGTCGAAAACACAGACAACACGTCACTCAACTACCAAGTAGTGCGTGCTTGTCACCTTGTAAGTATTTTAGCACAATAACAAAGGCATGGGAGGCTTATTCCTTTAATACAGTGGCATAGAAAGGATGAAATTAACCCTGGATGAACTTCAAATAAACTACTTGTATAAAGTACTGCACTGTATTTTCCATTTCATTTAGGGAATCCCTTCCATCTCCTGAATGCCAGGAAGTGAAAGAAAAAAAAACATTAAAAAAAACAAAGTCATGTACAGCATGAGTTTAATTTGGACAAACCCTGAAATAAGATGAGGGAAAGATGTTGGAGAACAATGTTCTGCTCGGCAGGCTAATGCGTATGACGAAAAACATCCTTAAACTTGTTTTAAGATCATGAATTAGCATCAGTTGAAATGTATTTATTCTCCATAGTTGCTTGACAGCAGCAGCACCTCCAACTGGTCGGTGTAGAGAGACTTAAATTGACGTTATTGTTTTCACTGTCCATTCAGCATGAAAGTATTCAAAGGCAGTAGAAGACAATTCTGAGAGCAGATTTTTCGAGTGAAGGAGGATACTCTGCTTCCTGTCTGCTGTTTCCTTCTCACATGAAGTCATCTGAATCATACCCATCCTTTAAAAGAAAAAGTAAAGCACAATTTTGGGAACAATACAGCACGGTTGTTCTGTAGGACAACAGATAATTAATTGTGAAAATCTCCTGATAAATGATAGATATGTTCTCTATTTCTCTGACCTGATTAGACTTCATGTTTTCTGTCTTCATCAGAGAAGAATAATTTCTGTTGAGAGAATCATTCAAGTAAATGTGGGTTCTATAATGTTACAGACAGCACAAAGACCTTGTTACAAATGTGTTTAAATTTAGAAACTAATGTTTAGCTTTATTCCAAAAGGATCAGACCTACCTGAGTTCCTCCATCTCTTTTTTCCTTTTCTGCTCCTCCTTTTCTCTCCTTTTTTGTTCTTGGAGTTGTGCTTTCTTCTCATTTCTCTCCTCTGTGTCCCTGGATTCCTTCTCAGCAGCTAGGTCAGGGTAGCGCTCTGCTTTGGATTTCTCCAGACGGTTCACAATCTCATTGATCTTCTTCTCTACTGTCACAGTCTTAACCTGTGCATTAAACAGGAGTAATGCAGATCAACCCACTCAGTCTCACAATGACAGACTCAAGGTGACGCTGTGGAATAATCTGTCACTCACGTCTTTCTGTCGATGAAAGCCTATCTGTCCTACGTCCATATCTCCAGTTTTCTTCAGGTTTGCCCATGGTGTGTAAACCACACTGATATTGTTCATCTTGCAGCCTGAGAAGAGATAAAAGACACAACACAACAGAAGTTAAGACATGGCCGTTTTCATTTGTTGACAACATGTAGAATTAAGCCATGAAACATACACCATTCTGGCACCTATCCCCGTTCAATCTAAAAACATTATCAGATGGATGTCTTTACCTTGGATGCTGTTGTTTTTCACCAGCTGTGCACAATCAATCAACACTTCAGGGGGGATATCATTTATAGTCTGGCCCTGGAAAAAGCAGACTCAAATCATGTCCATTCAAAAATCCTTAGCCAGCATTGCAATTCAAAGCAGTTATTGATTGCTCTTTACCTTTGGCAGTCTCAGGTAAACATGAGCTGAGGACAGTTTGTCCACATGAAACCTGGATGCGGAAGGAGGTGTAATAAAAGCATGACATGGTTTAAAGTTGAAATGTCAAACTTGCGTTTTATTTCTGGCAAGTTAAACAGAACATAGGTAAAGCAGGTAAAGGTAAAGCATTAAAAAGACAATAACTTTGTACCAGATGTCCTCAGGCCATCCATACTTTATTAGATCCTCATCTACAATAGAAAATATGTCAGCTAATTACTTACATCTATCTTCGACAGAAATCAAATATGTACCAAGAGTATAAAAAAGGGAGAGAATTTACGAGACATACTTTCATATTTGTCTTTTCCCATGTAAATTGTGTACGGGGGGTCCAACACTGAAACCAACAGATCGACAACTACGTGATCACACAAAAGGAAAATATCACAAAGAATATCTAACTTTATGATGACATTAAGTTATATATTAAGAATAGGCCATTAAAATAACAAGGGCTAACAAAAGTACTTGCTAAAATAATCGCTAGCTTTACTCACCAGCACTCGTGAAGTAAAACACCATTTTAGGTGTATTGAACGTCCTTATTAAATGTCAAACTGTGTGTGTTTAATAGTTTAAGATAAAGGCAATAACTATAAACAAAACAAAACAATACAAAAAATATCTCTCAATGATGGAAGTTGTCACTTTACCCATGTACAAACTGACACAGGAAGTAGTTACTGGGCAACGTCAAACGTAGCCACTAATTCCTGTTTACAAAATAAAGGTTTGACGTGCATCCTCGTCCATGTGGCGAAATTAGAATTCCTCTCCACCACTGTGATAGACATACCTGTTAATGTTTGTACACAATTAAAGCACAATATAATTGTACAACATTTTGCTGTATTATTATAGAGTTCCCCTAACACAACATCTGCGATGAAAGGCATTTCAAATTGGGGCCATTATTCCGAAGGCCATTTATTTTCATGAGGAAACCATCACGATTTCACTTCCGGTTCGCGGTGCCTCGTAATGTTTTTAGAAGCTGGCGCGCGCTCTTCAAACGCGGGCTGAAGGGCTGAAGAGCTGCCGAGAGCCGAGGTCATTTATGTATGTAATTTATGTAATATCAAACGAAAATTCCAAATAAACTTACTTGCTAAAGCTTTTTCATCCTATATATCACTTACGTGTCTTCGGATGCACAAGTAACTCATTGTATAACTGTGAAGCTATTACCAGAATTTCTTCGGTCGATTTTTGCTATGGAAATAATACAAAGAAAGTCTAATATGGTAGTATATCACTTTTGGTTTTTAATAAGCGATATTTGCCCGATACTGTATATCAACCATATTGAGATTGTCAAATTGCATAAAAGCCGCTTATCCCGCCAACTACGCCAACCATTTCTGTCGACACCACTTGAAACTGGTTCGTAACACCAAAGCTAAATGCTAAATGCGTCACATTTTTGCGCAGGTAGGATTTAGATCTACAAGATCTGTATACGTATACGTATTTTGATCTTAAAATAGTGTAACTTTGAAGGTGCATTTAAGGTGACGTTAAAGGACATCTGTTTTTCTGTCAGTCGGTTAATAATATGACAATGTTTCTGTATTCAATTTTACAGTACTTTGGATAAACTAAGGCTCTTTTAAAGACGATGCTGACCAATACCAGGAAGCGAAAACTCCCATCGCTCAATGATAGGTGAGATTTAACAGTTTGACTATCTATTGCATACTGAACTGGATCTTTTAGCATTTAAAAACAAAAACCATGTCATTTTATTTTACTTTGTGCCTGAGAAATATTAAAGGTTTTAGCCCCTGACAAAAATAGATACATCATGTCTGACTTGTGTTTGTTTTGCATCGATATTAGTATCTTACTTATTTTTCATTCGAGAGTCGAAAACAAGTTGTTAAAATGTGTTCTTTCAAAATTCAGATGAACCAATCAACCTCAAGAGAGTAGATTTGTGTTTGTCATATTATTTCTGATCTAAATTTTTACCATTTTAGCTCCAGTCCAGCAAAGAGTGGAGTGAGGTCAGAGATGTCCCCCCAGAAGAGGAGTTCCAGAAAGAAACAAGTTGGGAGTCGAAACAAGAATGTTCAGTCCCCACAGAGATCCCCACGTCGGCTAGAAGGTACAGCAGCTTAGAAAAATTAATGAAAGTTAAATTGTTGTGTAACAAATGCAAATTAATTTTAAGAATTGAACCACTTTTCAATTTTTTCCTTTTATTAGTTTCTCCAGTTAAATCATCCAATAGATCTCCATTCAAAAACTCCATGGTGTCAAATTCCTTCTACGGCAAACAGAAGGCTGTCTACCTCACTCCGCTGGAAAGGAAGGCCATCAAGGAGTTGTTGCCTTCTCCTCCCCCTCTTCCTCCTCTACCACCGTCACAAGAGAAAAAGAAACAAAGTGTGAAGGGAGGCAAAAAACGGACCAAGGCAGCAGCAGGATCTAGAAACCCCGGGAAGATGGGCATCGGACGTTATATGACATCAGCAAAGACGGTTAAACAGGCGAAGATGAACAGCAGGTTTGACTACTTATTACATCTTTATAATTATTTTGCTGACAACAAGGACATGAACGTTTTAATAAATTGCTGTATAAACTTTAATGGAACATGGAAGGTTTTATTTGTTTTCTTTCTTTGTGTTTATTTATTTAATTCACGCAGTGACAAACCTGCATCCACAAGCACCGCTGCTCCTGCATGTAGCACTAAAACCGCAGAGTCCAAGAAAACCCTCACCATCACAAGCTTCAGCAGTTTGAAGCCAAAACCCAAGATCTTTGTCGGAGCTGCTTTTTTCATCACCGGGAAGAAACCAACGTCCATGTACAAAAAGACCACTGTGAAATCTTCAAGCAGATTAACTTCAGCACAGATAAAGAGCCAAACAGACCAGAAAGCAAAGCAGCTGCCCTCCCATCCACCAGTTTCTGTGATAAAGCAACAGAATCCTGCACAGGTGTGTACACTGCAAGGTTACACACCTTTTTTTTTTTGAAAACACCAGTAGTTGAGCTTATATTTTCAGTATATACTTTTTCCTATAGCATATCAGTTGGTGCTACAAGCTATGTGTGTAACATGAAGTTAAGGTATTTTTTGGTGGTTGTTTTCAGAGTGCTGTCCAGCCGGTGGAGACTAATGCAAACCAGCTGAGTCTCAAGCCAAGGTCGAAGTTTGACCCGTCAGATTGGACAGACTCAATTGATGAGCTGACTGAAACTGTGCAGCTTCCGAGGTGACTTTACATTTCGGGTATACACAAGTGTAAACTTGGCTAATCATTACTTCACGCGTTACTTCAGGTGGTCAGTAACATTTCTGTTTCCTCTGCAGCTCTCCTGATGTGTTGGCGGAGAAATATGGAATTCGCAAGCAGCTGAGGGTTTCTTTGACACGGACCCCGGTGCCAGGTTCTGCACCCACGGCCTCGTCCCTCAGTTCTCAGGTACAGAACCAGGTTGCACATAGCCCAACAGAAAAACTGTAGTACTATCAGTGAAGTGCACAAGGGATTGTCCAACCGTCTTTTTTCCATCACATGTTTTTTAACATTTTAGATTGTTTTTCAACTGTAACACCCGGTCTTTTCCCAGGATATTTCTCAGGCAGATGATGGTTCTGAACCCTTTTCTGATCTGAGTGATATACATCCTCTCAGTGCTGCTGGCAGCCCACTCAAAGGTATGTACACACACACACACACACACACACACACACACACACACACACACACACACACGAGTATCTTTAGCAGCATCGCCTTTCAAGAAACTTGTTGACCCTTTAATTGCCCCCACAGAATCGACACCATTATATCCTATTTTTGGTTCTGCATCTAAGAGGTAAGAACGGTTGCCTCTTTAACAGAGTTGGAAGGTAATTTAAAAAAGAATCCAAATTATCAGCATGTGCGAGCAAGTGTAAGATACGAGACTTGTGGCACAAAAAAAAAAGCTTGCAAATTTTTACAAATGTAAGCGCGAGAAATAGAACTCTAATAATCTGTTGTTTTTTTTTGTTGTTCTGGAGGTTTAAGAAAGTCGTGCAGCCCACAGCTTCCTGCAGCACTCCCTCTGGCTCGATAGTGTCACTACAGGCTGCTCCTTCAACTAAAGATCGAACTGTTCGCAGAAGGAGAAACAAGCAGAGGGACGACCAGCTGATTATCGTATGTTTGCATGTTATTTGTTCTGGTGGAACATTGTGTTTTATGTACTTGAAAATCAAATGTTGCGACGGGAAAAATCTAAGTATTTGCAAAACACCAGGATAGGATTTCTACTACTTGTCTGTAAACCTTCATGTATGTGCCCTCACTGGTTCCTATAGGATGCAGGACAGAAGCAGTTCGGAGCGACAACTTGCAGCTCTTGTGGTATGGTGTACAGTGCAGATAACCCAGAGGACAATTTCCAGCACAACCAGTTCCACCAGCACTTCCTAGAATCCATCAAGTTTGTGGTAAATCTGCTTTATTCAATCATTGCAGGTCTTTTAAAATTTAAACTGTTTAGTTTTTTGAGAATCTGTAAAGATTTGCAGTTGATTTTATTGTAATGAAGTCAAGTACTGTATGCTTTTGGTGGCACGGAAATGATTTAGTGTTCTGTTTGTATTCTGGAATAGAATTTGCTATAGATCTGCTGCCAAGACTGTTGGTATTTGTTAGTTTGATTGATGAGGCTTCTATCAGCAGCTCTTTTTGCATTTCCAGGGCTGGAAAAAGGAGCGTGTGGTGGCAGAGTTCTGGGATGGAAAGATTCTACTTGTTATGCCAGATGATCCCAAATATGCCACCAGGAAGGTGTGTACAGTTTTGGAGGAGGCAGTTTACCTTGTTTGTTTGCTTCAGTGAGCTTTAAAAAAAAAAAAAAAAAAAAATGTTTTTGTAAGTGTAGAAACTTTTCTGTCCATCACTGCTTAGTGGTTGTGAAAAAAAACTATTGTTGAATAGCAGAAATGTAAAAGTAGCAACATGTTCAATTTAAGATGGATGTGGCAACAACGACACCTAGTGGTCGGGCCTTTAAATGCCACACAAAATAACCACTTGTCAAATCGCATGACGTCATCTCACCTTTTCAGGCTGAGGAGGTTAGGCGAGTAGCCGACAGTGAGCTTGGCTTCCAGCAGGTGGCGCTGAGCAGACCAACACAGGCTAAAACATTCCTCTTCGTGAACACAGAGCGCATGGTGGTGGGCTGTCTGGTCGCTGAGCACATACGCCAGGTAAAAACAGAAATATATATTTATATTTGTTATGGAATCATACATTTTTCAGACCTTGACTTGATGAATACTGATGTTTGTGGCTTCACTTTTGGCCTCTTTAGGCTTACAGAGTCCTGGAGCTACCAGACCGACAGAAAGACATGACGAAGGACGACTTCATGGAGAGACACAGGGCCTGGTGCTGCTCCACTGTCCCAGAGCCAGCTGTCTGTGGGATCAGCCGGATCTGGGTGTTCAGTCTGGCCAGGCGGAGGAGCATCGCCACCCGCATGCTGGACACCGTCAGGTAGCTTCATGGTCACTACTATTCGAACAAACCAGACAGTGTCATCTGGTCACACAATGTTTTTCTACACGCATCTAAAATACACACTGTTCCAACGTTTTTCTTGGGATTTTCAGGAGCACGTTTGTTTTTGGCAGTCACCTGACCAAAGACGAGATTGCCTTCTCCGACCCCACGCCCGACGGCAAACTCTTGGCTACCAAGTACTGCAACACACCAGCTTTCCTCGTTTATAACTTTGTTGCGTGAAGTTGTGAGCAATATTAAAGTTTCTTGTTTTAACAGATTTTTCAAGTCGAACACGTGTTCAGGTGAAACTCCAGCTAAGCCAGAATTTTGTATTGATGCTGTTCCAGTTGTATAGTTAGATGTCTGGCATTTACAAAAAGCTCTGAGATTCACATGTTATCATTGTTTATTTATGCTCAGTGCTGCTCTGTTTCCTGTTGAACGTTTTTGACAGGGACTGTTTTAACCTAGCATTTGTATTCAGCATAAAATGTCCCCAGAAATTTTTCCACTTTGTTATAAATTGAGTTCTGCCCCAACTTGCCATCGGTGTCCTTTTAAATCTTTTGCAATGATTTCCAGATTTTTTTCAAGATAAATATTGCCAGATGTTTAAATGGATGTAATATATTGCTGATTCAGACCAGATGCTGCAGGTACTGTTTGGGGAAAATAAAGACTGATAGCCTAATGCTCGTTAGCATTACCATTAGCATTTGGGGTTGCAATTTATCTGATCCCATGATTGGAAACAGGTTACTGCATCTGTTCATTAAACTAATTTGTGGATGTGATCCTTGTTTTTTTTATTGCAATCAAAAAGGATGTTGAAAATATATAGAAACTTTCAAAACTGAACATTAATTCCACAGTTAAAGACAAGTGAGACATTAATTATTCAAAGCGACAGTTTGATACATTGAAAAATACAGTTTCTGAGTTCAGTAGATCTCCAAGATGACAAAAGTGTTGGGAAATACAAGTCTAAGAATAAAACATCCCCGCAAGCATTTTTAAGACAAGGTAAATATTTAATTCTAGAGACACTTTTTGACAAGTTTTTTTTTTTACTGAGGGCAGAACTCAGTCAACCACGATCACCTCACTTGGTGTCTTGTTGAGCAGGCTGTTGCTTTCCAGAGCCTGGACAATCTGGCTGGCTGAGGGTCTCTTCTTGGGGTCTTCCTCTGTGCAGAGGTAGAACAACTCCACCATCCTCCGGTACGAGCTGCCCAGAGCCTCCACGTCCAGCGCTGGCCTCGTCCCCAGCCTTTCGTAGTAGGCATCCTCGTCAAAGCTCTCCTCCATCGAGTCCTCTGAAATACAAAATATATTTTAGGTGCTAAAAAAAAAAAATCAACATGAAAAACCTCATCTGAGAGAGGTGCGTGGTGATTTACCTTCATCCTCATCATCCTCTTCCAGCATCTCCAGATGCGGCATCGCTAGAGTCATCATCTCCCACAGTGTCAGGCCGAAGGCGAAGATGTCGGCTTTGTCGGTGATCTCTCCCCCCTCCTCCTCCAGAGCCTCTTTAGGTTTCCACGGCTCTGTTCCGATGTACTCCGCCTTTGGATCTGACACTGAGGACGGACAGAACCTTCACTTGAAGCTAATCCAAACTGGATTAGTTGGAGAGCCCATCTGCCCACCGATTCCTCTTTTAATAGAATCTACAGAGCCAATATCTCCAAAATGATGAACTAAAAGACACCATCGCGGCTCCTGAATCATCACCTTTCATGTTCTCGTCCAGCTGCAGAGACACGCCAACGTCGCAGATCTTGATGCTCTCAAAGTCGCCCTTGATCACAACATTGCACGACTTCATGTCACCGTGCAGCAGCCTCTTCTCATTGTGGAGATACTGCAGGAGCAAACAAAGCGCACTTGGTGCTTCAGCAGCAGCTGTCATTTTTCAGTGAATCAGTCAGAACTCATCATGTACCTGAAGTCCACGGGCTACGTGCAGCGCCACCTTCTCTATGTCGGCGGCAGGAAACGCCTCCAGGCCGTCCTCTCTCCTCTTCTCGATAAGGTCGTTGAGCGACTTCTCTCCTCCGTACTCCATAGCGAGGCACTTGGAGCCATCGTTGGCCGTGGTGAAAGCACGAAAACCTCGATGCAAGAAAAACGAGGTACAAAATTAAAAAAGAGACAACTCTAGACTCTCAAAAAATGCAGACGAAATATTCAACCAACACAGCAAATGTAGCATCCTTTAAAATGTGCTGATTGTTATATCTTACCGACAACATTGGGATGATGGATTCCCTTCAGCAGCTTTGCCTCCTTATTCAAGCGCTTCTGGTAAACCGCCAGCTGTTTGGTTGCACACTTACTGTTGATCTTCTTCACAGCCCACGGAGATGCGTTCACTTTCCCAGCTCTGGAATTAGTTTGATCATTACCCTACACTTTATGAGATGTCACTACGTCATTCAGTTTAGAATGGTAATGGAATTAATGCATGTTAAGTTGTATTATGCTCCGTCTTTAATAAAATAGCCCGTTTAAGCTATAATCTTTTTCATTGACAGCGATGAAAAGTTGTTTTATATTATAAATTGTGAAAACAGATGGTAGTTGAGCTACAAGGTACGACAAACCTGTTCATCAGGTAAACGTTGACTCCAGTCCCACAGCCCAGCTTCTTCATGAAGGGTGAAGCTGGGATGGTGACTGGGGTCCCCCCATTGCTGGACAATTTCCGAACGCGGACATTTTTGGGCGTCTTGAACGCACCTTCATCAGGAGACGTTGCAGGAGAGGCCATTCTGTCCAAGAAAAGAGACAAATTTACCCAGTTAGCACTCACTTCTGTTTCACATAAGCTTTATATGCGAAAACACTTCACTGTATAGATATATAAATGAAACATTACGTTGTTAAATTTTGTCAATGCCAAATAGAGTCGACGCGAAAGTTTCTGCATCAATGCGCCGATTACGGCTTCGTGCAGCTTGAATAAAGCCGGAACAAATCGCATACGTATTGTACACGGAGGATTATAAAATTATTACTGATTGAATAAATATAGATTACCTAATGTTAAATGTAGTCACCCACCCAGCGTTGAGCGGCAGTAAACCGCGCCGATTGTTCAAAATGTTTATTACGTCTGTCTACGGATGCCGTGGAGGCACAAACAAGATGAAAGGATTTTTGAACAATAAATAACTACTTGTTCCTGCTTGTTCTCCTGATTTAAAATTGGCCATGCGTCAACATATGTGTGACTTGGCTATAAACAACAGGTCGAATATGCCGAAAATGACATTATAACACGAAAAATAAACAAATACAGACAGCAAAAAAGTTGTTATTCCGAGCATCACCAGCAGAGGTCAGTCACGCTGTAAACCTTCGAACTGTTGTATACAGGTTGCTCATAAGAGCGTCTCATGTCATTATGTAATCACAACCAGAAAGCAAAGAAACAAATAATTATGAACTTTTATAATAGAAACTGAAATATAAAAATACATCAGTTTTTAAAATGATGATGATAATGACGATTTTTCTTTGTACGTTATTTAATAACTCCATTTATAGATTACCATTGTCAAATAATGAATTTACACGACACTCAGTTATATGCAGCACGGGGGAAAATGAAGACATCTGCTTTACTTCCCTTCAAAATCTTAATTTTCTCTGTAATTCATCATGTGGCCTGTTTGAAACAATTTCTCTCATTCAGACGTCACCTCGACTTCAACTCTCACGATTCCATTTTTGTTCTTGCTCCTTCGCACGCTGCAGATGTTTCCAGACCACTCTGTTCATTCAGCAGATGTATAACTTTTTCATTATGAGGAAGAAGAGAAGAATGCAAATGACGAATGAACATGGATGACTACAAGAATTGGCCGACTCTTTGAGCTCAGAATGGGCTCATATTTGTGGGTTCTGCTGCAATGTTATGGTGGCCCTCTGTGAATAGGGGTGGGTAAATCTCTTGTCACATCACAGTGGAACTGCTGGAGACAAATGAGAATGTTTCATGTCAAGATCAATGAATGACAATGACATTTATCATGCAATCTTTACAACCAAACCAGGAAAACTACCTATCTTAATATTACACCCTCTAATATGAGACTCCATGGTTGTCTTAAATTCTTCAGCTGAATGCTCCTGTGGTATCTAAACACTGGTATACAAACCAATGGTTGTCTAAACTTTAATATTACATACACAGCTTGAATACCAGGATGACGTACATCTGGTTACAGTTTGCATAATATAAAGCAGCTTGCTGTCTGCCTCTTCTTAACAACAATCAGGTGAAATGGACCTTGTGGGTCAAAGTTCAAAGTAAACTTGCTGACAGCATGTACTAATTTTTTTGGTATGCACCATTTTTATTTTTTTTCTCAGTTGTTTTTCCACTTTAAAAATACTGTTCAGTTTTTTCTTCTTTTGAAAAGATAATTATAGCCCTTCAGCGAATAATCTAATATTTGGAAAATATTTGGACATGGAAACAAGTGGGAGAATGTACCAGCTGAGTGCAAATCCTCCTGCTTAACTCTGAACTCACACATGTCACAAGTCTGCAGAGCAAAACTTGAATCAGATTTACACAACTACACTTGTCGGGTGTGTGTGTGTGTGTGTGTGTGCTAACGTCTGTTCGCTGTCAGTGTACCAAACCTCTGCGCAGGTTTCAAAAATTGTCCTTCATCTGTCAGTCATGCTGTTAAATTATATACTTTTCTTTTTGTTCCCAGTAGTCCATGGCTAATATTCTGTGTTAAACTAGAAAGAAAAACCTGATTTCAATAAGTGGGTTAAAAGACAACAAATCAAACCAGCAAACAGGGATCTTTGTGAAACTACACATTTACTGTCAGTAATAACTCTGTGTATAAAACGTACAATATAGTGGTAAAAAATAACCCTTTAGTAGTAGAACCCAGTTGTTTTGCACACAGAACCGCCCCATTAGGCAGACTGACAAATGTTAACATTAATGAACAAATAAAGTTAACAAAATTCCAAGGATAGCGACAAAAAACACTTCTAGCAAACACAGGCTTGAAATACACACATTAAAGAATAAAACATTCCAGCATATTTAATGGATAAGAAAATTGATTCATATTGTTAGATGTCATGATAAACACAAGAATGTAAACAAAAGTTTATCTAAATCCCCAAAGTGCACCTTAAAATAGTATGAAAGACAATAAAAAGGCTGACATTTAATTTGTGGTGTGACTTGTGATTAAGGCAACAGTGTATATTTGGCATCACACAAAAGCTTTTCCTTCTGTGAAGAGCAGCTGCCTGTATATGAAAAATCACTTTTTAATGCAGATGACACAGTCTTCTCTGTGTCTTTATGTGCCTCGATTCTGAATGGACTAACTTGGTCTCCACTCTGGAGGTCTTCAGTGAAGACTCAGCAACACTGATGAAGAGGTGAACGTTCGGGCTTGATTTCCACAGATTTTCATACAACTATGAAGATTTTATGACTTCGGGAAGCTTGCGCAGGATTCTTAGGGAGGTTACACCTTCTAAAAAAACGGAAATCCCCGGCACTGGCGGGGTCTCAAGCACCTCATGGCTTCTTCACAGGCGCCCTTTGCAGAAATGCTCAGCTGCTACAGCTGCTTCTGGATTGTGGAGTTTTTAGACGGCACAGGTCACGCCAGCATCCTCTACATGGCCACAGTTAGTTTTGCCCCAGCCAGAAAACTTGCAATCGTGGATGGCGTCTTCAGTCCCTGTACAAGCCACATCGTCCATCCAGATCAGACCGGTACCTGCACACAGCAACCAGAGCGGTCAGTAATTGGACGATCATTTTCTCCTACATTGGTCTTACGCCACAGTACTGCACCACAACAAAAGATTATGGTGCTTAAATCAGCCTTGATGAAGTGTTTTTGTTCTTCTGCTCTCAACTGAGTGTTTACAGCCCCCAAATGGGCTGTTTGTTTGTTTTAATCACGAGGTTGACACATAAAAAAGTAAAACTGGGCAGTGGGGAAAAGATTTATTACAGCCCATTGCTCAGAAAAAAAATAAAGGGAACACTAAAATAACACATCCTAGATCTGAATGAATGAAATATTCTAATTAAATGCTTTGTTCTTTATATAGTTGAATGTGCTGACAGCATGTGAAACTGACTGTCAATCCGTGTTGCTTCCTAAGTGGACAGTTTGATTTCACAGAAGTGTGATTGACTTGGAGTTACAATGTGTTGTTTAAGTGTTCCCTTTATTTTTGAGCAGTATATAAAAACCTGTGACTTTATTCATTTAAAACACACTTATTATATAGATTTTTAAATGAATAAAGCCACGGCTTTGGCACTTCATCCAAACCACCAGCAGGGGGCTTCAGATTCTACCGCCCACCATGTGACCAACCCATGCCCACACTTTAATGCTAATTTATCTATTTGTTTCAATACATTTAATTCAACTAATGATACACAGAGAATACATTTTTCCTCAAGATTCACCTGCTTTAGGTGAGTAAACTTTTTCTTTACTCCTCAGTTGATCAATAACAGTCCTGCTGCAGCATCCATGACATTCGCCTCCTCAAAAATGTGATTACATGCTGCTTGATCAGCATATCTTCATTTTGGACATCTGTGACTGAACCTTGTGTAATATTCAACACAGCGACAGTATGACTAACATTTGGTAGCGCTTACATGCTCCTGATCCAGTTAAAGGCTACAGAACTAAAGGACTTTGGTGAGAACAATGTCTGACTCATCGTTCATGCCCTTGAACAGCATCTGGAGTTTACTTTGCTATAAATCACAACAGCAAAGCGCTCATGGGATGTTTCTGAGATAAAAAAGGTTTAAAAGGCAAACCCCAATTTAGAGGTGGACCTCGGGCCGGGAGCCTCATGAGGCTGCTCATAAATAACTTGAACCGAAACACGCCATGTTAATGTTTTATTTCCGCCAACATGTTAAAGGTGTGGTCAAGGTTAGGAAAACGGGGAAGCAGTGAATTATTATCGAGATGGGAACAGCACGAGATGCTTTTATTTTTATTTTTTTCAATGTCTGATGAATAAAGTGTGTCCATCCACATCTGACATTACTAACAGTTATCAGGAAAGTAATGCAGATGACAATGTCAGATGGATCTGGATACTGCCCAGTTAGGGAACATCGCTTGTACATTACATGTCGCAGTGCATTGTGGGATAGACTGAGTGCACAGAAGGTTACAGCGATTCAGTGAACCAGTATTACCTGGGTAACCTAGTGTTAAGTATGTTTCTATAGTTTCTGTCAAGTGCATAAACGCCTGCTTAAATAAACATAAAGCAACTGGTTTTGTGCAACATTTGCCTTATTCTAGAAGCGTCATTACAGTGAATCATGCACTGGGTGGAAATGAGGTGTTTACTGGGAAACACACGTGGCCCAGCTGGGTTAGGACCTGAACACTGATCAGTCTGGGGTTTAATTCACGCAAACTTGATTCACGACACTGACAGAGCAAAAACACAATAACTCCAAAAGACAATGTTCCACTTTTACGGCAAAATTTGTATCAAAAGATCAAAACTTTCTTTTATTGTTCGGACTAAAATAGATTCAGATTCTGCAAGGGATTGTCCGGTCCTGGATCTTATTAACGATCAATGTTCCGAACCTCTGTGAGTGATTATCCTTTCAGGTCTGCGTCTCGTCGCTGATTGCAGGCTCTGTTCTCTGGCTTCTCGTGATGGGAGATGAAAAATTATTAACAGTGATTTGGTTCAGCGAAGATTCTTTAGGGACATCTGGGCTCGGTTGACTGATTTAGAAGCTTTAGGGGAAACACCAACATTCATCGGTCATGAAACCCCCTAAAAAGGAATCTCTAACCCTCAGAAAACATTATCATACCAACGTCACACACTAGAGTGAAAACACGCAGCTGTCCTGAGGACCATTGGGACATGTATAAAGGCTGTCAGATGAGCAGATTAATCACAGGGTAGCTGTGGATTTATCTGAGATATTCAAAAGTAAAAGACTTCTAATTCCAGTTGTCTCTATTTGTTGTGGGAACAGGCAAATAAATGACAGCAATTAGATTTGGACAGCTATCCAGACATTACTCCAAAGTTTGAAGCCCGAACTAGCATATTGTCAGCGGTGACGTGATGTTTCAATTAAAACTTATTCCGGCAATGTTTCAAAGTCAATCCATACTTGGCATCTTCTTTGTTCTTTATATTCAAACCCATGAAATGGGCATCAGGAGGTTCTCCTTCATATAACCCAGGCTCTGCTCAAGGTTTCCTGCCACTGTTGAGATAATCCTGCTTCATAAACGAAGTTGTATTGAACCAAATTGATGTTGTTTTCAACCCTTCATGCTCGTGTGCATATGCTTAAAACCAATTATTCTGCATTAACACATTCATTTTGACAGCATGACAGTGTGTGTGTGTGTGTGTGCGCGTAATGATCGTTTCGTACCCAGCCCAAAGCGTCCGGTCTTATGGACCTCCGTAGCTCCCTGGTATCCCAGCATCCTACACACCACATCTCCATCGTTTTGGTCCCAGACGTCGTCACACACGGTTCCCCACCGACGCTCATGGAAAACCTCCACGCGACCCTCGTGGGGACCTGACCCGTTCACCAGCCGCACCAGGGTGTCCTCCACTGCAACACACAGGCAAATTTTCAAAACAACGCGGTAAACATGAATTGACTGACGGACATGTGACATTGTGTTTACTTTGAATTTACATTTGCTAGCTTGTTGCAGTTCTGTAAATCATCAAACGTGCGCGAACTGAAACAAAGATAGCGTTTTGAACGTCTTCCAACAGTTTTCAAACATGCTGCTCAAGTTCAACAAACTAGATCTGACATATATTCAGCTGCTGGCAGCGCTGCATATTTATCCATCAGATATGGGAGAGGTTTGAGACTGTAATCCAACGGACATCGTTGCAAATATTTAACAACATGTGAAAGGAGTAAGAGCTGCATCCACTGAAGAAAACACCACGTAGAACTTTGGCTACAACAGGCTGTTGCCTGACTATATTCCTCATTAAACAAAAAATACAAAAAAACCAAAAACAAAACAATATTTAAACTTTTTTAAGAATCGGAAGTGATGAAAAAGCAAACCAAGAAGCTACCAACATTGATCAGACCCCAATCAGGCGTCATACGCCAAATATTTTGACGATTATTGTATCTGGACTCAAGTTTTCTTCCTAATATTTGTATCATCAATAATATTAGTGTCTGTGTATTATTATGAGGATGCATTTTTACGATTCAGCAGTTGTGGCTTCTGGTTTTGATTCTTGGCTCATGTTGACAATTTTTTTTTCTTCCCAGACAGGCATAAACTGTTACCAGTATAGTGTTAAAACCCACAACTACAAGTCCAATGCCAGGAGAAATGTCCCTCTTCATTCATTTCAGGTAGGAAAATACATAGAATTCAAGAATACTTGCTTCATTTATTTAAAATAAATAAATAAAAATGTGGGAAAACCACAAAAACACTTTAGAGGAGGTGCACTAAAGCGTCTCATTGTGCCTACTTCTATCGTTCTAGCATAAGTGCGCTCACATGTTTAAATCCACACAGGACATGAGTCACCGCTTTTTTCACGTCTCTTTAACATTCTTGCTCAGCCTTCCTCTCTCTCCCTGATGTCCCAGAGGCCTACACTGGTGCAACTGGGAGGAGGATTGAGGCCGCACATGCACACTTGGCGCTTCAGAGATAATGAGAACCATACAGACGCACCTCGTGGACAGCAATATCTCACGAACAGTTGGACGGCAGCGAGCGGGACATGTGATGAATTATGTTAATCTGGATAAACATGGACTCGATCTGATCTTATCCTCAGAGACAGCGCCACAAAAATCCCCCAAAACTTTTTCGGATAATAACAACTGGAAATCGTGTTTTGTTTCCAGGAGACACCTATTTATTTCTCCCTCAAATCCCACTCTCCCTCTGCCAAACGCAAATGTACTTGTTGTGAAGGCGGTTTAGTATCGCGGGCGAAACCACAGCGTAGCAAAATCCAGACACGACGCAGCCAGAAACATGTCGGGTCCGCCTCAACGTCAAACATTTCAAAACAGAAATTCTATTTTTGGAAAGAAAAGACAATTCCAGAAATCCATCCCGAGGTGTTTGGGATTTTCAAACAGCTCATTTGGATAATCCGCGTCATAACCGTCCCCTGTCCTGGTTGTGGGTCCTTCATGGACTGGGCCTCCCTTGATTGTGCATCCCAAAAACATGTTCTTTTAGGGGTTTTTTTTTTTGATGGGATGATGCAAAACTGCATATTTGTTGAGGAACTTCGTTCCAGCTAGCCTGAAGAGTGAGCCAATGAACATTAGAGATGATGACAGTTATTAACCCGAGTAAACGGAACGTTCTGTAAACGTCAGACTTCCAGCGAGGCCGCAGCACACCACCACGCTGTCGACGGCAGAAAAAAGCCAGATCTCGGCCGCCTCGATTACCTATATTAATCTGGCAGAAAGGAATGATTTGGAGTGGACACAACCGCTTCAGGATGACCATTAATGACCTCCATCTTTAACTGATTTCCTCCCTTTTTGTTGTGCTGTGTTCAGCTTTGACGCCAGTTTCATTTACTTGCATGTGCAATCAGAACCTGGCAGACGTGGTGCACGCTTTGGAACCACCCTTTATGGGTTCCGCAGCAGCAGCAGCAGCATTTTTGGAATCGTTTCACTGAATGGTGGGTTGATGCCACTTTCCCATTGGTTCCGCTCTGCAGCCAGCACCTCCGCAGTTCACCAATTAACATCTTGTGAAAAGATTATACTGTCGAATAAAAGCCAAGGACTGACTCACGGCACCGTCGTTACAAGTTTGTGTTTATATGAAAATAAAAGCCGTGTAAAAACACATGAACTTGAGAACGTCTGTGGGCCAGCATCAGATTATTATAGCAGAGGATTGCTTTCCAAAGGAAGAGTATTTAATAAAACCAAAATAATTCTTATCTCTTAAGTCGATTGATAAATTCTGGAGTCATCAAAGAAATCATTTATATTTGGACATCTGAGGCAGCTCAGGTCCACAGTAAATGCTCCGTCGAACATTTAAACAGCACTTAAATACTGTCATTGGTGAACTAGCTAGCTAGTTTTAACAGAGAATTACATAAACACACACACACACACACACACACACACACACACACACACACACACACACACACACACACACACACGTATACATTCCCAGTAACCTAATAAAAATAAAAAGGATAAACTGAACTGGGGCAAAGTTTGAAACAGCACACTGACGTTGTGCGATGTGCTTGCAGACAATCACCGTCTCAGTTTGTGCGTTTGACATCCAGACTTCAACAGTCTGGTGTCCATTTTCTCTGTCTTCCTCGTTTAGTGCCATCAAGGCCTTCACCACTGCATGTGCTTGATCGTCTCACGTAACGCCGGCGATACAGGATCACCTTCGCTTAATGCTAAACATGTGGACCAACACGAGTATTCCTCACAGACAGCAGCGGGCCGGGGTCACCGTGGCGATCCGTCATGATTTCACAGGCACGTACTGTACACTGATCCAAGCCATGCATCCATGATTCAAGTCCTTTTCGCTTGGTGACAGTTCGGCCCGTGACAGATGGTTCGGACGGCCAGCGGACCGTGGTCTCGGTCGTTTTGTCATTTCCACGAAACCTTAACCAGCCGTGTCCCGTGAATGACATGAGAACAGGGCTGATCTGCGACAGAGTTCAGATGGTTGAGAAAACATCTGCTCAGCCAGAACAGCGCTTCATCGCTCCTCACGTGGAAGAAGAAAAAGGAGGAGGAGAAGAACAAGGATGAGGAGGAGGGAAGTATAATATTTGTGGGGCAGAAGAGTCAGGGAGATTCATATATACGTGACTTTAACTAAAGATGGCGCTGGTTTAGGTCTGAAAGGAAGGCCTTTTGGGTCTCCAAATATCCAGAACCTGTTTGGGTTTGTTAGGAAGTTAAATCGTCTTTACAAAACTGTCAGCGTAGTTCTAGAACTTTAGTGCTAATGTAAACACCATTAACACCCGTTCAAATTTATTAAGGGATAACAAAGTCCGTGTCTTGTGATAATTCAATAATTTATTTCGTTATGGACTCTGTTATTTAGATATAGAAACATTTGCTTTTCGGGGGATGATTATCATCTCTGTTGATTGGTTCGGTCCATGGGATCATCCTGATTTCAGCCTTAAACAGATGCTACCTTCTGCAGGTGTAGCCTAATAATTTAAAAAACTGAAAAATAAAATTGAAGCACGTGACCACTCTCTGCTTCTCAGCCTGCAGAGAAAATAAGCTGGCCACCAGGTTGCCTTGTCTCTCAACGCATCTCCTGAATTCTCCGCTCTTACCTGTTCTCTCTCCTCCGTCTCCCCGATCGCCCTTCTCTCCCTTGTATCCTCGCTCTCCTCTGTCACCTAAGAGCAGAAACAAAAAAAAACAACACAACAACAACAGGTTTAAAGATTCAGTTGAAGGTCCAACTTCAAGCAGTTATGCAAACTGGATCAGACGTGTCATAACCAGAATTAGTGTTTGCCCCCTCTCAAACACACAGGAGATGGAGACCTGTAAGCATGTGTGTATTAATGTATGTGCTGCACTGTGTTTGCATAATGAATGAGTGTTCTTGGGTTTTATCAGATTATCCCAAAAAAACCTCACACGGATCACCCGATTCACCTGCAGAAGATGCTCTTTTGTTTTTATGATGGCGAACCAAATAAAAAAAATTAAGAGGCTTTTCAGTCGTGGTGTGTTTATGCTTGACATCCCCGACCAATCAGCAGCTTGGATACACCGGCTTTTCATTTGTTTACTTTTCAAAACACCATCCTATTCCAAACTCCAGGGAGCCAAAAGCAGCCGACTCATTTGTTGCCCATTTGCTCTCGTCGGCTTTGGAACCACAAGTCCGTTTTTTTTTTGCCGCGAAAGCCGTAATCTTATGACCTGGCACTCGGCTTTAATTGGACCTGCTCAGCTCCAAGACCGCACCGGGTGCAGCTGCCAGCCAAGGTGGCCCCCACCCCCACCCAGACCAGGTCCACAACAACTCAACACAAGAAAAAGACCCGACAGAAAAAAGAGGAAACCGGCTTGTGTTCCTGTGCGGCAGATTTATGGATTATCCTCATCAGAACATCTCAGCTAATTTGCACCGTCAAACACTCCGTTCACGCTGACAATCAGCCTATGACAGGAGTCCACGATGCTTCCTCGGTGCTGTTGAAACGGCCTTTTCAGCACTGCCCCCCCCCGCTGAGCAGCCGCCTTATACCGGGGTGCGTTCACACCAGAAACCAGGCAAACTCTCTACCCTCTGTTGGTTTTCTGAACTCAAAGAGTGGACGGAAGCGCAGATGGACATTGTTAAAAACCACCAGAGTGTAGAGGGTTAAATATCCGTGAAAATCCCCCGTTTCTTTGTCTCCATCTTCCTTTTCAACGCTTTTTGTCCCCCTCCCCCCGTTAAATACCTGTCAGTCAAACAACGTTTGCAGAGCTTGTGTAGGACTATTGCTAAACCCCCCCTCAAAGATACCAAACAACATAGGACAGCATATTATATTAAGATCAGTTGTTGTTGTCATAGTTTATCCTAATGTGGCCGCTGTTATTATAACTGGAACCAGGACTATATTAAAATGTGTCTTTCTTAGTTTTATCCCGAGCTCCTACAGGACCTGAAAGGTCAGCACAGGCACCGTGGGACTCCTGCACCGGACGTTTTCACTGAATCCAACTCTGATCGGCAACAGCTGTTGGCTGAACGCATGCAGGCACGCGCTCCCACAGTGACGTGCACGCACGGAAAGGCTGCGCCCGTATTTGTCGTGGTTGCTCGTTGACCGAAAGCCCTCTGTTGGAGGGCGCCGTGGGGCAGATCTACATGCTAGCGTATGAAACTACCGACGTGTTAGCATCCAGGAGTTCAGCGTTCCCAGGACTTCAGGCTGTGGTGCAGATTTACTACAGGGACCAGAACCACCTGGTATATTTGATCAAGACCAGCTCAAGATGTGAAACTGAGTGGACCTGGACGTGTTGGGCGACTGGAGAGACGTTCCGCCTCTGCTTATAGGCTCAGGGTTGCCGTGGCGACCCCACATTTTCATCAGGTGGGATTTCCAGTCTAGCTTTGAGCAGTGAGGTCAGAATTAAGACAGGAAAGGATACCTCTGGGACCCTTTGGTCCAACATCCCCCTTTTCTCCTTTACTGCCATCGGTCCCAACAGGCCCTTTGATGCCGCGGGGGCCCTGGATGCCCTTCTCTCCTGACAACCCTGCAACATGAACACACACCAGTTAATACTGAAATAATAAAAGAAGCAATCACATTTTATGTAGACAAATGAAGTCCTTTTTAAACCACATCATGAAAAAAAAGATGGATTTAAGAATGGTGCTGCCCTTTTATTTGTTCCGAAAACAACCCAGTCAGAATCTCCAACCTCTTCGCACACGAAGCCCGTCCTGGTTACTGTAAACAAGCTCAACAATGGCTGACTCGGGACTCTGACACACTCTGGTTAAACAGCGTCACCCAGCAATAAGAAAGTATTTACATTAAACACACCAGAGAAAGCCACACAAAATAAACCGATGACGGATGATGTCATGTTCTGTGTCCCCCCCCCCCCCGGCCCCCCGTGTCCAACGAGACTG
>BJFM01000162.1:142500-156838 GCA_016586285.1 Arothron firmamentum
ACCGCACGCTATCACCACTTTGTAGTTACGTAGATGAAAAACACATTAAACACTGTAAGATTTCACATTCAGTGACTAACCCTTCACTCCTCCTGCTTCTGAAATTGCTTTCCATGCCATGTCTTTTTTCATATTATCCGCCTCAAAAGAACGTGACGCGTCATAAACGACGGCACGGCCGCAGTCACTGCTCCACAGCTGCACTCCCTCCCTTCACCTAGAAACCCTTAGATTTGCTCTGCGACTCCGGCAGTCATGCTTTTCTGTCTTTGCTTGAAGCAGGAAGACAGTAACTCTTGGAAGGGTCCGGTGCGAGCTGAGGTTCAGGTTTCCATGAATGTGTGATGGACGACGAGTGGAGGATCTGCAGGTGCTGGTTCAAGGCCTGCTAGGCTGGAAACACTCCCAAACCATCAATACTGTGTTCTGTCTCATCTGTGTATCTAAAATAACCCTTTCTGAGATGCCCATCTCACAGCGTCTCCTCCACTTAATAACTCCCCATTAAATCTGCTCAAGAAATCACAATAAGAGCCAATCAGTTAAAACCTGGTTAATTTCATGACCACGGTAAACATTCGCTGGCCTTTATTACAGTTTGGATTCTTCATGTTTCAAAGCTGAGTGTGTGGTTTGTACACTCTACATTAAGGCAATCGCAAACTTCCTGCTTCATGAACATATCGCAGGCCAGGATCAATAAATGATCTGATTTGATCGGATGGAAGCGATTTTCTTCCATAACTACTCAAACAGTCCCTTTAATCAGCTCAATGGACCTTTTCAAGAGAGTCTTTTTTAAAATTTCGAAAGCATTGCGGAACTGATTATAAACGGGGTCTGATTGAACGCACCTCTCAGGCCTGTTAGACCCGGGGCCCCAGGGGGCCCCAATGGTCCAGTATCACCTTTCTCCCCCTTTGGCCCTGGAGGTCCTGCGGAGAAACACACAAACACGGTTACCATTGTATAATACAGAATCTATTTACAGTAAAAATTCACCTAGAACATCCACCCACCCACCCACCTCTTAACCCAGTAAAAAGATGCAAAAGTAAATAATGTTGTAGGAACCAAGTCATTCTAAAGAGGAAAAAACAGAATTCCAATTATAAATAAACCAAACTCACAGGGGAAAACCACATTAAACTGAATTATGTCATTGCATCTATTTGTTTTTTATTGATTATTAAAAAGTAGAGAAGTTGCCAGACTTGGCTAGTTTGGCAGGTTCCAAATCCCATCTCTTCTTAAAAAACAACAACAACAACAACCCCCGACAAAAACGGCTATTAAAGACATTCAGTCCAATTAAAATCACTGACTTTGGTTATAATTACAACATGCTTGGTGACTTATTAGCAAACCTGCTGCCAAAACTGGAGAATGCAGCCTAACATTCAAAGGCCTGGGAACAAAAGTTGCTTCAGAATGCTTCATTAGAACTTTTAATCCTTCTAGCTAATGTTTGATGTCAGAGTCAGGCAATTCCATTTCCACCCACAGACACACAGCAAGAAAAAAAAGACCAAACTAGGCATCGCAACTCCAAAGATGTCAGTCCAAAGGTTTGTAGTACTTGGACGTGGGTTTAATATAGGTGGGGGTGGGAGGGTGGGGTGTAAGCACAATAGAAACCACATGTTTAGCAACGGAGGACGGCAACAGGGCTTGTGAGAATTCGTGGCTTGTTGTCCGGAGATCGTGTTCCGCCTGGGTTCTAAACGTCCTCCATTAGCACGTCTGTGACTCTTGGAGCTCCGGCTCTTTCTCCGGTTGCTGGACGAACCCAAACACTTCGCTGGTGGCGGCCGCACGGGCCACGTCTCCCAAGGACACGTGCGGAGGGGATGCTGACCGCCCGTGACCCCACCTGGGGGTCTCCGCATGCATCCTTCTATTTCACTGCCTCGAGGGGCCTAAAACACGAGCTGTGAAGCCGTCAACGTGAGGAGGACCCTCGTGGAGTTCAGGCTGGGGTTAGGACAATGGTACCCCAACTCTGGTATGCATACCGCCAGTGGTACATGATCAGCACTTTGATGGTCTGCAGTCAAGTTTTGTTGTAAAGGTGAAATACAGACTACTTTAACTTGGAATCTAGTAAATGTGGCGATAGTCTGACACCAATTAAAGGGGGGATGAGTGACGACAGGCCAGCTTTTATTATCATCAGCTGGATAGTAAGTATGTTTAGAGTACGGTGGAGTTAGCATAGTCATCTGATAACATGGTGGTTCTGCACGATCTCCAAGCGCCTCTGTGTGTGTTCCTCAAGTCCTCCACGTTCCTCCCACAGATCTTTAAGCTAAAGGCTATATTTTTCCTTCATTATTGAGGCTCCTGCGCATGTTTTGATAGGGCTCCTGGGACTAATAAAGAGGTGTATCTAGCCACAGACCCTGAAACCAAGCTGCTCACATGTTCTACCTGCTTGCAGGTCCGCAAAAATCGTGTCTTCTGTTTGGTTTAGGGAACATGTGGCAGCAAACCTCAGCACAGGATAAGAACCTCTGAGCCTGGTGGTCTCCGTCGCATTACGTTCCCTTAATGGTTTGTTTTCGTAGCGTTATACAGCATCAATCTCCTGTTTGTTTGCGTTTCAGCAATAATAAAGCTTGGCGGCCCCTCCGGGATCGGCCCCCAACGCATCAGACGGTGCTGAGTGCAGGAATACAAGCGGAGCGTTGACACCCCTCCACCCACCATCCTCTGAAGCAGCAGATGAAGATCTGGTGTGGTCGTATTCGTTATTATTGACACCACCGGGCGTTTCTGGGGTTTCGGTAAAGCACGGGCCAGATGGGGATTAATCTAAGAGGACAGGACTGTTGAATCTGATTGGTTCTGATGGTGGGATTAGGGCAAATTTGCTTTAGGGAGAAATGGATTTCGTCATGGACGTTTATTCTATTGACTGGAACATTAAAACAATATTTGCCCTGTAAATCACATTTAATTGAGTCTAGTTTTATTCTTGTTGTTATAATCCCAATATCCCCCGGAACGACTGCTGAATTATGGGATACTTGAGTTACCACTTGGCCACGGAGGAAAACTGTAAATGTGTCGCTCAATATCTCATGTCTTTAAAACAGCAGCATTGCAACCTCCAGGAAAGGAGCCTCTGCTCTAGAAATCCCTATTCAGAAAAGTGTTGCAGAAAAATATATACATTTTATTTATCAAAAAATACACTTAAAAAAATGTCATATTTTGGGAAAATTAGTTGGTATCACTGTTTGTCATAATGGTGAAAAAATATTTGATTATTTAGAAAAAGTCAAACCTATGAAATCATATTTATTTCCCAAGAGCTTCTACAATCAGTGACATTAAATCAGAGAAGAATTGAAAGACGACAGAGAAAAATGGACCAGGACATCAAAACAGAACAAACATCGGTTGGGATGTAAAAGCTCTCTTGGCGAAGGTGACGGTGGGCTAATCACCAACAAATGGCCGCCAAGCTAAAACTAATGATGGAGCTGATTGGTTCCCTTCACAATCTGGATCCAGGCTCTAACTTTAACCTGCAATTATTTCCAGGTCTAAAGGAGGGCGGGGGGGCATCTTCCCACCCACATGATCAGGGGTCCGGTTTAGGTTTGGGCTGCCATCAATCAGCCGGGTCCTGGGTGCGCTGCCAGCAGTATGTCAGAGCATACCTACTCTGATTTTAATGAGTCGGGGAAACGATTTTTGCCCAGGCAGCGAGCGTCAAACAACGCAGATGAATTAGGAGGAACAGCCAGAGCCGCTCAGGTCCCCAGGCTCATAATTCCATTTTCATGCTAGGTTCACTGCTTTAACTACAAACACGGATTGGCTCAGTTGAGTCATTGTAAATCATCCTTCTGGAGCAAAAGGTTACGCCCAAATGACTCCATTACAGTTAAAGAGGCCGCGTCCTCCAGCTGTGCTCACACGCTGTTCCTGTTCCTGATCTCGCGCACCAAACATCTCATCAAAATTTCAATTGCGTCACAATTGATGGCGCGGTTTGTGCGTCTTGTGGCGTTTTTAAAAACTAGTTTTTAAAACTAGTTTGATAATCGGAGATGTTTCAACTTTAATTAAATTCCATGGTGTATTTTCTCCGGAATGTCACATTTCAAACGCACTGGTGCTTCTCAGAAGGGTTTTCTTCTGCCTACCTTCTAATATGGTGACGTTCTTCAGTGCCAGCGAGTGCTCCCAGTCCTTCAGGCGGAGGTCTTCTGTGATGGTGTTGAGGATGTCCATCTCGTTCCTCAGCTGGGCCTCCGTGTGAACGTGAGTCACCCACAGACTGCTGGTGTCCTCTGTAATGTTGCTGATCTGAATCTGGACAACACTCACGCGTTAACGGCTGGACCGCCTTCTCGCAGTCTGCTGGCGTTTGAGGACAAACCTGCATGTCTTGTATCTTCAGCCGGTGAAAGCTAATGTCGCTGCTGAAGGTGTGATTGACAGCTCCCACGGTCCAGTTAACCTCATCCAGGTTCTCTCTGAGTCTGCTCAGCTGCCCAGAGGTCTCCCTGGAAGAGATTCAGCGTTGCTTTTTTTTTTTGTACACTTTCCTAAAGGAGGTTTTCCAGTTTTTCCCCTCAATGTGCACCTTAGCTGGACGTCTTGGTTGTGGAGCCAGGTGGAGGTTCGAGACACCTCTGAAATCAAGCTTGATATGTTCCTCTCAGCGGAGCTGCTCAGAGAGGACAGCCTGTCATCCAGATGCACCAGGTAGCCCTCAGACTGGTGGGAGTGTCCCTGGAGGTTCCTCAGCTCCAGCTCCAGGCCCTGTGTGGGAAAACAATCAGCAACACCTCCATTTCTATTACATCGTGTTGAACTCTGTCCTACCCTGATGAGGATCTCCAGCCTCTGCAGCCACTCGCTGTGGTTCTGAAAGAGGTTCTCCAGTTTCCAAATGTTCTCCAGCAGGTCAGCCTCTGTGGACGCCTCGCCCGCAGCGTTCTGGGCTGTTCGCGAGTGCTCCGACGTTCTGGTCACGTTCTCCATCAGCACCTCCTGGCACTGTGGAGACACCTGGGAATGAGAAACTGGGGGAAAAAAAACAGAAACACAGGGACGAGAAGTGAGCGGGGCAGTTGCTGTCAGGGGAATAAAGTGAGATCATTTAAACCGACGACAGTTTTGTTTTCATATTTTTTTATTCCATCAGATGAACAAATACCTCCTCTTCCAGTCTGCATCCTCAACTTTATTAATGCTTTTACATTCCCTGTATTCTCTCATATGGGTTAAGTACATTTTCTGGGCTCAAATGGGGAAACCGTCCGTCATTATTGGAGCTTTGTTATGATTATATCGCCCTTTTCAATCGAGCATGCAAAGATCCCTGAATCACCTGAATCTACTGCACATTTTCAGTGCACCAACCATGACAATCAACTTCCTACTTCCAGTCAGTTCTGCTAACTCATGCCAACTGACCAAAGAGTTACAGATGTGCTTTCGCAGAAGACACTCTTTCCTTAGTTATCGTTTTATCTGCTTTGTGCTGCAAGGTTTAGAATTAAAAGATAACGATAAACAATGTCAGGACCAGGAAGTCGCTTGCGTTCAAATCCAGGGTCAGCATACAAACTCAAGATGGAAAAAGTCCGCGGGGGGTGTGGCAGACTCAACACGATGGAAATGTGCAACTGTAAATCAGGAGGAAGCCCTCTCTTTCATGTCTCAAGGCAAATGTTTACATATTGTGTCCCGTGTGATCGACACACGCTGTTCTGTGTATTTTGGTTAACGGCAAATCATCTGCGATATGTAGAATTCAGGCACATGCTTGAGTTTAGCAAAGGTTTGGTCACAGATGGTTAACTTTAGGTGCTTCAACCATGTGGTTAGCTGTAGGAAATGACTGTTGATCATTGGTTTCAGATGGGAAGCAGATTCTGCTTCTTTCAAGGGCGAAACCGGGGCTGATGTCTAGGGAGGGCATGACAAATGGCTGCTGAGGAGGCCTGTTATCCTGTTCCCATTGGCCATCGATGCAGCAGACAGAGCGTATTAGTGGTAAAAGTTCCCCGAGAAGTGATGTGGAGATTTCCTCAGAATCCAAAATACATAGTTTCCCTGTAACCTAATGTCGCGATATCAGCCGAAACACCTGTCTTCACTCCGATCTAATTGACCACAAGTTCCAGTCTTTCCGAAACAATCCTTTGATCACACACAGGCTCTGTTGAGAGAAAGTGTCAACGTGCAGGCTGAACAATGTTTCTGAGTTTCAGAATGACATAAAAGGGAAGCAACAGTGGAAGACGCTTCAGCCGGCTGAGCTACCACGGCTGAGGACCTGGCGGAGGTTTATCCTGCCACCAACGGAAGAGTGGACAGAGCTGTGAATCATCAGGTCTAACAATAAAAGAAAATAGTTTCAAGATAAGTAGGTAATAGTAAAAACTGCTTCTTGTATCATATTTACTTTTTTGTGAGCCAGCTTGGTGCTTTAATGTCTGTAAAACAAAAAAAGCACCGTGAATCAGTTTACAGTAATCGGTACTAAACCTTTCAGCCTCTTGCTAGGAAACCATTCTAATCTACGTGAATCTCCATGACAAGCTGCATAAAAAAACGCAGTAAAACATTTCAAGTTTCTGTCAGAGGTTTTATGAAGCCTTTGGCCAACATGATCTGGAGCTAAAACAATTTCGACACGAGCACATCTAATGTGTTCAGGAAGGTCTGTTCTCCTGTGCCCTGTTTAGAGGTGGGGAAACGCTCCTTTTGTTTTTCTCCGTCCTCCACGAGCGTGCCTAATGAGGAAAAAGTGCTCTGGTTTCAAGTCGTGTTGAGAACACGTTGCATGGTAACGGCGCCGCAGCCCGGGAGATATTTTGAAACCAGATCTTGAGCATTACACCAGGAAAACATTCGCTTTACAGCACAGTGGGGACTAATGTGTGCACAATCCAAGCAGAATAAAGGAATTTTTGTAAAAGGAGAGAGGGCAGTATATTTCATGAACCCCTGCTGGTTTTACACACCTTTTACTGACTCTCTAATTGGTCATGTTAATTAATAAATGTGCTCTTTGGTGGCTTCATGAGACGTTGAAACATCTGCAGGGAGCAAAAAAAAGGTGCAGCTCGGGCACCTCTGTGATCAAATCACTGCGAGTCCTGCACTTCATTTGTGTTAGGTCTATTCCTAATGACCTGAAAAACCAAATAAGCACAAATCCCTCAATCCATAGGATGTGTAATTGTTAAAGCACAGCCTGCAAGTGCTGCTCTGCCTGGAAAAACACACACTTGTACAGTACAAACACCATACACACCTTTAGGAAAACAAACTAGCCTGGCCCACACGTCATGCTTTGTCCAATCAGATGTGACTCAATGTGTTTGAAGGAATTCATGTCCAAACGCCTCCTCTGCTCAAAGGTCTTTGGTTTGTTTCCAGACCCCCTGCAAAGTGCCCTTAAGCAAAATACCAAACGCCAGAATAGCTCCTGAAGCTGCGGCACCAGTGTGTGAGTGTGCATTAATGGTGAGTTCTCTCAGCTCTTCAAGGTTTGTCCCCTTATTTATAATATACAGTATATTCCTCTTTAAGATTCAAGGTTTAGCTTCATTGTCTATTCTGCAGCATCTGCTGGACGCACACAGGACTGAAATACCCTTACTCTGGACTCGTATGGACCAGTATAGAGCCAGTGGTTCCCAGTGAGGTGCATGCAACAGTCTTTAAATATCAGAAGAGCGAGGCAATGGAGTGTGGTCCAGTGAATGAAAATACCTCACATGAAAGAATTGATGATCTGATATGTTCACAGTTGAACGTCTCCTCCAGTGTGGAAATCTGACTTTATTACAGCTGAAGAGTTAAGTATTAAATATCTTATAACTCAACTATGATGGATTACTGATGCTTTCACAATAACACATCACGCATACCATTCTTGCTTGCAAGTTTCAGTGGATTATGTGGTCAAATCCAGGGTATTGCTATTTTTTTTATTTATTTTTTTTACATATTAGGTTTTCTGAATGGCTTATCCAGAATGAGAGACACTCATTTCTCTCCTGTCGTTTAACTCTTTGGAATCCATTCTGCCTCTGAATAAAAAAAGCAGAACTTTGGCGCGAACAATAGTCTTTTGTCATGGAACTCACAACTGAGGGCTTCATACAGCATCTACGGCACAAAGATGATCTGTATTTCTGTTGGACGTTCGTTCTCTGAAGTTTTCTATCAAAGCCTAAAAAATATGCCTTGATGGGGTGAGCTCAGCTGGGTAAACAGAGGGTACAGTCTTACCGCAGCCGACCAGGGTTTGACCCCCCCCCCCACCCCGTTTCCTGTTTCACTCCAATAAATATAAAAATGTCCAAAATAAAACTTATTTTTGTCTCAAATATGAACACACACACACACACACACACACACACACACACACACGAACCAAACTATATAACAAGTTTAACACAGAGACAAGTACAAGAGCGCATGCCCACACTCCGTCTGCACACAGATATAAAGGAGGCACCACACAGTCATGGAGGAATGCACTTCACATAGACCTCCCTCTGTCTCCAGTCTCGCTGTGTGCACGTGTATTTGTGTGTGCGTGCGTGTTCATCCGTGCAAATGTGGTTACAGCTATTAAATGTTACATCTACATCTACTTTAGTGTGCAATAAACATCAGTTTTATATATATATATATAAAATTTGGTGTCAAACTACATCCAGTGGCAACATCAACTGATGTGGCCAGTCTGCTGATGACATCATCAGTGATGTCATTAGAGAATGGTTTACCGGTTTTCTCCCCAATGCCACGAATAAATAAAAACCACGCGACTGCCATTGTTCTGCAGAATGACTCCTCTTCCCAACCAGTCTTGCTACAGAGGCCATCATTCTCATCCGCTCAGGGTCCGAACTCAGTCTTCCATGTTTGTAATTTTAGATTCATCTGCAGCTGCAAAAATAATCGAGGTGAACGCGCTCAAAAATACCAGGTCCTGGCTTAAAATTGATGCCGACGACGACGATGACAGAACACAAACTGAGAGCCCGCTGACGTGATCTGTGAAAACATGTTTAAAGGCTCTGCTTCCACCAGCTGGACATGAGAGAAGATCAGCTGGGAGAGCTCTTTCATCACTGGACTCGAATGAGTCGGACTTGGCTGATATTTTTCTGGGAATCGCACCAGAGCCTCTGGCCTCATCTTGACGTCCGCTTTTCCAACCTAAACAACTGGAATTCCACATCATTCCTCACATGTTGACTCTCGAACAGACGAGCAAAGCAAAGGTTTCCCGTAGCTCATCATGAGAGTGCGTCTGCCATGATTATTTGCTGATAGTTCCCCTTCCATGACACTCATTTTATATCGTAATTAATAGAGACAACTGGCAACGGGTCTGTCCTTTGTGAACTGTGCCATGTTACATAAATATTTACCTACATGCTTTCTATCAGCTGACAGTGTGTTTCCATGTGCTGGCATGAATAAATCAAGTTTACAGCAATCGCTCTCAACACGCCGGACTTGGACAGCAGCAGGAGGGGTGGAAATAAAGAAGAAAGAGCCGGTCTGTCAATGTCCTGAAAGTCTTCCAGGATGTTAAATCTCCGACGAGCCGCGGCCCTACTTCCCTCGACATCAGAGGGAAAGGCAGCAGTTATGTTCTGTTCCTTACTGGATGAGAAGAGATCCAGACATCAGCTGCCAGGAGATGAAACACAGCACTTGAGATCCAGATTTTAATGGATCGTTGCAGCAGCAACAAGAAAAGGATTTGGGGGTTTTTTCTTAGTCACGATAGAAAAAATAGAAACGCACCAACTGTAATTGTAGTTTTCAACATCTCCTAGGTTTTTGATACTTATCTTTGGGCTTTTCTCCACAAAAAAATCTGCACATTCTCAATTGGACCCCTTTGATTTGTATCTAAACATGTTCGTCAAATTAGCCGTTTTATTTGGCTTTCACCAGTTCCAGTGTTAGGCAAACTACATGTCAGATGTAGGGTCGTGAACCCACCCGCTGTGCAGAACCAGCACCGCAGCTGTCACTACCTATGGGTCATGGCTAAACCACCAATTACACTTGAAAAAAAAACCCCAAAACATATCTGTTCAAAACAGAACCGGGGTTGTGAGAACTCAAGAGGCCGGCTCCCCTGATGTGCAGTCTTCATAGAGAGGCCCGTGCTGTGTGAATCTGAACCATTTCATGTGTGTCTGAGTCTGTATACAGTTCGTACATATGTAAAGGTGTAAATCAACTGACCCCACTATAGAAATCAAGGCCCTCTGTTGTATTTATATCAATAAGACAGTGTTTAAATAGGCAAACCTGAACCTGAACAATGCAACAATTCTAGTCTATTCTATTTCTAAACCACAACATTTGACTCTTCCTCAATTCCTTTGAATTTACATAATTATGCAGCTGACACAAAGAGCCCACTTCACCAGCCAAACTGCGACAAGACTGAAATAAACAAGACTGGAATCATCTGTGTGATATTTCTGCTGATGAAAGTGGATTATTCCCAGTAGGAAGGAGCTAACACAGCCTTTCAATAGTCTACCAGCTGTGAATTAGCACTACCAAGACACTGCTTTGCAAGTACTTCCCCCCACTTGTCCACTGGTTCAAACAGCTGGAAACAACCACAATGCCGACTCTTGTATATTTTTTAATTGTACAGTATGTTCCTTGGGACCAACCCATAATTATCTCATGAATCCCTCCTGCAGTGAGCAGAAGAGACGCTGCTCGGCAAAATCTGGTTCCTCCTCTGTTGTTCAATTAGGCTGCTCGTAAAAAGATTCTTAGAAGACTAATTGTACGAGGTTAATATAATGTTCTCTAAGTCTCCCTCTTTGCTAGATTAAAAAAAACCCAGTACTGGTAACTGTTCCTGGAATGATGCATCAGAGAGGCCTGCAGCTTTACTTTATATAGGTGTTAAATACAGGCAGTTTTGCAAATTGCTGCATTTAATGATGCTATTTTGTGTGGTTATTACATTCCAATGGGCTGTTAGCTAGGAATTGCGTGTGTGTATGATGTAATTACTTGAAAAGGGAGGGGGCAATAACCATGAGAATGCAGCTTCAAGCGTTTATTAAGAAGAAAAAAATCGGGCTAAAACATCGCTACAGTAACTTACAAATACCACAGTGACATTCTGTATTTCTGCTAGAGTTTTCAGACTAAACTACTATATGATGAGAATGATACAATAGTAGACATGAATAAAGGAACCAAAGAGAATTTAAATGGTTGGATGCTGTTTTCTGCCACTAGTGGGCAGCAGATTAAATATGGCCTGGGGCTTATAGCGAAACTGTTGCCTGTTTCATTTATTAAAAGAGTCCATCTTCATAGATATCTGTTCTTAGATCTGGACCACTGGTTGTACAGTCAAAACAACACCAAATCTGCACCACCAGCCTGTTATTTTCAGGGTGGGGGTGGGGTTTTTGCATCAATTTCTTAAGGAAATAGCAAAACTAAGGAAATGTATTAGAATCGTTGTTTCTATTGATTTCGGGAAAAATGGTTTAGCAGCAGAATTCTGCATTTTTTCATCCACTTTTGTGCTTAATGCAAACTCAACGTAAGGATTCCTCACAGCTCTGAGAGGAACACTCTGCAATTAGCCCCGACATGTTAATCACTTTGAGTGAATGAGGCTGCAGACTGACTTCTGAGCTGCCTCTTCTTCTCTTCTTTGTGTGTGTGTGTGTGTGTGTGTGTGTGTGTGTGTGTGTGTGTGTGTGTGTGTGTGTGTGTTTGTGTGCTCCTGCCTCCTGTGATGAACTCCAACTGGGAATGCTGGACCTTCTCCAGCCTAATTTCTATAGGATAAAGAGCGTGACCACAGTTCTGAATTTCATTAGACGAGGTTTTATGTTCTTAGGGGTCCTGCCTTACTTTAAGTCTGGGTGTGCGTCTGTAGTGTGCACGTGCATACTGTCATGTGGTTTGAATGTGCATGTCCCAACATTCATGAGCTGGTGCGTGCACGTGTGTGTGATTTATTGTGTGTGGGCATATTCACGCTTTTATTGCCTTGTTTACGTGTCAGTCCGATGTATTATTAGGAGCATATGTCAAAAAATAGATTTGAGGGCATGTATTCCTGAGGGCTGGCACCATTTTAATGTCATAATGATGTATGCTAAAGAAAGCATATGTGTGTCTCTTGGCACGAACTTCTTAGTGATGGAAAATTCGCCTGCTGCGATTTAAAGGAGGAATTCCTCACATGCGCACGCGCGCACACACACATACACACACATCATCTTGAGCAGCTGAAATATGGCCTGATTGTTGTCAGAAGGGTATATTTTAGAAGCTTTAAAGTTTCTCTTGAAAGGTGTCAGCAGTGGCACTTTGTGGTGTCGGATTTACCTTTTTCACGGATGAAAGTATTCCAACACATATGGGCCACATTCAAGATGGGTTTTATCCGCTATCGTGTTGTGCGAGTGCATACCTTCCCAAAGCGCATCAAAGGAAGTTCTGAATATTGTTATGGATGCGATTTTGGGATTTTTTTCAAGGTCGGTCACCCTGTGTGTAACCTTAACCCTTTTCCGGGGAACCTCAGAGCTAAAGGTTAGACATTTATGTGTGAACTCTATAAATCTCCTGCAGCTCTTGTGTGTTCCGTGTTCTGTATTCAGATGATTTGATGGAATATTGCATTTCAAGTTTAAACAAAGTGTGACAAATTCTCTCTTTGCTGGAGGACCAAAAAAAAAAAAGAACAGATCCAGACCCCTGGTCTTACTGAAGGATTCTGCTTCAGCAGTTCCACAGAAGATCCTACTTAGCCCTTTTAACTCAGTGTTTTCAATCAATCTACCCTCACATGATGAAAGACCTAGAAAAAGGCCTTGAGTCTGTCTTTTCGGATAATATAATCCATGTTTTTTGGTGTCATGTTGCACCACACCAAAGCAGACGCTTGCCAGGCTCTGCTCTGCACATGTTTTCATTAAGAAGCCTTAACAGATAAAATGAAAAGCTAGCAAGAGCAATTCAATTTGCTCCTAATGGACAACTTGCGCAAGCTCATGCAGCAGAAGTAAAATGCAATGTATAGAGCTAAAATATGTAAACAACAGTAAAAAAAAAAAAAAAAAAAGCACAACAGTCCCTAAAACTAATCTTAATCTTAATGGGGATGAAAGATTTGCTGAATGTTGCTCTGCATTTAAAACTTATAGAATGGGAGGGAATTAATGGTAATTTTAGCCCATTTAGAAGGGTGAAAAAGCAGCTTTTTGTGGCTAGTTGCCACAACAGATTATTTGGTCATTGCGGTTTGGTGGAAGAGGTGATCATGGTCAGCATTATCATTCGTGTTAAAAGATGCGAGAAAAGATGTCTTTAATCAGGAAAAAAACGTGGGCTGACACTTAAAGAAAAATTTTTCCCAGAAAGAGCTTTAAAAGTTGTGGTGAACGATTGATTTTAATTGAGTTAAAGCTAGTGAAACATTGGCTAGCCTGGGTGCAACTGCATGACTCAAGTTCTGCAGATGTCATACAAGTCAACTGTGACTAATAGAACAGAATATTTGGGACTACACAATTCAAAACACAACACAAAAGCCACAACATGACAACCCACTGCAGAGAAAATGATGATCTACAGCTCGGACTTATAGAGACACTAAGACACAACATAATGTACGGAAGCCTTTGGATGTATGCGAGCTGGAGTATGTAATACGCCAAAGATTTTAGAACTGTGAGTTGTGCAAAAAAAACGGCCTTTTTCTCAAAAGATCTCTGATCGAGAAGATCTGCTGCAAGACATTTGCAGCTACAGCAAAGATCAGTGCAGCAAACTGAGCTGAACTCATACGTGATGTCTGGCTCCACTGTTTACGACCTGGCTTTAATGAGAGCCCAAAGAAAAAAACTCTAAAAAATCAAATTAAAATTAGCAAGAAGAAAGAAAAGCTACAGCTACAAATACTTAGTTCCCGGGAGAATTGAGAAAGATTAAAAATTAAGAGACAAAACTGCATATTTATGCACGACACAGGCTGCAAATGCAAACTGAGATGTATAATTGTGTGCAAACACGTATTCAGAATCCAAGTGTGCATGCTAAAAATGTGCAGAAAAAGACCTCCACTGTGTACACACACACTCTGTACGTATTGACAAATCTCTGCATTTGCATGTACTTATGGCTTCGTGTATAACAAGAGTGGAATTTCACTCCTAGGATCGCACTGCCCTCTGAGGGGTATTTCAGTAAGTCCTTGGATTTTGAAGGTATATAACATCTGCATCTGAGCATACAGCTGCTGGAAACAAAGATCGTTGGAGATCGGGGGGGG
>BJFM01000162.1:156864-176907 GCA_016586285.1 Arothron firmamentum
CAAGCACAGGACAGCATGCTCCAGCATCCTGTCCCAGCAGGACAGCATCCAAGGCAAAAACCTGCCTATTTCTCCTCAGCAGAGTGTGATCACCACCACATGGGTCATGATTTCTTATGGACAGGAACTGCCACAGCCAGCACGGTTTCTGGGAAGTCAAGTCTTCAAACTGCCTGCCTGCAGAGTCCTTCAATGTGACTTTAATTCTAAAAAGACAAAGCCTGTCTCTAATGCGACGGCCCCTCCTCTTGAACTGCCCCAACCAAAGGAAGCGAGGACGAAGACAAAAGTCTCTCCAGCCGGCGCCGCTGAGAAGATAAAAGTCTGGTTTCGGCAGGCCTACGCACTGCCGGAGCTTGAAGGGGGAACCTAAACATTTTCCATCTCAGCTCTTATCATGGTTGAGATAACCCGTGAAAGAATGCACCCATGTTCTCCATCCATGTGTGTTCATGTCAGAAAAACTGGCGGCGGCTGGTGTTTGTGCGCTGGTTTGTGTGGGATGAAGAGGCCTTCTCTGCAGTAATGCTGGAGCCACTTAGTACTTGGATGCCTGGTATTTAATTTAGAAGAGACTGCCTGAAAAGCCTGCTTTGATTGCCTTTCCTAACCTCATCTTGAAAACGTCACTCAACAAACGGAACCATGAAGACAGTGATGCAGATCAGGCACCTGGGCCCTTTAAGTGGTGGATTCCACCAAACATGGAATCAATGTCAATGGGTTCTTAGTGTGAGGCAGCTCTCTATCCCAGAACTGCTCCATTCCAAGCAGGACGTTTACCTTGAAGCAGTTGCCCGTGTTTGCGCTTACATCTGGAATAGCAATACACCGTATTTTCCAGACTATAAGTCGCAGGTCCTAAAAATTAATTTAAACATCAACTTAAAAACAAGTGAGAAAGACTGAACACAAATGCCCCCAAAAGAAAATCCTCATCACCGAGGATGATGTTGGATTCAGTGGATTCAGTGATGTGGAATGAGAGCCAGATTTTGGTAAACTTGCTAACTAGTGACTAGCTTGTTGGAGTTTCGAGCTTGTTATGTTAATTCTGAATTTTCAGCCTCCCACCTATGTTCTTTATGCTATTGTGTAGCTGAATAAATGCTAATGTGTTGCGTTACCGAAACGTTGTCAAACCTGACACCTATTCAGCCTGTTCTTCTATATTCTATTGTTATTATTATAACTTGCCTTTCCGGATGAAATGTCTGTTGTGGATTTTGTAAAATACATTTCCCCAAAAAATGCAACTTATAGTCCAGTGCGACTTATATATATTTTTTCTCCTTGACGCATTTGTTGACTGATGTGACTTATATTCCGGAGTGACTTACAGTCTGAAAAATACGGTTAAGTGCATTTATGGTCATTGAACACTATGCTACTACTTCCTCCTGTTGAATCCCATTATTGGAAGCATCAAAATCTGATTACAAGTAAATGTGTCACAAAAGAACCCACACACATACACACACACACCCACGCACACACATACACACACACACACACACACTAATACAGGATAATTTAGAGTCATCAAGCTAATCTGCATGATTATGGAGTGTTGGAGGAAACCACACAGGTGTGGAAGAACACGTAAATGCTAACCGCTGCGCTGTGGCGCTGCTCCGAGGTTCATTCATGAAAAGAAAGCCAAGGCGGTTCCATGTGGCCTGATAAACAAGGTAGGTGAGGAAGAGGAGCAGCAGCTGCAGAATCGACAGAAACAGGTCCAAAAGCAAAGTGGACGCAGCTGGGGAGCATGTTGTGGGTGTAGAGCCAGCAGCAGAGGCAGCAGCAGTGATTTATTTCACATATGTACGGTCTGAACACGCCACCAGAAACAAACATGGCTAACAGCAAACAACTCCATCATGACAGCCAGCTTTTTAATCCCTGAGCTGGGTCCGCCACTCTCCTTTTTAACTCCATCTTCCTTAATTAGTCTGCCCTTTCAGCCTTCCTTTTGTCCAGCTGCACTCCAATAACACAGCTGACATTTACAAGGGGGCCACAGCAGGGTGCTTAGAAGTTAACAGTCAGAAAGTTCCACACATTCGAGGAATTCTTCCTCACTTGCGCGCACGCACGCACGCACGCACGCACGCGAAGCTCCATTGGCACTACGCCAGGGTTTTATCCAAACGGCCCCGGAGGAAGCGCAGCGCCGTGAGATCTGTCTCGCTGACCGTGTGATGTTATAACAGCTAATGCTAATGTGTGAAGGTGCTTTGGACTGGGTGGTTTCCACTGTTGGCTGTTGCTTTGACGGGTACAGGGAAAGCTAAACGTGTAAAGCTGCAGGGGAATCACATGTGGCGCGATTGTAAACAGCTGATGAAGTTGCCTGGTGTGCTAAGAGCAACTATAATGAGGAAAGAAGAGACTATTATGACACCTAAAAAGATAGCAAACAAGTTTAAGTGAGCTTCAATTGCTAAGTTGTGAGGAAAAAAATGAAGAACATAATTTACATGATGTATGTGCAGCCAATTTTACTGTGCTGGTGCACACATGGAGGCCAAGATGAATCCATTTTAACTAATAAAAAAAGGAAAAACAAACATGAAAATGACCTCATATATCAAGATATGACCTGACAATAGCACAACCACAGATACTGGCTTTTGTAACTCTTAACACACACCCACTTCTGCGTCTCCGCCATATAAAAAGGGGGAATAAGTACTTTACTTTACTATTACTTAGCGTAACAACAGAACACGTGTCCCACCTGCCAAGCAGAGTCCAAAGATGGTGAGGACAACCAGGACGTACAGCAGGACGATGGCATACTTGATGGCTGAGAGGGAATTCAGGTGACCACAGCACTGGTCCTGCTTCCTGCGTCGCTTCCCAGAACCTGGCAGAGACGGTAGGATTAAGAGGGAGAAATGTGGGTATGATCTTCACGACGAATGAAACCCAAAAGATGCACTGAAAACACGCCCGAATTAGGATGTGTTGAACAGAAAACGGGGCGTTTACGCGGCTTTATCGTGCATTCCTGCCTGAAGTAAGGACAAGTCTGCTGAGTGCTCTGACGGGGTGGCTTGGCCCCACATTCGCGTGCACGTGCGCACACAGGCACATTCCAGTGCAGGACAAACACAGCTGGCTAGGTTCTGGAATGCGCAGTCGAAATAAACGTGCGGACTGGCCGGACGGGACTAGATTTGATCCACGGAATCGGTGGGTTACCAATGAGCTCAACACAACAACACACACAAACACCTGATCTCTGTCTGAACCCAAACCCTTGCGGGATTTCCGTCCTCGTCCTCACTATCTCTGCTTGCTGCCTCGTATCTTCTCTCGTCTGTGCATCGTCATGTGTGCTGTTGTCATGGAAACGTGCCCAGACACGTTCAGGAATATCCGTGTCTGGCGTCCAGGCACCTTTTCTTCTCTTAATCCTCTTCTGATGACCACAACTCAAACGGCATCTATGAAGAAGACTTTCCGTCACCCGGGGCAACCGTCAGCTTCTGTAATCGGGAGAACCGCGGACTTCTGGTCCAACATTAACCAGACCCAACAGAGAAGTCCTAAGTCTGTAAGTCCCTGTAGATCAGGAGCAGCATGAAAAATAACGCACAGCGATCTCCATAAACAAACAAACGGAAATGCTTAGTCACGACAAACTAATTTTACAGGGATTTTTGAAGATTAAACTATAAAAGTCTTGTTGAGACGGCCCATACTGTTGTTTTTCAAGCTGGGCCGGTATGAGTCAATTATTGGCACTATCTGCGTGTGAATTTACGAGGGCAAGCTCCTAATTCCTGGTACTTTCCAAATCAAAGCCACATGAGCCACAGTCGCCCTACAGCAGCTCTCGATGATGCGTGCACCCGTTCTCTGTCAGCGTTAAGGTCCGATGCTCTTTTAGAGCTTCGTGACGTCAACGAGAAGGAGACCAAGTGCAGCCGATGAACCCGGTTTTGGCTTCCCGGCACAATATGTTCTTTCCCCGAGACTGTATGTTGAACTGGCCGTGCACACTGGCCCCGGTGCCCTGTGGTGACTAATGCTTGGATCCCACTCTCCACAACTTCTGACTGCTTCCTTTCCCTGCTTGTACCCCAGTGGGCTTAACTGTGCCATTGTGCCTTGGCTGGGAAGATCTTCCTTCACAGGCTGATTGAGGTGTGATGATGTTGTGGGATTAGAAAAGCTGGATGAAGATGCACTTTTGGGGGGGAGGGGAGAATATTGCTCGCATCCCATTAAGACGTCAACAAATTCTCAAGTCCGGATTTTCCCAGCAAACTTGCAGGAAACTCAAGAACTCCTCAGGGTGGAACACACACACGCACACGCGCACGCGCATACGCACACACACACACACACACACACACACACACACACACACAGAGTCACACACCAGCACTATCCTTGAACACCTTTGGCATGGCTGGCTAAGCCAGGAATGTCCAGAACCAATATCTGTGTGTGTGTGTGTGTGTGTGTGTGTGCGTGCGCGTGTGCATGTGTGTGTTTGTGTGTTTTACATGGCCGACCATGTTGTGATAGGTGATAGGTGATGCTCCGATGAAGATGTGTCCTTCCATTATGTTTGATGTTATTTTAATCATGCGTATTCCCTCACAAAGATTGCGCACACACACAAACACACACACACACACACCCACAAACACCCACACCCACACCCAAACACACACCCAAACACACACACGCACACACTCTGGCTGCCTCTCTAACCAACTCTGGCTCGACTGAGTCAGACGAAGTTTCTTCACACAGTTGTCAATTTGACTCAGTGCTGCTTGTAAATTTCAAGATTTCTGTGCCAACTTGCAACCCAAGATGACCATAAATTCTGCTGAAGAGAGCAGACAATCATAAAACCAGAGAAAAATAATAAAAAAAACATTCAGCCCAGGAAACTGAACATGATTTAAACGTATCACGTGTAGGTCCCTAAATGACATCGGGTTTCTCTCTGTACATGAGCCGTCTGCTCACCTTCGTCGCACAGGTTGAGTTTGGACAGGTTGTGTCCGTCGTATGAGTCCTCGTAAACTGAGCCGTTCTCTCTCTCCTCGTACGTGCTCAGATACATGGCCTTGTTCTCCATCTCCTCCTGATTGACAAGACACAGAGAAACAGCTGCAGAACACAACATGTGGGCGACAACGGCGTAGATTATGAAACATTGTGCAAGATGAAAGAGTGTGTGTGTGTGTGTGTGTGTGTGTGTGTGTGTGTGTGTGAGTGAATGGACTGAAGGGCTCCAGCATGGTTCAAGGATACTGACCTGGATTGGAACTGTTTGCAGACCAGGGTTTCATATCTATTTAAACTTTAGTGTTTGAACATCAGAAAAAATGGAAACAAACCTATCAAACGTACAGCTTTCGCTTCTAAAGCACGTTAACGAAGCACCAATTCAGCTTTGTGTTCGAGCACGTTAAAACCACGTTATCTCCGTCTAACGACACTCATGACACTACGTGGAGCGGCACTGAGGATAAAGCGGGGCTGTTTCTGTGCAGCTGTGATGTTGGTATCCCGAGAATTTCAGCACATGTGGATTATGACAGCAGAAAAAAACACTCAGCAACAACAGATACAGTTACAGGCGCTGGGCAGCTGTCCACGGACACTGAAATCTAAAAACATTTTGCTGGTGAATTGAATGGGTTATATTGTCTTACATTGGGTGGCGCTATTGAGAAATCTGTACAATCCTGTTGCAAAGTTGTTATTCTTTTCAAACAAAGTTCATGATGGGGGTCATGGTTACTTTGGTGGATGATTAACTGCAGACAAACGTTACAGGGACTCAAACTCCCATGAGCCTCAGTGGTAGATCAGTGAGAGGTTGACAAAATTGTTAACGAGCTCAGTCTGGACATTGTAATTACAGTGGAGATGGAGGGGTGGGGGTGGGGGGGGTTCTGGCTGACATTAGGACTATAGCTGGACAGGAACCATGACGGCTCCTAGGAGATCCTACTGAGAGTGTGTGTGTGTGTGTGTGTGTGTGTGTAATGTTACTCTGTACAATAAACAGATCAAATAAAAAAGGCAACTTTATTACCATCGATTTAGAAACTACCGGCTTCGCAAGGTTCCAGGTGTGTGTGCGTGTGTGTGCAGCAGGTCCGCATATGAACCATGAAGACAATTCTTAGATGTTCTACAAGACTCTTAAGACCTGAGAAGAGAGCAAAACAAAATTCAGGTAACAAACTGGGAAGTTGAAGTGATCTAAAAGGTTCTTTTGTCCCACTGTGTTACAGTTCAACACTGTTGAACCCTGTTGTGTTACTGTTCAACAGTGTTGAACAGTAACACAGTTCAATCACTGTTCACACAGAGCGAAGCTGCAGTGCAGCTGGGAGAGAATAACTTAGAGATCAGACCGCTGCCTGGGACGTCAGGTGACGGCTGGATAGGACACCGCTAAGTATATTGTGAGGAGTATTTTATGGTGGCATGTCTGGCCTTTGGAGGTCCCTGCCTTTAATTAACAATGGAGCTTTTCGCCTTTCTCACAGTTGTTTTACAAAGACATAGATGAAAGCACAGGACTACCCCTGGGTGGAATAACTAAAGGTTTATGGTCTTAAAGAACTCTGCAGGAAGAAATCAAGTCAGAACACAAACAGATGAGAAACTGCGAGTATTTATTCAAGACTGAATGACTGAATTTCCAAATCATGACCAAATTGTTAAAGATTAGGAGAAGAATAGAAAAAAAATCATTTTTTGGGGTCAAATTTTCCACCTTTACATGGGATGTGGAAATGTGGATGAGTGTCAGCTTTGTGTGGTAAATATGAGCATCGGGGATTGATACTTTAAAAACATCTTTGATTAGGGTGCTGATGAGATGAAAGCGTTGGAGGTTAAAATATCGCGATGTTTCCCCGGCTGAGCATCCACCTGTCGGCAGGTCAGAGGGAGGCAGCACGTGTGGTGTGTAGAGTGTAGAGGTCGTCTGTAGTTTCATACCAATCCGTATTATCTTCTTTGAGGATCAATTAGGCAATTACCGATATCGGACGTGAGAATATTAATTGGAGCCAGTCTCCCTCGGTGTCTTTACGCAAGCGAACATCCCATTGCTCAACCATCCATGTGCATCATTAACCCATTTTAGTTAATTGCACACTTTACACATGAGTGCCGAAACACAAAGAAGCACTTTTTTTTTGTGATTCGCAGTGTTCCCTGCCCTGAACAAAGGTAATAAATGGTTAATCAGCTTTTAAAATATGTAGTTTCACTCATTTATTTGCTCATCTGTTTGTTTGTTTGTTTTTTGATAGTGGTGCTCAGCACTAGCGCAGTATAATAAAAAAAAACGGCAAAGCATAATACTAGTAATGAAAAAAATAAGCATAGACTAATTATGCTGAATTGCAATTAGCATATTTAGTCCACATAAGTTTGAGGGTGACAGGTGTCACGCAGGTGCAGCCACGAAACAATCTAAGCACTTCTTTCTCACCTTATCAGACGTCAACTGGAACAGAAACAAAAATCACAGCTCCACGTTTCTCATAATTCCCTTCTAAACGCTTCCTATGGACGCTGCATGGATCTGCAGGCGCGCTCCGTGGGCGTCGACTCGGCTGTCTCTCAGAAAGTGCGTGAAATAAACACGCAGTTGATGCAAAGAAGTCTGTCAGCAGCTCTGTGGAGGAGAGCAGACGTTCCACTAATATACCTACCACATCATGTGACATCACAGATTCTCCTGCTAAAGTTCACAAGTTGTCCCTCAACTGGTAGCTTCTCTTCCCCTCTTGTCCGCTACCGCCCTCTGTTGGCCATAAACACACATATTTTATTATGCTCATTAATAGCCGCTGTCTATATATTCCAGATCTTAATGTTTCCGACTTTTAATTAGGTATTTTTAATCAATTCCTTGTATTTCATTCTTAGCATAGGCCTATGTCAACATAAAAAAAATGGTGGTCATATTAGTGTTAGTGTTTGGTAATATCGAATGTGACGTTTGGAAAACCCTGCCGATGACGATAGGATCTTTACTGTGAATGAGTCTTTATTAAACCAGTAAAGTAAACGTTTCAAAAATGTACTCTTCTTTATCGTGAACTACCCAGCAATCACACGATACAATTTCATTTGACATGATGATCTAATTATAGTCGTGATACAGGTCAGCTGTTAGATGTGAATACATTTTTTCGACAGTCCATGAAGGCGTCAGAATGGGCGTGGTCTGAGCCCACAAGTTCCTACCTGACGTCAATAAACTCAACAGGTACAGACGCGGCGCTGGCAGCTTACGGCGAAACGGAAGAGGTAGATATGAGTTCTTACTCTGTATAAATCTTCATAACGTTTGTTGCTAATGTAAGAAACTCGTGTTGCAAAACCAGTAGTCTGTTGTGGATGTTTAATGTTACTGAAAAGCTTGTTTCGTTGAAGCTATAAATAGCTTCAACGAAACAAGCAAATTTGCCTTATGCACACGACAGCACCCAAATTATCCAACTGCGCCTCTGTGACAATAAAGCTCCATCATATAAAACACGTAGGTGCGGAGTTAAATAAAGAAACATAACAACCACTCCAATGCGTCAAATAACAAGCCAAGCCAAGATTTAAATGTTCCAGCCATATTTCAGTGTGTATTGAAAGGCCATGTGCATTTGCTGCAATTATATACGGAAAATGAAGTCTAAGTTCCATTACGTTATGTGAAGAACACTGGAAGAATATTAGAAAGCTTTGATTAAAATCTGAAACATCCTTTGATTGGATATTGCAATATTAAGTAATTCCACAACTCACCACCAGGTGGCGGCAGCACACAGGACACGGCAGAGTGAAACTAAAAAATTACTCATATCAACACAATTAATGGTTTCACCAGAACAACAAATGATTTAAAATGATTTCAACCCCAGATTGCATTGTGATGAACATAACTGCATTATTCAATTCTATGTTTTTTCAAGTCAGTATCTCGATACTGGACTGAACCACAGATCTCTATATCTCTCTGTGTTCTCCCTTAGAATTTTTATGTTCTTCAGAAAAGTTTTCCATGGTCTTTTCCTTAGAACTAAAACTAAGTTCTCGCTACAAAGATTTTCTTTAGGAAATTATTTCTATTCATAAGGTTATTACCCATAGCGTGTACTTTTTCTATTTCAGACTCTCGCAATAGAAAGAGTGCCCCCTTTTGTACATTTGCCCTCGCCCCTGGAATGTACTTTCTTTTGCTCTATCAAGTTGGTGAGATAAACAACAGAGCTGCCCACACATTCATATCGGCATACAGAGGCCCCGGAGCTCAATAAAAGTGTCAGAGTTAAGAGTAAAGGCAACACTCCAGTGAGATTAATATCACTTTTAGTACTTAATTTCAGCTGCTGAACATGTTTTCTAGCGATTTACTCTCCCTCTCGGATTTCATATTAAATGTTACTGCAGAGTAATAGAGTGTAAAAAGCTGCCACATCACTAAGTGGTAGAATTAGATTTGCAGCCCTGCTTGTTGTTGTGTAATATTGTACCCTTCTTTACAGCAGCTGGTGTAGAAGTGTGAATGAATATGAAGTTTTTTGCAACAGGACAGTAGATGTATCTTTATTGTAAAATCATTCCAGTTGTAAATTAAAATGCTCATCGGACACACTCTCAGGAGTGATCAATAGGAGGTTGCACCCAGTTAAAAAAAGCTAAATTGTCATTTCCTTGCTGGTTGCTGAATTTGCTGCATTGCTTCTGAGATCTTTGTGGGTTCCTCTTCTTCCTCCAGCATTTTTTAATTGTACTTTCACTTAGAGCACGTTCCCTATTTAGAGCACGAGTAGTTAATTAAGGCTATAACAATGACAGATGCTAGCTAATAGCACTAGGCACAAGTAGTGTCTATAACATTTTCATGTTATTTCCTTTCTTATACTTTGTTAGTAGCTACCTAAATGAGCTGAATTACTGCCTCTGATGTCCCACAGATGATGCCTTAAGGTTGGCTGCTGAACTGGAGACAAGCACCATAATACTAAATCTGAATTTCATCCATTTCTGCTGTGAGTACAGTAGGAACGTGTGATCGTCTCCCTGACTCTGAAGGGAAGTCTGTTCCCCGGTGGAAAGGTTTTCACTTCTTGTATGTCAGTGACTCTACTGGGACCTTGTTACAGCCCCAGCCAATCATGCATCCCGGTTAATTAACTCTGGGCACATTACAGTCCAGTATTTATAACCCAATAAGTAGACGGGCTCTCTGGAAAGGTCACATCAACAGTTTAAGCCTTCATACATTACAGCAGCCCAGGAGGACGTGGCAGCCAGGGAGCTAATTGAGCTGGCGATACTTGTAGGGAAAACAGAAGAACTTTTTATTTATNNNCCCCCCCCCCCCCCCCCCCCAAGCGCCCCTCCAGACGCACTCGGCTACTAGTCATCGTGTTAATCGTTGGAAACCAGGTGCGGTCAGAGGGCACGACATCTGCCCCTCCTTGTTCCACATATAGTCTTCCACTTCTGTCCCCACGCCTCTACATCTGTGTTCTACCTCCTTAACGCCATCTTTTCGTTCCAGGGTATCGCGGCGGTGCCTCGCGGGCTAATGGTCCTGTCAAAGCGGGTGTCCAGGTGGTCGCTGGAGGATGTGCTGGAGTGGGTTCAGGAACAGCATCCCAGCCACACGAGCACGCTGCAAAAAGCGTTTATCAAACACGCCATATCAGGTACAAGTCACGCACCGGCCCCTCGAGGAACGCCGAGGATGCTTCTGGTGTCACAATTAAACGCGCCTCCTGCCCGTGCACCTGCTTCCTCCAGGCCGTGCGCTGCTCAGACTGAGGGATCACCACCTGGAGCGTCTCGGCTTGGACGCCGACGAGCAGCTGCAGGAGATTTTGCAGGACCTCCTTCTCCTCCGGGTTCAGGAAGAGATCAGCGAACTGGAGGACCTCTGCTCCGGTGAGGCGGCCGATCTCTCGCCGCTGCTTCGCCCTGCAGCCGCATTCAGCTGAGACACAAACAGCCACCTGCCGTGATCGCCATCGCTCACTATCGCTCTCTTCTTTCTGCTCTCCAGACGGTTTTTCTCCATAACAAGAAGTAAACATCCTCAGATTAAGGACGCGGGGGGCGTCAGAAAGATGGAAATATCCGGGAAAGACAGACAAGAATCGATGTGGACCGGTGAGAGACAAAGAAACCCATTTCCTGGATGAAATCTGACACGCGCAGACTGATGAGATGTGTTTGTCTTTTTCTGATACCTGCTGCCCATAGATCTGTCTGCCCCTCATCCCTTTTCACAAAATATTCTCCACTTTGGCACCGTTTCCGTGGGCTCATTGACACTGTGGGAATACAGAACAGCCTTTTCTTCCCCTTTGCTAAACTGTTTCTGCATCAGATAAACCACAAACAATGGGGTTTTTATCCTGCTTTTGTTACAGAAAACTCTTTTGTTTACTGATGGGATCGAGGTTCAGTTAAAGTCCGTGAAGTTTCATCTACATGGTCCCGAACTTTCAGAATCACAGATTAAAGATGAAATATTGTATTTATTGATGATGTGTTTTTACAGACATCAGTATGGATCATAGAATCACATTATATCCATGGACTCATGCTCCTCACAGATTAGTAGTAAAGGTTCCATTATTACCCATGTCCACCCATTTTTAAAGTATTAAATCACTAGTAGTCAAATCAAATATTAAAAAATACACGCGTGTTAGGGGGTGCTAAAGTTATATTGCAACTTCTGCATTAACTTAACATTTATTTATTAGTTAACCCCATTACTATTGTTTTTTGTTCTGAATAGATTTCCCCACAATTTCAGCTTGATATATTTTCTACTGTTTGAAATCTCTCGTTTTACTGTACTGGATGGATTTAAGTCCATCAAACCTTTTTGCGTTAAAACTTGTTGACACAGAAATGCAGCACTGATGACAGAGCGAGATGCAACATGTCTAATAACCTGTTTGTGAGTGTGTGCGAATGTGAAGTGCAGCTTTCCTACACATTTCCCAACATGAAACTTTGCACAAAGGGACCCTTTTTTCTCTCTCTTCTGGAGCCTGATTGTGTTTGTTAATGTGTGAGATTAATACCCCGGGAGATGGCGTGACATTTGATTTAGGGTGCGGCTGCGAATGCTGATTCAGCACGGGTGTAAATCCATCCGGTGGTGGAGAGAATGAGTGTGATAGAATACAGCCGCAGCCCCGGCAAAAACGGAAACTCATACACCAGAAACGCTAACGCAGGTTGGGTTAAGAGGTGATCTGCTCGTGGATCACCTGACTGATTTGCAGGTGTAATGATGTCATAAACTTTCCCTCAGTGACACTGCAGACTTTTATATACTCACCCTCAAATATAAACTTATCTGTATATTTATATTTTTTGTCACGCTAAATCAAATTAAGCTGTGATTATACAAATTATATAGACCTCTATACAAAAACATATCTTTTTACAGTTCCTGCTGATGAAAAAAGCCTTTTCCCACACTTCCATGCTGCGGTGTTCTGCTGTTCCAGCGTTTTTGGCCTTGGTGCAGAGAAAACTCCTTCGTTTTGTTCACCACTGGGTATTTTATAACACAAACAGGAAAAGGAAAAACAGGCCTGCATCAATCACATGCGCACATCTGCACTTCTGGCTGTGTGTTTAATAGAGCCTGAGCATGCAAGCATTGCACAATTCAAGTGAATCTGTCACCCGAGAGCAACCAAACACCGCGTTGCATTTATTAGATTCCACCTCAGCCTGCGCTCGCTTAAAAATCAGCCCCGCTCTGTAGGTGACCGCCTCCAAAGCCAGCAACTGGGAAACACGCCAGCTGACACACATTTGCCTCCAAAAACACTGTGTGTTTGATGACTGTGTTCAGTCGAGAGGCGACACACCCAGACGTGGGCCTGAGTGGCCGGAGCAGCTGTGTCAGAGCTCTGCTTTCATGTCTTCCCGGATGAGTATGGATGTGACCAGACGGCTGAAAGGCAGAGTAGCACCGATGGTGGTGGTGTGTTTTGTGCTTCCCATCATCCATCCATTCAGTTTCTACCGCTTCACCTTTAGCGGGGTCCCCAGAGGGGGGGAGGGGGGGGCGCTGAAGCCTACATCCTGGACAGGTCAGTTCATTGCAGGGCCAATGTTCACCTTTCCCCCAAACGCATGTCTTGGTTGTGGGAGGAACCCGGAGCAGCCTGGAGGACCCCCACAGGCAGGAGGAGAACATGCAAACACAGAAAAGCCCCGGGACCCCAAGGGGATCCGAACCGTGGAACCTTATTGCTGAGAGGCGACAGTGCTAACCACTGCAGCTGTTCGTCACATCTGGTCTGGTAATACACTGTTGCCGTGGAGAGAGACTTAGCAACAACATCACACCTGAGTGTTCTGGGTTCTTTTTACCCCTGAGACCCGCGGCAGCTATAAACTTCTCAGTTTTTCATCCTTAATTGTTTTAAAGGACTCTGTTTGAACCTGTGCTGCTCAGATTTTAATTCCTCAGTGTTCTGTAACATTTGAAAGCTTCTGGATATGGCAAAAAACAGATTTCATCCAGCTTTTCACAATCTAATAGAGGGTTTTCACGGCACATCATCGTCATCCATCCGGCAGTCGCCATGTTGGAAGCATTCAGTGAGGTAGACAAAGCACACGCACTGTGCTGATGGATTATTGCTGCCTTTTTGGTTGTACCAACATTTGGACTTTTATAGACTACCAAAAGTTATCAAAAATCAAGGAGAACAATGCCAAAGATTGTCAGGTGAAAGGGTTCGCTTGCGGTTCGTGATGCTTAACCAGGATTTAGGAGGAAAACAGCAGCGGCTCTTAGCTAATCATTATCTAGTGTAATGATAATGAAATCAATCATATTTAACTACCACATGTGAATTATTGACATATTTCTCATCGTATTCCAGGTAAAAAGGGTGACCTTTATTAAAGGGATGGCCCAGATTGGGTGCCGTCTTTTAAAATATAGTTATGGTTCAGTTATACAGAATACATAGAGATCCGTTTAATTAAAGACATTATTCCATTAATCACTTTGGCCTTCGCAACACATTCTACCAACTACTTTTGTACAGTTTAGGTTTTCAGCTTGGGGGAAAAAACAGGTAGTTGACTTTGAGTCAAAAAGGCGTTTTGGTGAGCGTTGCCCTGGTTTCGGACATCTATCTATCAGGCATTTATCTATCTATCTATCGTGTTTGCATGTTGGTGCCCCCATCATGGCCGTTCATCCGGGCTGCTGCCCAAACCGTGATCATCGGTGAGAACCCTCTCGAATCTCCCTCCAGAGACTTTTCAGCAGTTGTGAATACAGCAGAAGCTTAAAAACCGTTGAAATTCAGTTCAAACCGGTGCGGTGAAAAGGCTCAAAAGAAGAGAAGCAGAAGCGGGATGGAGACAAGGGCGAAAGTAAAAGCAGGCTTCCTGCTGAGTTTGTGCGCGCCTGCTCGCAGTAGGCGCTCCGAGTGCGCACGAACGCGTCTGTGGGCGCGACCGCCTGGTAGCAAACACGCTTGTCACCAGGAACAAGTGACACAGGAGGTAGGCCTCGGGCTGCAGGAGCGGAAAAAAAAAAAACACAGAAACGCACTTGATGACTGCAGGAGATGACTTTTGTCCACAAACGGCCCCTCTGGTTCCACATCGATGGACCCCTGACACTCATCTCTCCTCTCCTGGGCTCAATGGAGTGAAAGAGGGGGACGATGCGCTCCTGCCGCTCGTAATTCTTCCCATCACAGCCAGCGCAGCGGCTAAAAGGATTTTTACTGGTGTCAGTTAAGGGTGAACCGTCGAATCAGAGAATCCGAGGCAACGCAGACAGGTCAAGCGTTAAATCATACTGGAAATAGACAGATGGCGGGTGGGGGGGTCACTCCACTTGTTCGGCATTTTTGGTTCTGGCCTGACCCTGAACATCTGAGATGGCAAAAATCATCCACGGAGGCCATGCTTTCCATGGATGGCGCTTTCCGACCCAGGAGTCGGCTGCCGTCTTTATGTTGTAACAGGATACGGACGTGTGTGTGTCTAAATGGGCGTTTAGTTTGCGTGGATCCGCATGTCACAGCGGGCGGGATCATCAGACGTTACAGTCAGCATCATTGTCATGGCAACGTCTCTTCTGTACCTGATTTTCACTTAAAGGCATCGCTCACTTAAACATCCTTCACCAAGGCCTTTGAAAGTGTACGAGGGCACCAGTCAAATAACTGCACATAAATATTTTACTCTGGTTAGTCACTGAAGCACAGCATCAGCCATAAATCAGAGCGTGTGTGTGTGTGTGTGTGAGTAAGCAGGCTTTTAAAACTGAATATTAAACCATTAAAGTTGACAGATTGACGGAGTATGCCGTGCACGCCGTCGTGGATAATTGAAACGCCAAAACCTCAAGACGGCCGCTTCGTTTTGACTCTAATATCCAGCCTCCATTGCAGCACATTAATGCTGGAAATATTCTTAAAAGGGAATTTTTCCCAGCGAACGTTAAAAACAAACGTAAAAAAGTTGTCCCGACGGTCGAGGCTCAGATACGCACCGATTGAAAATGCCGTTTCATTCAGCTTGACTAAATATTAGCCTTTTCTCCCCCCTGCACATTTCACTCTCCCGTCTGCTGGAGCCGATCCCAGCGGTGGGAATAAAGTGGGATTAACAGGAAATGGATTCATTTAACAACAGTGAGACGCTGTTGGACGCAGTGATGGACGACCCGCTCCTACAGGCCGTCCACCAGGTACTCAGTCAGCTGTCCAGTTGAGAAGAGTTTCCTTCAATAATCTGTTACAGAATGACTTGTTAATAAAGTTTAGTCAAATAATTGCTTTGCAGTCCATACTCTAATGTCCAACTATATGGGGATGACCTTGTGACCCCTTCCTGACCCCAAGCTTAGCCATAACCTGAACTAGGACATATTTAAAAACAGACCATATTTCTTACAGGAAAAGCACAAGGACCAAAAAATAAACAAACAAATTGAATTTAACAAATAAGAGGACGGAATCAAAATGACAGAAGGCCAGAGAAAAAGGCTGGAATCTAGAGAACAGTGGGTCAGGCACAGCGCCAGCGTTCAGACCCGAACAATATCCTGCTGTGGTGCTGCACATCTGAGTTTTCAACCTGCTTTTATCGGCTGTATAAGTGATATCACCTCGGTGTATCTAAAGAAAAGACTCTGTGTGTGAGGGGGAGAGGACGGTGAGACGAATTCCCAGAGGGGACGTCGTCCTTTCCCTCTATTACACATCATCTGCTTGCAGCAGCCAAATAGCGATTCTCCCTTATTTGAAAGAACCTTGCGAGGACTTCAATTTCAGATAAGCCGTGAGCAGGCTGGTGCTTCAGAGAAGGAGCAGAGAGGCCAGCGGTCCTAAGAAAAAAAAAGATACTAAATCAAGCCAGTCGGGATTAAAGCGCCGCGCCACGGAGGAGTCACACCAACCAAGCTAACATGCATTTGGAGTAGAGCGCAGAATGTATGGAATATCCTCTGACCTGCAGCGATTGACTGAAAAGTGCTGGATCAGCGGTGAGCACTGTGGTCGAGCACTGCAAGTCGCCATCATTTAATAACCTAAAAGGCCTGAATGAAAGGAAATGGATGCTTCAAGCTTTCTCTAAAAAGTCCATACAAATGAAATGACACCGTTGACCCTCGGGGAAGAGATACCCTCTGCTGAATCTATACGGTTAAAACACACACACGACTATACACAGTGTAGCAGAGTGGTTGACAAGACTGTTGTCAACCACTGTACAATCACCACACTGTTAGATCATCTCTTTCCCTTGGACCCCCACAGTTCTGCCAACCATTTGCAGGCTCTTGTGCACATCTGCAGCAGCTAGGAACAGTCGTAGCTCTTTTGGCTAAGTGTCTAAATCTCTATTGCCGTAACGACGATCGTTGATCAAACCCATCGATGTCCGAAGACTGTTTGTACTCATTAAGCAGCACAGACATGCAGAGTAATCATGACAAATGGAGCATTTAGCCAAGCAGAAGCAATCAAACACACGTGCAGACAGGCAGCAGCAGAAATAGAAATATGTCTGCGGATTTAACTGGTAGGCTTCTGGAGTCACTGACCTGCAGCACAGAGCTCCAGGATGTGGCTGTAGCATGACTGACAGGCAGGCATTTCCTTTCTACTTGACAGGTCTTGAGTCACCGCATGTTAACCATCACTGGAACTGCAACTACAGAAAGACACCCTCTAGAGGCGACTTCCTGTAACTGCAGCCCATAAATGCTTTGGTATCGCTCAGGTACAGTAAATAAAATGTTCCAAGTGTGCTTTTGGGTGCTTTTCCCGTGATTAGATACTCTCTTTATTGTTTGGGCTCCTTTTTTTTAAGGTTCCATAACATTTTACTGTTGTTGACAGGAAGGATTACTTAAGATTGAATTAGTTTTTATTGTAGATGAAGATCTGTCCTCTTGTTTGCTTATTAGATGTCTCCTACGGACAATAAATACAGCCTCTCATCATTTTGGTTTATTTACTTTTTACCTCCAGATGGTCTAAAATATGGATTGTTAGAAAACATTATCAAGGATTGCGAGTCAAACGTCGTAACAGGATTAGACTCTAGCAACAGTCTCCCAGATGGAGATCAGTGCTTGTATTATCATAAGCCAGTTTGAGACGTTGGGTAAAACCATCACAATAAAATCCATCGTGTTTTTGCTTCTACAAGTGCTTCCAGCTGTCAGTGTGAGTCCACTTTTTTTCCCACTTTTTTGTAGCATTTATACGTCCCCAGCAACAGTTTCAACACACATACAGAAGTGTTTTCAGCTTCCTCTATTAAAAGAATCACCTTGAGTGACAGGAGATAATTGACATATGAGCTCTGCATCTGATTGGCTTGTAATAAAAGGTGGATTTGTGGATTTACGTGGGCTCGGAGCAGAGCAGTTAGCTGCCTCCAAGCAGCATATGCTGCATCACACTCGCTCTCCTGTCCATCCCCGTGTGCGCCAGTGCCACTCTGAATAAACTTTGTGCCCTCTGCAACATCCAGATTGTTGTTTCCTTCAGGTAAATGCATGCATCTGTTAGTTTCTGCAATGCTTTGATGAGGACTAATGCAAATGTTCATGTTTGCATGTTTGTGCATCAATCTCTAAATGCTTTCCTCCACAAGCAGAAACAAATTAAACAGACATATGCAGAAGGGGAAAAAAAAAACTACATCCATTGCACATATGTGTTCCCCAGTATGTTGGTCTGGGCTGTATTACAGATATTGAGGCTTCTTTTTTTCTAAAAGGAACCTTTCTGTCATCTTCAGTCATGTTGACAGGTTGATATTAGTGATTAAGGAAAGCCGCAACTAAATGCCTCAGCTGCCGAATGGATGGATCTTAAACATATTATAAGAGCTGGCATTTTTAATCAGTTTAGATTTATCTTTTATGCTATCAGATTTTAATTAGAAAGGAACCACAGAAATCCTTTAAACCATATCCTAAAATCTGCAAGAGGAGAGGCGATGGATTTTATTCTCTTAAACTAACCCATAAACTCGCAGACTGACAGTGAAAATGATGACCTGGAGCAACAGACTGAGACTGGAAACACATCAAAGTTGCTGCTCCACCACCTTCTCAGATTTATCCTCCCTGAATTGACCATGAAGCCATCAACGGCAGCCAATCTGTCAGAGTTATCACAGCAGCGGCTAAATGGAAACAAAACTCCGCCGTGTGCAGCAAGGCTGGTGCACTTTATTCAGAATCAGTGCTCTTCTGCGTGTTTTTTATCATCCGAAATCATGTCTGTGAGTTTAATCTGTATCTTCATAACAGGAGATTAAACATGGACAATCCTCTTTACCATGTCTTTTTGGAGCATGTAAAGAGGTCTTTATTTTTCTATTCCCATCCAGGAACATTTTTAAATTGGGATTTTAAAATGTTTTAGTGCAAAGAAGAAACAGACCTCTGGATCAAGCCGAGAGGACAAAAGCTAAAAACAAATCAACTTAAATACCCTCAGGGGAAGGAGGAATAAGGACTCTAACCTGGGACCACATATTAAAGGGCAGATCATACATCACACAATTTAATTAAGGGGAAACAAAGTAGATCTGAGCCTGATAAAATAAACATTCAACAAATCTGTTTTACAATCATTATTTTTGACCTGAGTTGAGGGTTGCCAAACTGTCATTTTTAAGCAGATCTGTTATCTCCTCCATGCTCACTAATCAGCCTCACAGTAATCTAATGCACAAATCTCCCCTACACCTAAAATCTATGTATTCCACCCTTCATAAATGTGCAGGACTGACTATAGTGCATCTTTTATTTGCTTACTAGCCTGATTCTGAGCAACAAGGCCCCTGTGACAAGCTTTCCAAATCACACGATGACAAAGGACATTTTGCTGAATTTTTTTTTAAAAGGACATGACCACAAGGTGGCGGTGTTTGACGCGTGATCCCCGTGTCGCGTCTCCCTCGTCGATCATTAGGGCATTAAAATCGCGAGTCTATTAATTAAGTTTTGTTTTTTATATAACAAACACGTCGGAAGAGCAGGAGAAGACCGACAGACACATGTTGAAAGTTGATTAAACGCCTTAATATTTGGGCCATTAAAGGCTTTAACTGAGCTAAGTCTTTATTATCCACAACAGTCGGTCCATTAAGTCCAGGCAAGCCGTGAAAATCACTTTAAAAGAGAATCAATAAGTGCAGTAGATGACTGCATTCTTGTAACATCTCGCATGTAAAAGCTGTTTATTCATGCAGAATGTCCAAAAGTTCAAATCTGATTAGGAAAAATAAGTTATAGGCTGTTGGCACAAGGCTGCCTGAAATGTGTTCAATAAATTCAGTTTGCAAACGGAATCTGAAATGCGCAGAACTCTGCCGGGAGACCCCACATTAAAAATACAGAGGCTGTTTAGAGATCTTAAATGCTCCTCGGTGGAATTATCTCATCACTTGATCTGGTTACGCGCACGAAGCGAATTAAAGAGAGAGAGAGAGAGAGAGAGA
>BJFM01000162.1:219001-235067 GCA_016586285.1 Arothron firmamentum
ACACACACCATTTTCCTTGTCCTTGCAACCTCTGCAGCTCTCTATTTCCGTCACTCACATGTCTGAAAGGTCACACTTTTGGCCCCCGGCAGCCTTTTACAGTGACAGCGTCCACTAATGTTTGATTTGCAGTAAGTGGGGAGAAATGGGCTGAGCAGATTCACCGAGCGTTCCCGCGGCTGTTTGGGCGCGGTGCTGTTATCCCGGCCGCCTTGTTTATTTCTCCTTTGTCATTGACAGTGTCACTTCTCAGATTACGTGCTGATTGATGGCATTGTACCCTCTTGCATGTTCCCCCTACCTGGACCGCTGAAACCGCTGTGTCCCCGCATTACTGTAGGACATTAGAGAGCAGAGAGACACGCCTGGAGTCAGAAGAGGTTGAACAACGTCTTCCCTCTTTCTTTTTTCTACACAATCTGCCCCCCAGGTCGGACCTTAGAGTCATTTTCTTAACACAACGTACCCAGATCGTCTAATTAGGGGTGCACGTGCAAAAAAAGTGTTGAAACAAAACAAATTCCAAAAGCACAGAGCTGAAGACCTTCTGGTTCCCCAGGTTGTTTTGTTGGCTGAGGCTGCTTTGAGAGACGCGTTCCCTCCCAGCAGATCTTTGGTCTTGGTGTAAAGACGTTACTTCCTCTGATGTAGGTTTTAGTTTGAATGTTTTAACAATAAGGAGCTGATTTGTGTGAGCGGCAGCGAAGAAAGAACATCTGAATATCTTCGTATTTTAGTTGAGACCCACATGAAGTGGTTTCTTCTCTTCTGCTCTGGCTGTTCTGACTGTCCGTTTGATGGATCGTCTGGATTCTGAGTTCTTTTGTCTGCTCCAGACTGCAAACCTTTTAAGCTAGTTGAAAATACCCGTTCATTTCTGCGCTGTGGCTTTTCTACTCATTTTTCGAGATGTTTCCACCATGTTTCCGCTCACCTGCGTCTTATTTTGTGCGGTTTGTGTATTTCTGACCTGAGCCCATCATAGGTGCTTGATGTAACCAGAAAGGTTGTGCTGTCAATTTTAAATGTGCATGTTTGAATCCCTTTTGCTGCCTCTCCTTTCGTTTCCACTTGTGAGCAGGGATTGCCAGGTTCCTCGCGCTCCAGGAAATCTACAAAATCACCACATAAACGTCCGAATTAAAGCAGTTAGGTGCTTTGATTTCAAGTATTTTCCTGTCAGGTGCACAGCATCTGTGTTGATTAAACACTTGTTCAGTGTTTTTCTTTGCCAAAGCTGCTTCTGTCTCTGGCTTATTTGGCTCTTGAAAATCCAGACTGAACCACGTTTCCTCCTGCTTCGTTAATCTATCCCATCGCGTCTTGAGGAATTCCTCGTATTTTTCCACAATCACCTTCACTACGTCGCCTGTCAGTTTTGGCACTTTCTTATCTTTTTTTCCCGCCCGTGTTCGGGTCCACCTATCAGCCTTCTCATTTTCAGAAATGCTGGATCTCAGAAGCTGATAGTGTTTCCCGGTAACCTTGTTGCTTTATCACATTCCAGCCGCGCATCCTCTGAGCAGCGTGTAGGAGCGGCACGCAGGACGGCTTTTCTGAAAACACACGACAAACAGAAAACACGCTAGTAACACAATAGACTTGACAGTCACAGATGTCAGCTAAATGAAAAGGTGCTGAAAGAGAATCAGGAACATCTGGTGCAGGCAACGCTACCGCTAGCATGAGGCTTTCTAATTTTTGTTCTGGTGTTTTCTGACACATTTCTGACAAAATGAACAGAATGATTTCTAAAGAGATGCACCAGAGGGAAAACTTCCAGGTCTTTTGGCTGCTGGGAGTGGACTGGTTCGCCGTGGTGTGAGAGCGTCCTCGGGGGAAATCAGCTGTACAACTGGTCTCGTCGCAAGGAGGTCAGACTTATGGGTCCGGTGGCAGTTCGCCCCAGTTTGAGTTCATGGCCAGGAGACCAACAGTGAACCGCTCCAGCATGTGCTTCTCTCCACTAAATCACCCAGCTGGAAGCAGCTGGTCAGCACATCTGTCAGCAGCTCTGCGCTCTGAGTCCCCAAAACTACCGACAATGGTGCTCACGTGAGCAGCCCGTCCCATTCAGGACGGATGGTTTCCCCATCACCGTGGTGAGCCCCTCGTGAGTTCTCCTGGAACTCCTGTGGCGGGTGGTGTAGCAGCAGTGGGGGCGTGACGGTAGCCAGGTAATTAGCTCCTCCCACCTGCAGATCTCAAGATGGAGAAAAATTCCATGATAATTATAACATAAGATGTTGTGGAAAAAGACACCAAAATGCACCGATTACCTATAATGCCTGGTCCTATCGCATCTGCCAGCATCCTTAGATTACTGTCCTAAACATTTAGTGTCATTGTCCTGACCTGTCAGGGTGTGTGTCCACTGTTATTAGTTGGATCATTGAACTAAAAACCCTGAAGCCGCCTCCCAGACGGCGCCGTTGGATTGGAGGAGCCAAAAGCCTCCCAAAGTCTCGCCATCCGTCTCCGCCCATCTCCCTCTGACTCACGCTACTGCTCAGTTATGGCCCCGCGCTTCGTTTTCATTCTCCTGGAGGTGATTGAAGGGGTGGGAGGAGCACGGCAGGAACGACTTTCTAAGTCGTGGGAAGAAGTGAATACGCTGCCACATACGGTGCCACATTTGCAGGCCTGTGCCTGAAATATCACCTCGAGAGTGTGGTTTTTGTTTTGTTTTTTTTGTTTCATGGATATAGTTCAGTTTCTGATGTGCACAAAAATGAACAGAATGGAAAACTGCACATTTTCTTGTTAAATTAGCAAAAATTGATGATATAAGGCCATTGAGGGGTAAAATGAAGTCTTCTGGAGTTACGAGAAGCTCAGAAGGAGGAATGTGATGATCCTGATGAAGCCTGAAGGCATTTTAAAACATCACACCAGCACGGAAAGACGGAGTAAATACATTTTTGATCATGTTGCGGTTGGGTCAGCGGCGTCCGTCCTCGTCTCTGGCTTGTCAGGTTGATCTTGCGCATGAAGAAATGATGTCTCGCGAGGCGGAAAAATGTCCAAGGCTGAAATATTGATGGCGCTCTGATGCACCCAGAAGAATCAAAGATGGCAACAGTTCAACAAGTGAGCCGTCGTACTCAAGTGTCTCTGAGAGAACCGGGCCCTGCACGCTGACGAACATGGAGGTCGTCATATAGAAGTCTTATTAATATTAACATAGCATCTCCTTGACCTATATTATGAACCTCTCCAGTTGCAGAAAAACCCGGAGTCACAGTAAGAATTCAACCTTTTATTCACTCTTCAGATCAGGCGTCTTTGACAAATTCTGCGTTTTTTTTCTCTGCACCCATGTGTGAGCCCATGACAACAAAACAGCCCTGGTTACTTTTTAATATATCTAATCTGTCACTAGCGTGAAAAAATAAACGTAACAGTGCCAACCAGGATCCTCTTCAAGTTCAAATTCTATTCGGATTTTTAAAAACAAGAGAAAAAAGGTTCACTGGGTGTTTCATATCTTTCAAATTGGCTCGTCTTGTTCTTCTAGAACACGCGGGGACGCACCTCCGTCCCTCTAGCTTTGTTATCTGATCAAATAATTGAAAATAGTTTGTCCTCCTCAGCCGTCTGTGGGAATTTGTATGTGGGGGAAAAAAAAAAAAAAAAAAGACAGAAGTTCATGTTCAGCAGCAAGGCCAGATTAGTGTCTACAGCGTTTGTGACACCAGGAACGTGAAGAGGACATCTTCCCTGATGTGCGTCCGTCCTCCGCGGACTGGGTTTCACTCCCATCAGCAGATCCAGACCTGATCGCTTTACATGGAGCTGCAAATACTGTAAACACACACACGCGCGCACACACACGCGCGCGCACACACACACACACCTGTATCTGGCTGCGGGTCAGATGCAGATGCTGGAGTCTGCTGCCCATCATAGCTGTATTGATTTCCCTTCTCCCAGCGTCAGGCTGTCTTGTCGACAGACTCCTCCGGCCGTGGAAGATGAATTATTCACAGGCCCGCTTTGCCAGAATCTGTAAATAAATACTTAACTAATATCGGAGCCCGCCACCCGCAGGGTTTAGCTTACAGCCAGCGAGTACCAAAATTCGCCCTCAGGCGAAACCCCTCAGTCGTCTTTGTTGGACTTTTTACATTTCTGGGTGTTTGCGTCAGCTCAGGTTAACGATAGGGCACCATCACAGAGCTGATGGGAATCCTCCATTTAAGCCTAAAATTGGTGCCCGGAAGTTCAGTTTGGGCATCAGCCTGCACCATCAGAGCACCACCAGCCTCAGTAACCAGCAGAAATAAACGTGCAGTCTCCAGCAGACGGTGTTTCAAACACACGGAATCCTGTCCGTCTCCGGGGGGGATGAATGACGAAGAGGACGGGAGGGCCAGCTTGGCTCTGATCGCTGCGCTCCACAGCTTTAATCCTTCCCCGTGAAGTTGCGGGTCTTAACCCTGATTTGCAACTGTCTGTCGTCGCACAAGTGCGGATTAAAAAAAAAAGAAATAAAATAAAATCTTCTGTGTGGCGTTTGCCGCACATAATGAGGGCTGTAATGAGATCGGCGTGCACGACACCAGCGAGTGCCAGGGCCGGCGTTCAGGATGTGGGGGATTGACAGAAGAAAAGGATGTAAGTCTTGATCTCTCTGTCTGCTCAGTGTGTCTCTGCTAATGTGGAACTCCGAGGTTTTATTATTTGACTGCGACCACCGAAGAAAGGAGAAGGAAGGGATTTCATCTGCCAGCTGATGTTAACGTGTGTCTTCTTTTGCTCTTCTGTTGCTTTTTAACCAAACGCTAAGTGCTAACAAGGGGGGAAAAAAAACAAAAAACAAAACCTAAACCCAGTAGTTCTCCCTTATGTGATCCTAACAACTCAAAAGAACCTTCACCTCCTCTCTCACCCAAGATTTACTGGCTATAACTGTTAAGAGAAGGCTTTGTCAAAGGCTTTGAAGGATTGTCAAACATGGTGGAAACATCTTAAAATATGAGTAGAAAAAGCCACAGCGCAGAAATGAACAGATATTTTCAATTAGCTTAAAAGGTTTGCAGTCTGGAGCAGACAGAAGAATCGAGATGATCCATCAAACGGACAGTCAGAACAGCCAGAGCAGAAGGGAAGAAACCGCTTAATGTGGGTCTCAACGACAATACGAAGATATTCAGATGTTCTTTCTTTGCTGCCGCTCACACAAATCAGCTCCTTATTGTTAAAACATTCAAACTAAAACCTACATCAGAGGAAGTAACGTCTTTACACCAAGACCAAAGATCTGCTGGGAGGGAAGGCGTCCCTCAAAGCAGCCTCAGCCAACAAAACAACCTGGGGAACCAGAAGGTGTTCAACAACAGATGAGTTTGCAGTCAGTCACAAAGCACGACGACAAACTCCTCTTCACCTTCCACCTCTAACTCAGAGGTGGGCAAACTAAGGCCCGGGGGCCACATGTGGCCCGATGAACTATTTAATCTGGCCTGTTAAGCCTTCACAATAATTTCTCCAAAACCCAAATTAAGAAGGTTGTCAGCTTGATAGGTTGGAAAAAGGTTCAGACCCCTCTTCGCCTAGCATGCTAACATGTCCTTTCAAGAAGGTTGGGCCAAAAACATTTAGAGCTTCATCATCCATCTCTATTTGGACCAATTTACAGGCTCTTCAAAATCAATAGTCAGTAGTCCATCAACAAACCCCCTTATTTGGGGGTTAGTTTCCAGCACCACCTGGCCAGCCCGTTCATCAAGATCGGCCCGTTGATATCAAGCCAAATTGACCTGTGTTTGTCTGAAGTCGTACTCTTCTCTTAAGTTTCCTACTGTTATAACTCAGTTGCATTTGCTAAAGTGTTTCCACGGTGACACGAAGGTGGTGAAAACAGACAAACAGAACAGTTGCAGGAGCTGTGCCTACCTGGTCTTCACGCCTGGTGTCACAACAGTCGATATGGATATGAGCGTGTGTAACATGAGGAAGCGAAGGCATCAGTAACATATACAGACCTATGGTGTGTCTGACTGTGCACGTGTAGCACGTCCTGTGTGCTTCCTCCCTCTCCGCCGTGGCGATCCCTCCTCGTGTATTAATGACGTGTCGATAAGGAGCTCCTGTTCCACCGCACGCCCATCTTTAACCTTGATGCTGATCTGTGTTTGTGTGCGCCTGCCCTCTGTCACGGCTCTTCTATTATTTACCACGCGTCTCTGTCTGGGTAGGGGCTTGTGTGCGAGACCAGCAATCACCTCTGGGTAAACAACCGCGGCCGGCGACACCGGTGACCCTCAGGATTCACACGCGCGCACCTCTCCAGCCTCGTCTCTTTTCTGACCGCATCTCACTTGCAATCAATACGTTTTAAGCGAAGCCCCCACCCCGGCCTGGACAAGCGTTTTCCCCTGCCGGCTGGGTGTGTGTGTGTGTGCGTGTGTGTGTATGTGTGTGTGTAATTTTTTTTTGTCACGGGCAGAAATGCTGGTGTCGCTCTCAGGGTCCGGTCTGAAGCCCTCGGGTTTGACTTCAGGAGGTGATGAGAGATCCATCATCTCGACCTTTGACGCCTCCACCTGCCTGGGTGGCGTGCTCTGAGGCTAAGTTAGCCGTTCTTCTGCAAGGAAAAAACAGGTAGAAAAAAAAAAATTGGACTTTCACCCTGTGCCAGTGTTCAGGTTGAGTTTAAATCTTAATTTGACTGAGAGAAAACTGTGTGTTTAGAATGAGATGTCTTTTCAGGAGGGCACGTTTTCAGTGGCAGGCCGTCAAGACCTGCAAGGCCTTCTCTGCCGTCCCAAATATACTCAGGTTTTATTTTTTATTCTTTTTTTTTTTTTTTTTGGTAAATACGTTAATAAAATGTCTCTTCATAGTCGTTCTGTTCATGTTGTACTAGGCTCGGGTACTGTAAGTGAACTGTTGCGATAGCCAATCAGATCTCGAGACTGCGACACTAAGGTAACCCGGAAGGTCTTAGGCTGAACTGGACTGTACGTGTCCTGTGATTGGATAAGCACACACGCGCGAGAGCCGGCACTTGGAACTAACTCTGAACTAAACTTGGAGATCCAGCTACTGACTGTATTTTTTTTAACCCAAGATGGCTGAAGGAGGAGAAGAGATAGATTTGGTTGCGGATATACTCGCCACGCTATTTTCAAGACAGACCTTTCATGAAAAGCTGGATCTTTTGAGAAGAGGTCGGCTAACCCCTACGCTAACTAGCAAGCTAGCTTTGTTTTCAAATAAGCAGGCGCAGTGAAGGAGATCCGTGTTGGTGAGTGCAAGCATTTTATTTTTATTTTTAATATGTATTTTGTCATTTTATTTCGTTAGTATTAAATCAGTGGTAACGAAGTAACTGGACGAAATAAAAAAAATCTATACTTTTGATCATCTGCAATGTATAATGATAATGTTACGTGGCGCATTGGCGAAGCTGTGACTGAAGTCACTTAAGTCACAACTTAAGCTGCTCAATCGTTTTGCTGTTGCATATTCTCAAAAACAAGTTAAACTAATCTTATTTTCCATGAAAAGTTTGTGTCGTTATCTCGTTGGTCTCTTGGATGTAACGGCGACGAAGCGCAGTGTATTAGACAAAGCTCACATAGTTTTGACTAATCTCTTAAAATCGTGTTTTATCTTTGAGTTTTGACAGTATCTGTGATCTTAGTTTCCTATTTTTAAGTGTGAATGCGAGGTTATTGATTTTAAGGGGACACTGGGGTGGGGGTGGGGGGATGATGGGTGGGGGGAGAAAAAGGACTTCTGTGAGATCTCGCAATAAAGTGTGAGATCTCGCAATTACTTTTAATTTTTAATGCAGTGTACTTTTGGGCCAGTAACTGCTCCAGGTGATGAGGGGGGAAAATTCCATGGTTTCACTTTGACTGGTAGAGCAGCCTTAGTATTAGGGCTACAGTCTGTTTCGCATCTCATAAAACGCATCTTTAAGACTTGAAGTCTGATGGGGATGAAGCACCCTGGTGCGTTCATGGATATGCTGCAGATGGCTGCAACATCCTGCAAGTTCAAAACACTCTATGAATCCCACCAGATTTAGAGGAATGCTGAGGCCGGGATTCAACGGGGACTGACAGTGGCCGTGTCATCAACACAAGATTTTAATAATTTAATGTATTGTCTTATGCAAGGGATCACCGGGGGTAACACTAGAAGGCCTAAACACATAAACCAACGTGCTCTAGCACATGCTAGCTCCTCCAGCTTTAAATAACATTGCTGGGACACTAATCCCCTTACCCTTTATGACGAGAAAGTCCCCTTTTCAGATGTCTCTCACTTACTGTATGTTGAAGCCGTGTCTAGAGCCAAGAACTGATTTAATATCTTTATATGTGAGGAACATACGAAAATACAACTCAATAAAGACCCACGGGTAATGTGAATACTCCATCTTTGTGTCTATTTTGCGAGATCTCGCAGAGTTTTGCACAGCTGACTCCGTGGGCAGGCACGGCCCCCCAATGCCCGCCTATCGGAGACAGGAAAAACAGCGTTGGTTTCGCGGTTATTTCGTTTTAACCTTTCTCTAAACCTGTTTCAGTCACCGTGTTTCATCAGTCCTCTCTGAAACCTACTGAGCTGCACTTTGTTGAACAAAAATGATTTATTTTGTAACACAGTCCTTGTGGAATAAATTATTATGCTCATATTTTAGATTTACTTTCTATCCTGAATGGTTCATCCTGCATGAGACTGTGATTAATGGCTGCGATCAGACCAGCACACTTCAGCAAGTATGGAAAAATATAAGTAGTAGAAAAAAAAAAAATCAAAGTCGCTCATTTATGCAAGCTGATATTTGTGGTTTGTGGCAGCTGAAATGTGTGAATGTCTCTCTTAAAGTGTTGCGATGGAGCCAAAAAACACAAGATGTAAAAAGGTGAGGAGATGGGGGGGTAATTGTCCACGCTTCACTGGACCACCTTATACTCGTTTGTCACCCAAATGAAGGTTTTATTATTATTATCAACTCTTTTACAATGCTGGTGCCTTCATTAGTCACACAGCCACCTCCTTTTTCATCTGCCGTTCTTCACTATGTTCCTCTGAGTTTTGGGGGTCCTGATGGCTCGAGCTGATCCAGAGAGACTTAGGTTTAGCTTAATCCCTACTTGAAAGCTAATTCAATCCTTCCTTAAACCCTTGCTGGAGGCAGACAGGTGGCACACACATCCAGACGCACCTGAGGCTCAGGCTTGCAGAATCGAGTGTCTGGTCCGATGTGTGCGATCAAGGAGAGCTGGGAACTAATGAGATCCTTTTCCAGAAGGGCTCAAACCCAGCTCGTGCTTCAGGAGCTGCAGCTGGAGCTGTGGGTCGTTTTACTGCTTGCCGTTTTCGTCCCCGCAACATGCAGCAGGACGGAGGTAATTATGGACGTATTCATTTCTGATTTGCCCTCAGCTAGTTTCTAAATGTCCTTCCTCTGGTTGGTGGTGGCCTGCGCGTGTTTTTCTGTCGTCCATTTACCAGGAAATGTTCAGCTCCATTAGTTCAGCCCACTTTAGGTCAGCATGTTCATATGGGACTTCAAACTATTTTGTTTGAGTTTTCTCAGTCGGGTTTTGAGAGTTTCATTCTCACAACATCTTTCTCATGTTAGATGCTGTGTTAGAATTTTATTTATTTGTTTTTTTGAGTTTAGCTGATTTAAAAAGACATCTGAGCTTCAACGGTACCTTCACAGGCACAAAGGCAGCATGTTTTTCCTGTATTTTTTTATTTTATTTTTTGTTAAATGTTTCACTTCAGTGTGACATTTTCTAAAGCAATGTCAAATGTGGGGGAAAATAATACTTGCTGCTGAGAGATGCGTGTTTTATTCATCCTTTTAAAAGCACACACTCACACACCTGCAAAACAACTGAATTCAAAAGCTAAAAGAATGAAAGAAAGTCAGGTAGTTTTTAAAAAGTGAGTGTGTCAGAAGCAACAATCGTATCAGGGTTTCACCCATTAGCCTAAAGCTGAAACATCCCTGTTTTACTGCATCAGATTAATGAGCAGGTGGGTTGTATTCGCTCTTGGAGGCCATTTTCCCCCTCATGTCAACCTCAGGTTGTACACTCTCCTTAGGGAGGGTGACATCAAAAATGTCTCCTGTCCCCTTAAGTTCACAAGATCAGAAATTTTTCCAAAAGCTCTTTTGCTGACGACGATGTCGCAGTCAAATTCAGAGACTCATTTCTTGGAAACGCGGAATGCCGAAATGAGGTGGGAGGCACGAGAAATGGATTCTCAACGCTGCCTGGCAAACCCACTGTCTGCTCCTCAGGCTTCTGATATACAGCACACACACACACACGCACACACACACAAAAGTGCTACCTCATCATTGCTACAGAGCATGAAAGATGAAAACCCTGTGAGTGTACGCATTTTGATTCCTAAATCAAAAGTGTTTTGATTTTGGTTTTGCAACAACAGAGCGTGAAGCAGCTTATTATCTGCTTCATTACTGTCGGAGGGGCAGGGACGCGTCTGTGTGTGGCAGAGTGTGCTTGAGAGCACGTGTGTGTGTGTGTTTGTGTTTTTTGCTAAAGTAGATGTTTGTGAGCCAAAAAAAAAAAATTAATTAAAATTAGGCAGGCCTCTCCCACTGTGGAGCTCATAAAGCTTTATCTTCTTCTGCAGTGGGAGCAAGTTGACTGAAAATCGCTTTGACTGGATCAGACGCAGAAGCAGAGTCGCTCATGTAGAGTAACTTTACAGCTAGCTGAGCCCCCAGTCAAATGCTGTAGCAGACCTTCAGATGTTTTATGGTAGTTTGAAGTGTAGCGCAATCAGCTAAACTGTTTTTCATCGCAACAGCTGGTGCCAGTGTTTAAAATGAGTCAGAGTTTGAGGTTTTATTGTATTAAAATGTGCTTCTGCGAGTATCAACACACACGATAACTGATGTAGTTCTCCTGGCAGGCCACTAGTAGGTGCTCTAATTTACTATACAGTTCTTCCTCTTTGCAGCACACCAGAACAATACATCAATTAATGTCATCAATCTTCTCATGCCTGCACAGAAACAGTATCGACTGTAACGTTTTTTGTTTTTTTTCCCCGGTTATTATGGAAAGCGAGGCTAGGGTGATTAGAAAATGCTCCTTTCTGGATCCTGTTTTCAAAAAAACTCCCTGCTGTGTAACCTTGGTGCAGTCCTCTTTTTAAGGTTCAGTGTGACAGTGAACCAAACCAAACCAGAAAACGTTATCATGCTAAATATAAAGGTTCACTTCACCAACGATGAGTAATCTAAACAGTGTGTTCCCCTGCGCACAGAAATGTGCTTTTCTGTCAACATCTGGCGCGAAACAGCTGATAAAGCGCTGCCCCTCGCTGTTTGTTCAGGTTAACCCATCTGAAATCTCATGAAATATAAATGAATGTAACATTGCTGCCGCGTGGAGGCTTTTATCGCATTTTCGCGCCATGGTCCGACTTTTGTTAGCGGCGCAGCAGCCTCCGTCCTCACGTTCATTTGAACCTTCACCAGCACCGACACCACCTTAATGAGAACAAAATTTACCAAAGGAAGGAAGAAAGGGGTAAAAAATCCTAAATATCAGCCCAGCGAACATATTCAGGGGTGAACTTCAAGTCTCCTGGAGGCTTCGCAAGCCCGCGTGCGCCGCCTCGCTAAGAGGAAGCAGCGTGTGCCGGGGTCTGCAGTGGCAGATAGGGCCGCGGCTTTTGTTCACATTACAACCCTAATTAGTCTGAGCATTGTGTGTGAGGAATGGGAGCGCCTCGCTCTGTGTGTGCGCGCCGCAGATTGCATGTTTGTCGTCGACGTGTGTCTGGGATATGTGGAGTGACAGCTAAATGTTGCCACCAGCGCGCTCCCCTCGCCTCTCTGATTCACTGCGCACAAGCTGAGTGAACCGCTGGCTGAGGGCCAAATGGAGAGACTACACACACACACACACACACACACACACACACACACACACACACACACACACACACATCCTTGTACTTTCATCTTTGTGAGGACCTTCATAGGCGTGTTGTGTTAACCAGCTCCTTAGCCTGACCATCTCCACTAGTCCCAGCCTTAAAACCAAGTCTTTCATCCTCAAACAGGCCTTTGAAGTTGTGGGGACAAGAGCAAAAATGTCCTCACTTCCCAAAAATGTCCTAGGGCTCTTGTTTGTACAAGATGCATCACTTTTCTAACAAGTTCACTCTGATCATGTGACTTCAGTTCAGAACTCATCATACAAATATGATGTAATATGCTGTTTTAATTTGGTCTTTTTTTTTTTTTTTGCTTTTTTCTCTTTTTTTGGTATTTTTTCAACTCGAGCCCCAACTCGAAGTGCCAATAATGGTTTTACTCGCTTGGATAGCGCAGATTCCGACATAGGCTCATCAAACTTATCTAAAGCACAGATAAAAGGTAGAAGGCGTTTACATTTGCAAACCCTCAGGCGTGAATACTTAAAGCAGGCAAGCAACAGAAAGCTTTGTTATCATTTCTTTACAGTAAGATGCACACGGACCTATGCTAATGCACGTGGGAGGTAGATTCCGTGTTCAAAATTAACATTTTATCTCATTACAGATGGAAAATTGCTCTTAGGGATTCTCGTGCGCTGTCGCAATGTTGCGAAGGGCTGTACACAATCTTTATCAGAAAAAAGAAACAAAAAGCAATAAGTTCGCAGATTACGGAACCCCTGCGTTTACACCGGCAAATGTCCTCCCAAGGATACGAAACTCTGCTGAACACAGACAAAACTGTAGCGTTTATTCACCTGTGAACTCCCGCTGAGCCGCCCGCCCGCTAAGCTGGAGTCTGGAAGGTGTCAACCGTCTCCCTCCTGCAGCCGTAGAACATCTGCACCTGTCCTCCAGATCCTGTTCTGATCAATCGGCGGCTTTCGCTAAAAAAAAAAAACGAGCAGGTTGTTGCTCCCCAGCTTCTGTTTTCGCTCTCTCTTGTGTTGTTGGAGACCAAAGCTCGGTGACGACGCGTGAGCATGTGCATGGGAACGGCTTGAGGTTGAGTGTGTGTGTGTGAGTGTGTTTGTCTCAGACTACATTAAGCAGCCTTTGCCAGCTGCCGCTAACAGTCTCTGTTCAGTTAAATAGCAACATTAAAGCTCCGCCGCTTTATTATAATTCAAGCAAAAGTGAGTGCAATGCATATAAGCTGCTGAGACACTTGGGCCTGTTTGTGTGTTTCCAGAGTGTTATTCTGTCTGTCTGGCCCTGTGGGACGCCATCACTTTTGAAGCTGGAAGCAGCATACGAGCAGACCACCCACCATCGTCGGTGCGCGCATGAGGCTGTTTAGAGCGCGTCGGTGCTGCTGTTGGAATATTAAAGCTCTTCTCCGGTGAATGCAGGAATATCAAAGCCCAGTCTGCCAGCCCGTGGCGCATACACGCTGAAAAATATATATTTATACGCAACTCAAAGGCGGAACAGAATGTGCTGAAAGCGTTTCGCTGGGGGCGAGTCGATGCCACAGTTTCTTTTCCGTGCTGCGGTTAGCCCCCAGCTAAAACCACCTGTAGTGGGTGGCTCCGTTGCATCCGCCCACAGAGCCGATAACGTCTGATAACTAGGGTATTTTAAACGTGATGACCTCAGGGACGTGTCATTAAAGGTGGAGCCCAGGTAGAGGGAAGGAGGACCCAGAACCTTCTTCCCGTGGGACCGGAACCCACCTTGATGCTAGGTGCTGGAAATCAAGGGTTGGTGGGCGAGGTACAGAGAAGCTCCTGCAGGTGAGGGGAGGGGGAGGAGCGAAAGACGTCAGGAGAAGAGTCTCACGCTCTCTTCTGCAAGTTTGAGGATCTGCAGCTTCTGGCGTGTGTTGGGTCCTGTCCCCAGTCAGCCACTTTTTGGTTTAGAACCTCTAACCATCTCCACTCCTCCCTGGTAGCCCGTCAGATCTCCACGCGGCAGGGCTCGTTCCCCAGCTGGTGTGAAACTGTGCCTCATCCCCTTGTTATTTCCCTTTTTCCCCCCCTTCTTTATGCATGTGATGCATGTATGGTGTACAGCGTACCCTCTGAAAACTAGATCCTGCAACCTCCGTTAAAATCAATAAATGTGTCATTTAATATTGTCCGATTTATGGGATGCAAACGCCCAGCGTTGCAGACCCTGGGACAGCTTCCGATGAATGAAATTGTCACAACGCCTAAAGATAACCCACAATTCCTACAGCCCTGAAGCAGCACTTTTAGCTCTGCTGATCCTCGCAGGCGACGCGTCCTCAGGTCTCTTTCCATCGTGATGTTATAGGAAACGTGCTGACAAATCGAGAAGGAGCACGAAGTTCCTGGAGCTCTTCAGGGAGCAGCAACACCATTATTTTCCTATTTGTAACATGTTATATTGACCTATATAGCAGTCAGGATTAATCAAGCTAGCCAAACACTGGCAGGCAGTAATGCCAGAGTATGAAATGGGTGCTCAGAGATGTGTGTGTGTGTGTGCGCGCACGTGCGCACGTGCGTGTGCGTGCGTGCGTGCGTGCAAGTGCATTATAGCCCGAGGGGACAGCTCGCAAACGGCATGATTTAGGAGGTGGGCCCCTGGCGAACTGGAGTGTTTAGCAGAGGAGGAAGGAGAGAAGAACAAGTGTGGTGGAGGAGACAACGGTCTCATCCATTAGGCCATTAAATGAACAAAGAGCAGCTACACAACACGGGCCAATTTTCATCAGCGCAGACATGTGGCATTCGCCAATTAACGCCCAAGCAATTAATTTCATCCTGAGTGCTCTCTTTATCCCCAAGAAAGGGAAAAGCAACAGCCGCTCACTCCTCGTTCAATCACGGCCGTGTAATTGATCTGCGTTAGCTTCGGCCGCGCTAAACGAGGCTTTCATTCATTATTGCGGGGACGTTGCTCAACGGAGAATGGAGGAGGTTGAGTAGATGTGGGCGTGGCCATGTCACCAGCGCTTTTTGTGTTTGCTTTTTGCCAATTGATGTTTCGAAATAATCGACGTTCCAGCTGAAAAAAAGCTTGCCCACAAAAGTCTGATATCCTAAAAACAGCAACGCTCCTGAATGGTTTGAGGGATCCGGCTGATGAGGTTTTTCGCCGGTCTGCGCCGGCTCAAGCCTCGTTGCCCTTTTCTCTCTGACCTCCACTCCAATGCTGTGTTTTTCAACCGCTTTTCAGCTTGGCATTTCCTTATTGGTATTTTGCCGAGGTCCCTCGTTGCCACACCCAGCTGCGAACCTGCGACCTGAGCTGGACTGACCTAGCATAAGTAGCATAGCACAAACTCAGTCAGAGAAAGCGGAGGTCAAAGGTTAGCTCTCCAATAGCAGAGTCTGGTGAGGACTTGGATTAAAAGTCACCAGTGCTGCATTTTAGTTGACCCGCTCATTATGATTGGCATATTTAACGATTGAAATGTGTTCAAAGAAGCGTAGATTCGTGGCTAAAGTTTGATTTCTCTGTACTATTTTAGATTTACTCTAAAAGAAGGCAGGAAAGGAGAGAAACGACAAAAAACAAAACTAAAGAAAGAACTGTAGCTGTGAAAGACGTAATAGGAATTCTGAAAGCGTAAACACGCACACACACACACACACACACACACAGAGTCCATTCCATCAAACCTGTGTAGCCACAGGCCTCTCCATTAACACGTGTCTTGAAGAGAAATGAGGAAAAGAGAAGGGAACAGGAAAAGGTGGTGTGTTTCTCCATTTAATGTTTGAGATGAGAGTGAGAAACCGACAAACAGAGAGAGAGAGGGGGAGAGAGAGGGAGGGAAAGACAAAGTGACTAAGAGAAGTAGCTTCAATTATGTATACCCCAACAACTTCAATTAAGCATCTGAACAGGAAAATCGATACGGAACTGATGACGGGCTGGACCTTTCATTCTTCATTGAGGAACTGGTCTTTTTAAAGGGAAAACACACACACACACACGTACACACGTGTGTGTTTATTTATGTCATTTCGATCTCAGGCCTTAGGCGCCACCATCTGGGTTTCCCATCCATCGGTAATTAGTAGTGATCGTTAGTCCTGATCACCGTGTCAATGGAACCAATGTGACTGAAAATAGCACCTGCCGCAGGCGGTAA
>BJFM01000164.1:4608-14620 GCA_016586285.1 Arothron firmamentum
GGATGTGCCACTGATGACACATATGCCATCACAATGTTGATGAGCCGGGGGTAAAGTGGGCTACGAAAGGTGTGTGAGGTGGATTATGAGATTGAAATGGAATGTGGATGCTTGATCGCTGCAGGGACCAAAGTTTGCTACAGTTTCAGCTACACGCAGCAACTGTGTGTCCTGACACTCACATGGCTGCTCTGCTAAGATACTTTGTGTCCCCCAACATCAACATCCCAGCATGTAAGTCGACTGCGAGGCAAGATTCATCCAGCATCTGAACTTCACTGTTATGCTGACGATGCGCTGCTCTGAGGTGGGTCTGTTTTGTTATTGCAGTAATGTTACAAGCTGGAGTGCAACCTAAAGATGCACTTTGTGTAGGAATATGGTATTGGTTTAACGGCATCGGGTGCTGGAAGAGCTGAGTAAAAGTTCAAAAGGAAAGGGTTCAGGCTTTTTCCCAACATCCTCAGAAGAATAGCACGGAGTAGATTTTGCAACACACCTCTTGCTCTGCTACTCCAATTTTCCATAAACTGGCCTGGACTCCCACCCTTCCTCTCCAGACTCCCACACCACTCTGTCCAACTCCCTTGCCCTTGAAATTTTAAATCAAGCAGCAAGCAGATTCCTGAAAAGCAGGAGGTGGCAGAGGGAGGAAGAAATACCTCCAGGGATTAGTAACTAATCCAGGCTTTGGTGTGGGAGGCTCTGGCCTCTGGCTCCTCTCCTTTAAAACACTGGGAGCTCTGTCTGCAGGGTCACCATTAATGGCTGTGGGCTTCAGGGGTTTACAAGGAAGGACTGATCGGGGTGCTTGATAACAGGCTGTGGGAGTATTAGCTGCCCTTGTTTCGTTAGTGAGGATGAGGAGGTGTTGGGATTGCTGTGTGAAGGCATTGGTGTCACCTTGTGAGCTGATTAAAATAAATACTTTAGACACAAACTAACATGTAAATCATGGTAGCAACCATCTTATTTCAACGGGGTGTGTTTATATTGACTCCTGCTCACTTTGCCATCTGCTGTGCTGCAAAGGAACTCAGCCCACCACCATCCTGCCGGCCAGTATCCCTCCAGCACTGCAGGGCACCAGAGCAGGACTGGAATTAATGTCCCAACCACCCAAAACTGTGCTGGTGGCTGTAAATAAACAAACATGGCCATGTCGGTGGTTTTAATTATTACCCCTAATGGGATTATTGACAGGATTATTACTACTGTGTACTAACACCAATTTATTAGAAGCATGTTCTAAACAAAAATAAGGCCTAATAAGACACTAAACTGAGAGTGTGGGAGTTAATGCTTTAAACTAGATGCACAAACAATTAAGAGCTCACATCCAAAAAGAAAAAAAGAAAAAGAGTTATTCAGCACTGGTTCTTTTGCAACATTTTTTAAAAAAAATACAAAATTCAGTGCTAATGAAGCTCTCTTCAGAGTAAAAAATAAAAATAAACTATTGAAACAGGTGAGCGATACTGGAAGAGTGTTGATTTATAAGACAGTGAGTTTTGAGAGAAGGCAATCAGAGCCAGAGATGAGTGATAAGAGAGTTTCATCTGGAAGAAAATGATCAGGGGCTGCCGGGTGCAGAGAAAAATGAAGTAAAGTTCAAAATTTGCATATACATTGTAATGAGGCCAGGCTGGTTGAAATTCAACAAAGTTTCCCTTTTAATGATATGATAATCTTTTTGGCAGCTGCTTATTATTTAGGCTGGAATTGAGCCGATCCAGTTGGCATAGTGTAGCAAACCAAATAGGACCATTGAAATGGCCGTTAGAAGTGGTGCAAAAGAGGCCTCGCAACGTGTCCACAGAATGAGAAAGGAAATGACAGGTGGGTGAGTGCGTGGCGATGCAGTGACAGCTGTCCAGAGCACTTAATCTTGTTTTTGGAGAATATTCGGGGAGCATTGGTTTTCCTGACCTGCCAAGTTTCTTCGTTTTTGTTCTGTTTTGTATGAAGCCATTCATCCCGAAAGCCCTGTGCTGCATCGATTGTTAGCGGTAATTGATTCGCCCTGTACGTTTGCACCGTGACCATTTATAAATGATTGAATCAAAATAAAATAAACCCAGTGGGTCGTCTGTGATTTGGGAACCATCTTGTGTCTCTATCAACGGGCCACTGCAGTTTCCTATTAGAACAGGAAGGTTAGAGAGTGCAGAGGGTTTTTGCTTTATTTTTGAGACTCACAGGGTCACAAGGAGTTAAATGTCTGACAGCATTGAAAATGCCCCAAAGTCGGGATCAGAAAAAGAAAAGAAGGTGACAAAACCGGTGAACATAAGACTTAAAATCAGTTCAGGAATCCCGACTGTGAGAACCTCAAAGGAAACAAAATTCAATACAAGTAAAAATGGGAACAAAGAACCTTGAAATCAGATACTGCAAATGACAGAGGAAAGCAGCAATGAAGAAATGAAGACGAACAAAAGCAAGACAAGAGTGCAGGAAATACGGGCTTCACGGCACGACGACAAGCAGAAACTGAAAAACACAACACAGGAAGTATGTTTTGACAAATACCGCAAAATGAGACCGGAGTTGAAGATCCTCCAAACTCACTCATCTCACCCCTGCAACAGTCCAGTTCACCGCTGCGGGTTCAAGCGCACGGAGGGGTGGACGATCCATTTCTACTAACTGGTGCTCTGAAAAAAAAAAAAAGAAAAAATGACGTGTGAAATGAAATGAGTTATATTTCCAACATTAAAACTGACTTTATGTCTTTTCTCCACAATTTCAAGGCGAGCCACTATTCACCACCTCCTCCGTCTCGTCTGAGCCCAAGGTTCCGTAACTGATGAATGCAGACGAGCAGAAGATAATGGAGGGCAGCACTTTCCTCCACCGTCAGCTGCACAAAGGTGAGCTAAAATAAGAACATTTGCCTGGCTCTTTTCTTTAAAAGTGTCTGATAATTTATCCATCTTAGCTCTTCTAATCATGGTATATCAGCCTGGTACAAAACATTCAGAGGGACAGTTATTATTGCAGAGCTGAGAGGAAGCGCTAAGAGTGTTTTTCTCCCAACATTCCTCATAAAAATAAATAAATAAATAAAAAATACTGAACATATTTCCTTGGGCAGATATTTACAGAAATATCTCAGAAATCTGCACATATACAGAATCTGTATGTGGAAAATCGATGGAGAAAAAAACCAAAATTCTGTGTCCATGAACTGTACGTGCATGCACATGAAATAAAGTCATATATAAAAGGTATATTGAGGTAATAAACAGAATCATGTCCCACGCTGCCAAGGCAGACAAGACTTGTTGGATTGATTTTGAAAATGTACCCAGGGTGCGCCTGTCGCCACACAACTAAAGTGAAATTCATTTAAAAAAAACAACATCAAAACCCTTTCATCAGTGATGGAGTCCCCGAGGGTGGATCTGTTCAAAAACACAAGTGAAGAGGCACCCTCTTCGCTGCTCCCCTGATGGAAAAAACATGATAAAGTGTGCTTCGTATGGCGGTTCCACGCATGAGAAAACATGATGAAGTGCCCTTGGGGTGACGTTTCGGCAGAACAACAGGAAACACAGACATGTACTCATGCTGGAGTAACGCCTGCATCTGATGGCCAACAATATCCTCAACCTGTTGTTCAGACCACATGATCCTGATGCGCAATTATCTTGCAGATTGTGGTGAAGTCACAGGGTTTGTCAGATCACTTCCTGCTCACTCAACTGAAGCAGAGCAGCACTTTTCATTAATCTGCAGAAATGAAGAGGAAACCCGTTTTTTTTCAAGTTAGCCAGTTTGCTCAACCTGGTCGCGATGGTTGAACTTCAAAATAAGAGCACTTTAACTTGCTGCCTCCACCTGACTGGAGACTGATCCAGCTATTTCTGCCTCTGAACCGGGGACTGCCGGGACACGCTCCATCACCCCGGGAATAGGTGATGCTTAACAGAAAATGGATGGGTGGACAGATGAATGGATATGGGACCGGCCGAGTGCAAACCAATAATAAGGCAAACTGCATGAGCTCCGTGGCAGTAATGACACCAGAAATGACTGAGGTGGACTAGTCATTATTTTATTTGTTAGGGTACATATGTGCTAAATAAGCAGGGAAATAAACCCTGACATCCTGTCTGCGTGTATGTGTGCTAATATTTCTAGTCACAGGATTTCGGTGGCCGTACTAAATGCAGCACTTGTGCAACAAAGGTAGAGCCGCTGCGTGGATCAAATGCGCGGCAACATCGACTCGAGGTGACTCATCCTGTCAGCTTGAACTAACTTTGCAGGCTGCTCCTTATTAGTCAGTTGTAAAAGATGTGTGCGAGACTTAATAAGAGTTCTCAGAGGAAACGAGGCCATCAGAAACCCCCGCTGACATACCAAGCTATTTTTATTTCTTTTCCCCAATTGCTCTGCTGCTCAGCACAGCATGAGTTTTATAATCCACAGTCTAAAAAACGTAAGGTAATGATTAATAACTACCAACACTGGAAAAAAGGAGAAAGATTAAATATTGAGAATATGATGGAATATATACTTTGCATTGTCAAAATAAAACAAGTGGATGAACTGAAAAATGATCTCATGCACAATAAATAAATAAATGCAGACCGGTGCATGTAGAAGCACTTATGTTTCATTTTTATGGTGGCGGCCGTGATGCGACAGCCGAAGCGGTCGTTTGAACTGGTTCAGTCTTCTTTAGAATCTCTCCCTGGAATACAGACGCTGCCTTGACAGGCTGAAGTGACTCACTTTCGGTTTGTCGAGAGTCTCAGACTCAGACTAAGTCATGTTTAAATGTGCAAGCATCATAAAAAAAATAAAATAAACTGTGTACACATAAAAAGTGTCACAGGAAGTCATGAAGAATCTTCGCCGTGATGCTGTCAATATAGAAGAAACTTTGCTTCTCTTGTAAAAATGAAAAAAAAAAGAAAAAAAGGCAGGGATGAGATCAAACCAGAATTTGTGGCTCCCCCAGGCAAACTTTCCTCTCCGGTAGGATGAGCAAGCTGTCCCAGGAGGCAGAGTTCATCTTTTAAATGTCTGCTGGATATGTGGTGGCGAAAGGGAGGATGATGGGCGGAGTTCTCCGGGTATGGAAGAGTGATGGGTGATGTCAGATGGGTGCACTCGAGCGCATGCAGCCCCTGGCCCTGCAGGAGCATCCTAGCCCCCGTGTGCCAGTGGCCAGATTTGAAGGGTTCTCCTTCTTTGACCAGACTTCCAGATAACATGAGTCCAGTTTACAGCTGCCTGCATCCGAAATGTCAAACCCACAAAGATGGAACCAGGTTGTTCATCTTCAGTCCTCAGAGATGCGAGTTTTAACCACAACCCAGTGATTTCAGGATCTCCTATGAACACGTCAGGGTTCATGTTCGTTTATTTACCTCCCCCAGCCAGCAACATCTGCTGTGTCAAAGTCAAGCTGAGGTCCACCTGCTGATCGATCGGAGGAAACGCCTGGAGACGCGAGCGTCGAAGAAGCCCCTCTGACTGCTGGGTTCAGACCGAGAGCACATCTGAGCTACAGTCAGACACGTCTCCGCGCTCCTTTCCAGATAGCGATTTTCCAGTCCGGAGGTGTGAGGCTCTCATCCGCCCAGCTGTGAATGCGCTCCCATCGTGGTAGCGCAGCGGTTAGGGAGCAGCAAATGAAGGGAGGGAGGCATCTTTCCATGCAGACTGTGGGGACCTGCACATACATGCTGATTGCTGATTGCTGTCAGTTCCTCCTTCAGGCTTCCAGGAGCACCTTTAATGACCTGGTGCATCATCCATCCACTTTCTGTTCCTGCATCACAGGTTAAAGCTGTTCTTCCTGTTAACATCCATCTGTAAAATAACAACTGTTAATTATCTTTAATTACAGATCGGAACGATAAGTGTGTAGTGAAACTCACACTGATTTAGTGCCTCCGAGCATTTATTTTTATTATGCTAACGCGGTAAATGCGTGATGTTTGTAACAGTAGGACACGGAGCACCGACTGGCAGGTACATGTTTTCTTTCGTTTGTTTTTTTTTTTCAAACTGAAAATGTTTCCCATTATTTATAATTTAAAAATAGAACAAGATCCCACATCTGTTTGCTGATTTGCCAGCGTGAGCAGCTCTCAGCTGCCTTGGACAAAAGCTGTGAAGTACAGAACGCCCCGTAATTATAGATATGGATTTTCAATTATTTTACAGCCAAAAGCGTAACTCTGAGTTTTCTGCACAATCAGAGGCCTCGACTGACTGTGCATCTTCGGTTAATATTTCCTCTTATGTATTCCTGCCTAGGCAAAAGGGGGTGGGTTGAAAATGCAAAGTTAAGGTGAATGGGCTTGAAAGGATGAACGGAAACACATTGAAAAACAAAAAAAAATCTTTTAAATGTGGAAAAAACAACCAAACAAGAGCACTTCAGATGATTCTAATTCTACCTTTTAAGTAGTTTGCTCAGGATTAATCATGCGCACCATTTCTGGATGACTGCCTCTCATGATGGGGGCGTTACACTTTTACGCTCCAGCCCAGATTGTCCCGAATGCTGCAGCCAGGATGCAATAAACTATTACACAGCCATAACTGGCACTGGTCCTGTGACAGTTCCAGACCAGACAGATCCTCACTGAATGTAGATCTCTACATCTGAAGCCACCCAGAACAGGAAAAAAATGGGTGAAAACAAAGATATTCTGCACTTTTGGATATTTGACAGGGCAGCGTATTGGGCCTGTAGTTATCGGTGATATTTATATCGTACATGTCATCCTAGCGCAGAAATGACCTGGAATTTCTCTGCATCGCATCATTTCTTCCTCTATTCAGTGCAGCATCAGCTGTGAAGCTTCTTTTCCTTGTCTCAAATTTCTAAATATATCACCGTCTACAGCTGTTCCTGTCAAAGATGACCTGAAAACAGCCAAAAGGGGTGGTTCGACACGTGGTTTATATGTAACAGGCTTCCCCTGCCAGATCCGTCTCCGCGCTTGCCAATAAAGCAGCCGCGACAAATTGATCTGAGAAAGGGAAACTCAGGAGGGCGGCAGCAGTGACGGGGGCATTAAAGCAGAATACCACAACCTTAATTCATCCTCGGCCCTGTGACATTTGAGGATCCGAAGAGTAATTGCAAAGCAGATTCCCTCTTTAAATTTTATTGAGCATGTCGTCAGAAAAAGAAAAAAAAAGTGCTTCAGACTTCTTTCATACCCATTTTTTTTTTTTTTTTAATAACATTAATGTCTGCCTGGATATTTTAAATGGTAGAGGCTCCACTTGCGATGCTAAAACCGGCTTTATGTTGTGCCAATATGCTACTAAAACATGCACGTGAAAAGCAATATTATCTAATTGTCTTCTTGCCAGCAACCTATTGATTGCACAAAACATTGTTTATGCCATTTTTAGCGTTAAAAGTCCAACATTGGCAGCTATCTCAAGCTGGTGTCACGCCATTAGCAGTGAAACCTCATAATCGCCGCTCAGAGAAAGTCCAGCTAGTCGGCTAATGCTAGTCTTTTGAATGTTAGGGCTCACTGATAATTTAATGGCAGCAGAGAACCATGGCTGCATTTAATTTATTCGCCTGTAGGATGCTTCACCCTCGTAATTCTGAGTAGATTACTTTCATATTTGGATGAACCATAGCGTTGCAGTCAGTGAACCAGGCAAACAAGCATGCTTCCTGCACGAAGCCTGGATGCCTGCGTGTGTGAGAATATGTAAAACTCTGAATTTTTTGTGCTTTACTCTGGATGTACATTAAGACCCGTTGCATATTCAGCTCCCGTGCACACGGCCAGCAGGCAAACACAATCTTTGCATCCCAAAATCTCAGCTCCTATGTTTCGCTAGTCAGGGTTGAGTCACAGCTTCTGTCTAACAGGGTAAGCAGAAGAGCGCGAGGATGGAGAGGAGGATTCTGGGTACTAAAACAATGCAAGAAAGGAGGAAAAAGTAGTTTTGTTGGCCGGCAACCCTGATGCAAGGAAACAGCGGTAGTTTGACACAGGTCAGGGGGAGGGGAGACCATTACAAGCTGGAAAACATCAGTATTTCGCTTCGAAGGACAGGAAAGTTTCATGGCTTATTTGGCAGCTGCGGCTAAAAATGGCGACGCCGGCGTGCATGTCATTTTGTGCAACGATTAGAGTCTAGTTCACAACTAAGATTGAAAAGTGGATGCATGTAGAGGGGTTTCTAATCCCCCCCCCCCCACACACACACACGAGTGTTAGCCCTTTAATAAGATATCCGACAGGCTGGAAGACACGTCTCATAAAGAAAACACTCCGATCAATTGTATAGATCGCACTGACATTAAAGAAGGAAAAAAAAGTCAAGGGAGGATTTGGAACAATTTTCAACAGCTCTGACCAAAACACCAATGCGAACAGGAGAGATCTACGTTGAAACAGGACTCCATCTATTTGATTCTGCAACGTCAACATAGATTTTTGTGCCGCTAATCAAGAGAATCACAGAAAAACTCCAATGACTTAACGTGAAATGTTTTAACTCATCGCTTTGTCCCACTCAGAGAGCAGCTTAACGAGGAGACATCTTCTGCATCAACTTCATCTCTGCAGTTAATTCAGCTTGTGAATGTGATGTCATCCAACGGAAAAATAGCAATCTGTCACTTTAAAGACGCTCCCTTAAATATCTGGACACCAGAGGAAGGGAACCGAAATGCCATTTGTGAGGTGCTATAATTATTGTTATTAACATGATTTGATTCATTGAAGGGCTGAACTTTTTAACTAAAACCTTCGTTAATTGTTCATTTTTTTGTTTTTGTCAAAGCTTTTAGTAGATTCTAGAGGAAGTTATTTGTGGGTCTGTTGTGTTTAATTTGAGGTGGCAGTGATTTTTGGATTAACCTCACAGAAAAAAGAAAGCTTTTCGCAGCTTTGATGTAGCGACGAGGCTAATAGACAAGTCTGAGGACACAGTGGGGGCACACATGCAGATGAAGACAATTTTCTAACTAAACTCAGACCAGCAGCTCCGATTTAATGGAAATATGATTTAGGTGTTCAGATTGTGGTCAAAGACGGACCGCGCTGCCCAGGTTCAGCCCAGCTGTGGTTTTCTCCTCCGGCTCTGGACAGCTATTTTTACATGAGCCCACACTCCCAGATGTTTATTTCCAGCTCGTGATTGCGCACGCACACACACGCACGCACGCACGCACGCACGCACGCACGCACGCACACACACACACACACACACACACACACACACACACACACACACACACACACACACACACACACACACACACACACACACACACACACTCCTTTGCTTGTGCGATAATCTGGTTTCATACTTTCGAATCTGAGCAACTGAGAGAGCTGCAGCTGACCACAGTGACGTGTGTGAGGAGCAGAGCGCTCACACTGATTACCGCATCCACGTGGGGTAGTTCGGTATCAATGGCTCCTCAGTTGTACCGTGTGTGTGTGTTTGTGTGTGTGTGTGTGTGTGAGGCTGCTGCCGTGTTTGCAGTTATGTGAATAATTAAAAAAAAAATAATCTTAAATGTTTCAATTGCAGTTTTATTTTCCAGGTAAGGGAAGTAAGTTGGCTGCACACAACATGTCTGGGGGCAACAACTGTTCAAACGAGCAGAGGTTCTTCTTTATTTAAGCTGGAATAGGAAATGAACATAATAATATGACCAGGAATGAGAGCTATTCCAGTTTGCAAATTAAGGAGAAATATTTCTCATTTTCAAAGTACATTTCAAAGTTGTTCTGCTTATTAAACCTTTTAATGGCCCTCTACGTCGCTCAGAAACATAATGACCTTGGTGCTACGGCGCCGATTCACTGACAGCTTCACTTAGGCCGCCGCCACCGATAGCAGGGTGCCGGCTTGCACAGCATCAGCCGCCATCACTGTTTCACCTGCAATCAAGTAACGGCGCATTCGAAAGTGCAGAAAATGCCTGAAAATGAAAATTGCATCCCGTGGAAAAAGTCAGGGGTCGGGGGTGGCAGCGGCAGAGGGGGGGGGGGGG
>BJFM01000164.1:21907-42212 GCA_016586285.1 Arothron firmamentum
ACACACACACACACACACACACACACACACACACACACACACACACACACACACACACACCGCAGCTCCAGCCGGTTAACGATGACGTCCTCGCACGCCTGATTACCAACAACCTTCGCCTCTTATTCCAGATATTATTCCAGATATTCCTCCCAATTTTCTTTTCCTTCCAAGTATCAAAAATGCTATTTGATGGCTGAAACTCGGACGCAGCGGGGGTCGCCACTCAGGAGCGGCTGTTTGAATTGTGGGGAATTATCATCTCGGCCGTCCGTCTCAAGAACCGTTTGACACCCAGAGAACTAAATTAGCCGGTCGCAGTAAGCCGGCCCAATCAATAAAATGTAATAGATGGTTTCGAGATGAATTGACTCTCCAACCCCTGACCCTTCTGAAGAACTATTTAGAATGCACATTTGAGATCGTGGGTGGGCGATGTTCTTCCACGGTGATGTATTGACGACGCTGGCTTGCCTCCTGAGCCACGCGGGTAGAATTTAAAACAGGCCTCGGCCCATTTTCACGCCCCCCCCCCCCCCCCCNCCCCCCCCCCACACACACACACACACACACATATCTGCCAGATAACGAACATGTCCGAGAGCAACGCAACCGGTGCATCACTTTTTGACAATGAATATGTTTGGACTGTCTGAGACATCTGCAAACTCAGGGTTTTCGGTTTCAGAAAGCCGGTTCAGCAAAACTGGGTCAGTTACCCGGGTAACAAAGTTCACGCCAAAGTTTTTTTTTTTTTAATATGTCAGTGAGCATGTCTCCAAGGTAACCGTCGGGCTGTCCTAAACGTTACTCCTGCACTCAAACGATTTTGAAACACGTGAGTAGTGTTAAAAAGTCACAGACAGCCCAGACATTTCATGGAAGTGTCCCACAGAATTGCAGGTATCAGTTTAATCATTGAATTGATTGACATCTGAAAGCAACAGCAGCCAGTTACATAGAACTCAAGAAAAATCAGTGTATCAAGTTGTCTGCGATTAACGGATGGCATTTAGTAAACCAGCACTAGGTGGCGCTGGATCCCCTCAGCCTTTTTTCTGTTGGCTATAATGGAGATAAAATTTAAAGATATTCAGAAAACACAAATTCGGAGACATGCATGTACAACAGGCGTTGAAGTGTTGGGTTTTCATATAGACAATACGAAATACTGGCAGTGATGGGAAGGCTAAAGATTTGTTTTTGTCCTTGTTTAGGGGATTTCTCTAATCAATTAAATCTAGTTATCAAGACAAAACATTTGTTTCTTTTTTTAATCTCTCCAATTCATGATCACCCACAGTCAGCAATTTTCAGCCACATGATCTCTCACTCCTTTGCCACTGGCACAGTATTACTTTTTTCCCTGAAAATATGTGTATTTTCGGTGTACGCAGTCATGAAATCTTTTATCTCCAATGGTGAGAAGTGTGACTATCAAGGTTTTTTTCCCACTTGTTACCATGGTGAATTACGTTATATGCATTCCATTGATAAGGCTTTTTATATCCCACAAGCACATGCAGGAGACATAACTCGGGGTAACTCTGACTCAGAGTTCATTAAACCAACTCTTAACACGCGCACTGAAACTGAAAACTCGGAGTTTAGGTTCAAACTCCGAGATCCCGCTTTCTGAAACGGCCCCTGATCATGTAGGTATAAAAAATGTAGGAAAAAAGAATCATATTGAAGAAATACAATCTCAGCCAGCTCATACAGTCACTGCTACTGCTAAAAAAAAAAAAATGCAGCGGCTCCAGAGTTCTGGTTCCATGGCCCTTCCGTAAACTACTGATGACAATGAACCCAGCTTAGAGGCAACCTTGCCAAGGGACACGGCGGCACACTGAAGCCTCGCATCTGCTGCGTCCTGATAGCCTTTCAGCACATCATCGTGTAAGACTATTCCATTTGAGCATGCAATAAAGGAATTTCTAATAGATTCATAACATGCCAGGCTAAATAATGTGTGTAGAGGAATGCTGGCTTTGCCTGTCAGTATTCACATGGAGACAGAAGCCTTTCTCTTTTTTGTACTAGTGCTCTGTGTGTGCAAGGACTTTCAGAGATTGCTTTGTTTAATTTGCAGGAAAAAAGTAGATGAAGGGAACAAAAAGCACTTCAAAGTGCAAAAGTGTGAGTGAGTGAAAACTTGGATGCGTATGCATTGATCCAACATCTTTTAACCCTTTTAATACAGCATCACAAAAGAGATTTTTAAAACGACCACTTTACTAATTTACTGGTTACTAAACTGCTATTTACAGATTCCTCTTCAGTATATTCGGTATGTACACCATCTTGGAGTTATTACTAATAACTACTTTGAAGTAGCTAATTTTGTCCTTTTATTGTAAAACAGTTCAATAAAATCATTTATAAAACGTACAACTCTAACAACATAGGTCAATGTAAAAGGAAAGATTGCAAAGGTGTTGATCTGTGCCGTCTTTCATTCACGAGTTGTTGCATCCTCACGTTTTATGCCATGTAAAAGCTGATATCAGTGAAACAAATATGAATCACTGCTGAAACTAACAAAACACCCATGTAAAAATCGGATTTTTTGCCATCTTTGTGAAGTAAAGGATCTATAAGACACTGGTTGAAACACAATGTTCACATAAAATCAGCCAGTGTGTGCGGGTGTGCTGCGCCTTTAAAAATGCCTTTTCCTTGAATAGTGACTTTTCACGTGGCTGCTTGTTCTCGTTCACTCCCTTCTGTCAGAAGATGAAACCAGGAGAGGAGTGTAATTACTGCAGTTGTTTGACCCGTGGATGAATATCATTTGTTCTCTGATTAAAGTCATTGGGAACCAGTCTGAGCCAAATGATGCTCTCTGCAGAGCAGACTGTGATGGACTCTTGTGTCTAATTAATAAAAAAGAACAGCACCAAAGTCATCCTCTTCTCTTTGTACCAATAAAATCCCAACCTGCAGCCCAGCCGAGTATGACCACCACTGGGCTGACAACTCAGCCCAGTGGTGGTCATACTCGGCTGGCAACCCCGTATTTTACAACTTGTCGTCGTAATATTATGTTGTTACTGTCCTGTTTCATGACATTTTGTAGTTGGTGACATGTGAAAACTCCTATTACTTAAAAATCCTCCACTGGAGACCTACAGTAAGTAAACGGTTCATGGTTGTGGCAATTTTTCCTTTTCTCGTTGAACAGCAGATGTACTTAGAGGAGAACACCGTGCTGCTTTTCGTCGCAATTTTCAATCTGAAGGCAACAAAAGCAGCAAAGCGTGTCTGAGAGAAAAGAAGAGGAAGCTGAATGGGAGAGAGCCTGGATGAGCACGCCTTCCCAAAGAACCTTCTCCTGGACACTTTTAGCAAGTTGGGTCTGATTTGGTCGGCCAGCGCTGACCTGGTCCTGTGGGCTGATGAGAGCAGCCTGCAGCCCATCTGGATTGAGGCAAACTGCGTCAGTTATTGGTTCGACACCACCAAAGGTTTATTACTTATTGCTACATAACATTGCTATATAACGAATTAAACTCTGCACGCTTGATTAATGCAATGATTTTGAACAGCTGAAGACAGGAAGTGGAGCTCTTTGCAGTAAGCAGTTGGCGTTGGCGAGCAGCTGCCGCACAAACACCAGAGAGAGCGTCTCGCTCTCGCCTCCTCGCATTCTGATTGCCGTGGTTTTTCGTCCTCATTTTGTTTGCATTTCCTTATGATGTTTCTCTCTGTCCTTGTGCCCCTCTTCAGATGTAAAAGGCTGAACAAAAGGCGATTGTAGCATTAAATGTTGCCAAGATTGACTGTTTGATGTCATTACCCAGAATGCACCGCAAAGTAAACAAGAACTGATTTTTTTTTTTTTTTTTTTTCAAATTCATGAGAACAAAACAGGGTGTTGTTGCAATAAATTCACATTTTTATAGCTGAAGCAGACGTTTGTCAAATGAGGCCTGCACCCTCCTGCAGGTCAGGCTCCCATGAACACGTCAGCCAATGGCGTGACTGCAAAAGAAGTGCAGCATTGATTCATAAAATGGGCTTCACACATTCTCATCAATACAGTTCTGAAAGGGCAGACAAACCGAAGCTTGTGAGGCTAACTCTGCGTCACCAGGCTGCCCTCCTTTCAACACAGCGATAAAGGTCAGGAAGCAGCAATTAGGAACAATGTGATAAAATTATAACAGGATAAATGAGGCAATGACATGTTTTTTAATTCCACAGGGCAGCGATAATTATTACACCAGGGCTTCTGGCGATGGTGTTATAAATGGCTTCTTCACTGATAATCCCAGAGTGTAGTATCAGTCTCTGTGTTCTGGCTAGCTTTTAAAATTACCGCTTTCAATTTCGCCTCCCATTATGCTTCCATAATTGCATACCTGTTTGGTCAAAGTGATGATCCAATTACTGTATGCGTTTTAAAGCCTTCTAATTGCATCAGAAAATAGGGTGGCTTGGGTTTGAATCTGCCAGAATGATCGCTCACTGAGCGTTCGCGCCCGCTTCCCAAACATCTGTAGATTTGGTGAAAATTCAGCTGATCCATTGGAAAAAGAGCAGGTTTGGGACTCCTCTTTGGTATTCCGCCCAAACAAAAACAGCCCTATCTTCCTCCCCTACGCTGAATATGTAAGTGACCTGAAAAGGCTCCCGTCTCATCAGCGCTCTGGCAGCAGCGGCACCGTTGAGTATGCTACACACTGCTTGAAATTCCAACTAGATGTTGGTCCCTCAGGATGAGATTTATGCAACATAAGCCCCCACACACCATTGACTGTCATCCTGCTTTACTGGCTGCTTTTGTCAAAGGTCGGCTTAATCAAATAGACACTATATATTCCATCTGTCCACATATTCATATGTATGCCGCCCTATATTTGATAAACAGTTTCCAATGATGACGTGCCACTCAGAGAGACAGGCAGACAGCATGTAAGCCATATTCAAGACAATAAAAATAACGTTTCAGCATTTGAAATATAGTGCTGTTTTCTTTACAGTAAAGGAGAATAACCTCATGCATTCCCCATGTTTTTCTTTTTGCACTGTGCACCATGGAACTAATAATACCATGTATGATGGGAATTCACACTCTGCAACAGGTAATTGGAGGGTAAGACGAGCCAACAGGCAGCCTGACTGACGTTGGCCAATCAAACCATGCTGCTCAAGTGTTGACTGGGAGAACTGCTGCCATAATTACATTCAAGTGCAGAAAGAAAAGGAAGGAATTTTATACATGGAGTTGGTAAAGAGTCATTAAATTCAGAACTCTCCTTTAAATAAAAAGGAAGGCTGATGTCATTCAAAGACATCGATAAATTTGGTATGCCATTATGTCTACTGATTTAATCTGTTGCGTTCCAATAATATAGCTGTTGTTAAGAATAAATGCAGGAATCAAGTACAAGTGTGCATTTTAATCAAAAGAAATCCACCCTCATCTCCATACAAATCAGTGTATTCTAGTATTCGGTGTTTCTTTTTAAGCACTAAAGGAAATATTAAATATATTTTATAATTCTTTTAACTGAAGACCCAAATGTAGAGCCTGAGCGGCGAGCAATAATTGCAGGGTATATTAAATTGAGTTGCGCGGTGAATTGCGGTGTGTCTAATGGTAGTGAAGGTTGTTAGGCACACATTGCTGGAAAAGATGGATCTGAGAAATGACAGAGAACCATTATCTCAGACACTCTCTGTGTGAAAGGGACTGAAGTCAGTTTAGACTCATGGGGAGCATCTGTAAAAGGTGCAGGACTTAAAGGTGAGCCCTTTTATTCAGAGGATGAACTGCTGATCAACAAAATTAAAAGCACCGTGACATAGGCAGAGGATAATGCACGTGTAGAAGAGAAGAGGAACACTTAAGGTCACCACTGTAGAGGTGGGGAGTCTTAAACTAATCAAGGATCATTCCAGTCAGCTCTGAACACTTTTTACATCATAACATTGCTGGGAAGTGTCAGAATCTTGCTCCACTTTTGTATTTGGAGCATTTCCAAAGTTGAAATGAGTGTAGTTAAGTCATTATTAGTCTCCCAGTATCCTTCATCCACACCATCTCAGGAATAGATGAGGAGAAATTCACTTCTTGTAACCAGATGATGCACAATGCAATAAAGCTAATGCAATAGAAACTGCAGCGCCAACAGAAGATTAACTGGAGCTTTAGATGGGTCTGCTCCATCTTTATCCTTATCCTCTGCCCTTAATCATTCAGGGGACTGAACATCGCAGTTGGCTGCTGTGTTGATACAGCTGCTGCTGTCTGGATCCCACAGCACCAGAAACTCATATAAAACTCATATAAAAGCTTCAGCTTATTTTGCAACAGCGTTGACTTGGTTTTGACATCTCTTTAAGTTTTGAATTTTTTTTTTAGCACCTGATGCTTGGAATAAGTTTTAATATGGTCCTGATTGTGACCTCAGATGGCTCAATACTTTGGACAGCTGCTTTATTTAAAAATAAAAAACCAATACTAACCTAACCTGAGTTTTGTCTCTTATTTTTCCTGATACTGTTTCTCTGATGTGTCCACATTACAGACAGCTTCTGTACCAAGCATGCTGTGCTCTGTGTCATCCATTGCACAAAGCTTTAGAGGCAGCTTCTGTGGGTTTATCGATGTGCAGCACACAACTAAATCATCCGTGATGGCAATGTTAATGTTTTCACCTTGTAACACAAGTCTCTGTGAGGGGTTCGGTATATAAAGAAATACAAAAATAAATATTAACATGCACTAGATGCTTGTTTTTATATCTGAAAATGTATTTCCTGCTTTTTCACTGCAGTGTTCTGACTCTGTTACTGGGCTCTATTTGCTTTAGTACCCATAAGTGCTCCACAGCAAACCTTGCTTTAACAATAATAATTTTATTTGAAGGCACCTTTCTCGACACTCAAGGACGCCACATGGACATACACATACACACAAGCTGTTGAAGTCACGCTGAGGCGACACTGTCGAACACTATTGAGGCAAACACACGCGTGCTGAATGCATGCAAAGTCATAAATGAACAACAATGCAGAACGTGGGAGAGGTTGTCTCGATTGTGGCTTTTTGTCAAAATAAAGAGACAGATTTCATTTAAAGGGTCTGAAAGCAGCTGTCAGGAGAGTGTGGGAAACATTTCTTCATATTAAGAAGATGGAAGTATATGGAATGTCAGATAGAGAATATTGGTGGTCGGCAAATAAATAGTGGAATGCACCATAAACCCAGTAGGTGGTCTTTGGTGCATTGTTGCATTTTCCTCTTTACACCAAAAACACTTGACTGTCCATCATAGTCTGGTAGTTCATCTTTCTGTCTATACATGCTGTAAATAATTAATCTATTGTAGTGTATTTTGATTACATTTAGGTGCAAATGGGTTCACACCATGTTTAGAGTTAGAAAGTGTGTCTGAAATGTCTTCAAACTGTTGTCAAAGGGAGCACAAGCTTCAGTAACGCCTCTGACTGGCATGTAATGTGCTTTTGGAATGCCTCATTTATGTGTGACTGACATCCTAAACGCTAGATTAGAGGGCTGGGCCTTATCTAAAACAACTAAAAGGGAATGAAAATCCTTCCAGTTAAATCATTCTCTCTCTCTCTGCAGGATACCCATCAAACCCTGTTATTTTTATCGAATACACGGACAGACGAGGAGATTATGTGTAATTATGGAGATAAGAGAAATTAAAGGGCTCTGCTCTTATTGACCTGACTAATGCAGCGGACTCAAATCTGGGTCCCTGCAAGCCTGTTGGGGAGTGGATGGATGTGCATTATCGTGACACATCATGTGAGATGCTTTCATTCAGCCTGGCTCCAGCCCTTATTCTCTTTAAATGAAATGGAAAACAAACAAAACACCTCTTCCGGGATATGAAATAGATTTTATGAATGTTGGCAGAAAAGAGATAAAAATCCTTTCCTGCAATTTTGATTAACAACTAAATGTCTTGCAGCATAACAGCTTTATTGCACAACATAGAAGCTTTGGCTTTTCCTCAACTGTATTCCACTAAATTTATGTCTCATAGCGTTTTTTTTTTTTTTTTTTTAGCTGCATCCCTAAATTGCTATTAATCATTAACTTTGATTTTCAAGACACGCCAATGTTTCCTTCATTTACAGTGAAAAATTTACAAATGACAAAATGCATCAACAAATGATTAAAAAAATCAATTACAGGCAGGGTGCTCATTAGTAAGAGCCTAAACTCTTAAAGTGAACAAGATGTGGGAGGTTTTAAACTACAAAACTGCTCCATTAGTCTATTATATGGGAGCCCTTTAGGTAGAGTTTCTCAGAGTTGAGTAAAGATTACTATTTTGTTTGAGCTGAATGGGTCCCTGAGGTTCCATTCAAGCGAGGATGACAAAGAGAGAGGTTGCTGTTTGCTAAGTGCTTTATAAATGAACAGTAAACAGCCATTTACACGTTTCTCTAAAAGAAGGCCGTCCAACTTTGCTGTGAAGGACGCAGAAATGAATATGGCAGTTGTCTACAGTGGCGGTCGGTGGGTTTCAGTGTTGAAGCGGCTGCAAGTAAACACGTAATGGACGGAGACATTTAGGTCATCTCACGGCTACTTCCAGACACACAGGAAACCTCAGCCATACTGCTGACTGGTTATTTTATGATGAAAGAAGAAGAATGCAAACAGCAGATGAAAAGGGGTTTTAAAGTTCTCAGCCCAAAAGTAGGTCTGCAGAAAGTCATGTAAACTTTGATGCTTGAGCAGTTTTTCCTTCAGCTGAAACCCACTGGTGCGAACAGCTACTTAAGGATGTTTTGTATTGGCCACTGCCTGACCCAGATATGCCAACAGACATTGTTTCACAAGTTCATGGATGTTAAGACAATGAGACAACTTGTCCTTGAAGCATTTAATGTTTCTTCATGCCATTTCTTGTTGGACAGCCTTTAAAAAAAAAAAAAAAAAAAAAAGTACAACGTATTTGCCTTAATTACAAGATTGCCTGAATCTGCAAACAAAATTCTGCTATCATGTTTTATAGATGTTTCAGACGTTCAGCTGAGAGTTGAAACTTACCAAACGTAAAAAGAAAACACTGAGGTTATTTGACCTAGGCAACCAATACCACCCACATAAATTACAAGGTCTTAACTTGACTAAGTCTACTTTAAAATCCTTGTAAACCTCCTTTGTGTTGGTTTCCAGGAACCTTTGCCTTAAGTAGCATAATATCATTATTATGTATTTTTCTTTAAAACTGCTGTCAATATTTTCCTCACCCAACCCCTCGTGGGAAAGAGGATGAGAAGACAAAAGATCAAATCGTTTTTCTTTTGCGAGCTCGTCAACTTTGCTGTCAGCTTAGGAGTACCAAGTTAACGGGGGAATAATGTTATTCATCACCAGCCTGCGAATGAAGAAATCCATCGAATGGCAAAATTACTTCAACCTCTCTGAACCAGCCAGCAGGACAAAAATATCATTGTTACTTTCTGACTTTCCTGCCCAATGTAACGGTTTGAAAGACATTTCAAGAGTCTCACCCATTTGGAGAAGACTGCAATAGCCTGTGAGATCCTGCTCTACTGAAATATGGTCTTGATAGAGGATGTGTGCCTTCAAGGATGGGTGAACTATATCAACCACAACCAGCGTTGAGAGCCGATTCAGGTGTCCAATAGCCACCACCAGTCCTTTGTTCCTCTCCCTTTCACACAAATATGGGCGAGCCCACCCCCAAACCCTTTTTATTGAGGAACTGGAACAAGAGTGAAAAGGAATGCTGTTGGTAGGGGGGGGATCAAATGGAAGGAAGGTGGTCTTATGAAGGGAAATAAACCCAAGATGCAGGCAGCTTTCAGCCAATCCTTGGCCAGATCACTGTCTCCTTTTACTCAACAACCTCCCTCTATAAATGTACAAGACCCCTACCTCGCCATTTGCAGTCCATAACCCCTCCCTCCCCTGGGAAATGCATTCAGCTCTGCAGCAGCAGCATGAATGCGAGGATGTACTAAGGTGGCCGCTCAGAGTGTATCATTTACATGTGCAAGGAGGACCCAAAACACAGCCTATAGACCCTTTATATTTCCTTTTCCACTTAGTTCAGCGTAAAGGTTTTCACTGCAGCTGTGCCACCTTTCACGCCTCATTGAAGCCTCGCACTGACTGAATGGAAGCATTTCAAACGCTGTAAGGCTGAAAGGGAGATCCTTGGACATCTCTTTATATGAATAATCCATGTGTGTTTAGGGTAGTGAGCGATAAAAGGAGCCCATGTGGCTGTTAAAGTCTCTCCTATACAACAGACTCTTGGTTAAATAAAAAACATTTACACATTTGCACCTGAAGGTCAGGGCGGTGGAGCGCGTTTCATCACAGTGCGATGATACGTTAAACTCAAATGCATTTTCCTCTTCATTCTGTCACAAGTGAACCTCATAACTGTTCAAAAGTGGATTTTAAACCTTGGAGATCATGTTTGGTGAATATATATAGCGTATTCATGTGTGTATTTGAATGAGGTGTACGGTAGCAAACACCAAAAATCCAGAACTGCTCTAACAAAATGTATAAATAGCAGGCCTGCCGTGACTCACATGGCTTTATACTGTATGTGCATAAATATTGTAAACGTTGTAAACAGAGACTCCAATGTTGTCTCTTCCTCTTCAGGATGAGCCTCTATAAATTCTTTTCAATATTTATGTGGATAAAAGAGCAAACATCAACACAACTAACATTAAATAAAGCATGGCCATCAAGGTTCACAGGACACACACACACACACACACACACACTGGCCATCAAGGTTCACAGGACACACACACACACACACACACACACGCACACGCACGCACGCACACACACACACACACACACACACACACACACACACACACACACACACACACACACACACACACACACACACACACACACACACACACACACACACACACAGGTCAAAGAACTGTGATCAGGCAACAGCATTATGTAACTAATATTATCAAAGATATCTGATCTAATCAATACATCAAAGTACTCAGAATCAAAGAGTCTTTGATCATTGACCAATAATTCAGCTGATGTCAGCTCAGGTTCACAGCACTACTAAGCTGAACAAGATCGAGTACAGACTGAATTTGTCTAACTTGTAGAGCAAGACGGAGGACCTGAACAGTAGAGATGAAGGTATAAGAGAACGAACAAAAGCGTGATTCAACTGATTCAACACAAAGGCGGGAAATGGAGGAAGATGAAGAACACCACGATGACACAATGATTCAACAAGTCAAAGAAACAACTAATGAACCGTCAAAAGAAACTGAAACGACTGAGAACACCCAAAGTCAGAACGAGGAAAAAGACGGGTCTGCTTTGACAAAAAGAGTCCTCTGGGGAAAAAAGCAACACTTGGAGGAGGTAAAGAATTCTCTGATGATGATGACTGAAAATTTGGAAAGGAAACTGAAACAGCTTGAGAGAGAGAACACTGTAATACTTGCGCAAGGTGAAAGTTATAAAAGAAAAATCAAAGAAATGGAAGAAAACAGTCAATTTCTGACCCAGAAACAGCAGGACAATCAGACAACCATTCAACAACTTGAAGTGGAAATGAATGGACTGACCCTTGAGTGTGAAGCAAATGAGAAAAGAGTTCAAAACCTCAGAGAGAAAGCCAAAAAACTGGCCACAAATTTTGAGCTTTATCAAGCACAAGTAAATGAACTACAAAAGAAGAAGCAACAGCTGACCATGAAAAGTGTGAAGGAGGAAGTAAAACTCCAACTGCTGGAGCAGCAACACAAGGAAGTGCGAACAATGATTGAAAAATACGAGAGAAAGGTCCAGCAGCTGGAGGAGGACCATCAGGAGGTGACCCAGGAAGACGTCAAATATAAGAAACTAATCCTGCAACTAGAAGATGACAACAGTGTTTTGACCACGAGAAACATATCTCATGAGACAGTAGTCCAGCAACTGGAGGAGAAACTGACCAAACTGTCAGAGAAAGACCAGGAGATGGAGAGCAGATTAGATCAGCTGGAGAAACAGAAGAACGAGCTGCACAACATCTGCCAGCAGATGATGACAAAGAAAAAGAAGCCATTCTTCCATTTGTTTAAAAGGCGTCAGAAAAAAGGGAACAAAGAGGAAGAGACAGAGGTGGAAATGAAACCTGGAGACACTCAAGTCAAAGAAGAGGACCAGGAAAAGAAGAATAAGAAGAAGCTGGGAGGATTAATGCAGTGGATTCCCAGGTTTAAGACCAACTAAGCTTTAATGGACCGTCTTCAAGGAGAGGTTTGTCTGTCATCAGTGTCTGTTTTGCAGCAATAACAGTAGGGTTTTGCCACTCAGAAATTCTGAAAGTGGATGCAGACAGTAATGAGAATATTAATTTTAGCAGCACAAACCAGAGCCAGAGAAGAACAGATCTGCAAAGACACAGAAATAAAAGAGATGACATCACTCTTTCGTTTATTCCCAAGCTTAAGTCTAACGGTCTCATGAGTGTGAAGTAAGAATCGGTAGAAGTCATTTCGAGCTAAACTTCAGTATCAAAGACAACAGTCATCACATGGCCTACAGGCTTATTTGGGTTCCCAGGAACATCAAGCCCTGCCCCTCCTGTCCTTCACGTGCATTTCAAGCACCACTCTTTTCTTCTGATACCACTATTGTCCAAAACTGTGCATCACACAGCACAAAAACAAGTTTCACCACCTACGTCATAAAGCCAGACAAATTTAATACAGAGTTGTGGAAACAAAGAGAGGGAGACGGATTCAGTGACGCACGATGCTGCATCAGCAGAGTTTATCCACAGGCCTGAACATTTCACACTTCCGCAATATCCAGACATCATTGCTGGTTGTTATTCCTGGGAGTTATTACCACAAATAGTAAACAACAACAACAACAACAACAACAACAACAACAACAACAACAACAACAACAACAACAAAAAACACTGATAGACACTTTAACAAATACAAGAAAGCGTTTCAATAAAGTGGGACTGGAGGAATAAAGGAAACACTGATTCTGTGGATTTCAGAGAGAGCTCTGAAACCAAAGTAGAGCACCTCGCACCATAGAACAATGACTAAGCTCTCTCGGAACTGCTGCAAATGCACCATATTCCTCTGCTCTTCCTGAGTGAGATGTGACCTCAAGTGTCCGGCTCGCACTCCTGCGAACAATAGGACTGTGTGGGAGGACAGTGCCTGCTGCCTATGGAAGAAAATCCTTCCACTGGCAGTGAGAGATGGAGGGAAGTCATTCTCACAGATGCCCTCCTCCCTCTAAACTCTCCCTCCTACTCTTCATCCTGACGAACATCTCTGAAAGCTGTGCTGCCAGATACGGACTCAGAGGTCAGTGAAGGCTTCGGGGCAGCTCTGTTGTCAAAAAACAGCCTTGAAAAATCAGCCGGCCCCCAGATGTCCTACTGGGCAAACCTGTTGAGCTCGTTCTTTGCTTGAGAATAACATTTTTTCCACTCCTTTTCTGTCTTTTAGTGATAAGAAAAGAAAACCCATAAATAAAATATTCTGCCTCTTTTGATTTTTCTTTTTTTCTGTGTGGAAAAATGGAAAAAAACCTTCCCTTGCTTTGACGCCAGCACCTGCCAGAGCAGGCGATGAGTTGAGATGATCTGTCATTTTTCCACTGTTTAGATTTAATGAGATGAGATTCAGAGAATAATTAAACTCTCCAATGAAAAGCTGACAAAAAAAAAAGGATTTCAAAGCATCCATGGCAGATCAAACACTGATGAATCTAGAAAGAAAGTGGCAATAGAACTCACTGCCTTCATCATGTTTATGATTGGAGATCCCTGGGATCCTGCCTGTATTATAGAACTGCAGCCATCATTACAATCATTACATCATTAAACTTGGATTTCTCTCACGTTTGGTCAGACAAATGTCGCCTTGAGTGGGTTCAATTAGCGCCTTAGCCAATTGCAGTCATTCCATAGCCGTTGTCATGGACGCCCACTGTGATTCCTCTGTTGAGAGGTTGAGAAAACCACTGCGCAGCAGTTAGCTTTTATTGTTCTACTGTTTTACTGACCCAGAAATGTAGATTTTATTAATGACAGAGGGAAGTGAGTGAACAAAGGGATGAAGTGTGGCTTTTAGGAGTAACTAGGGAATTCAATGGAACTATTTAAACAAATGCAATAAGTTGCATTATTTGACAGTAAAATTGCATAATAAGCTCATAGTCGCAACGAGCACAGATGAGTAGACAAAGGTCACCAATGTGCTTCTGTCAGCACACAAGCTCCTCTGTTGCAAGAGCAGACACAAGAGAACCTGCAACACTGGGCGCATGGCTGGCCCTGACTGCAGGCTGACTTTCTGTTATGCTGAAACCTCATCACTCTTTTATATTTTCCAAGTACCCTTCTGCTCCCACAGGGTCTGGACCTGCTGCAGCGCCTCTCCTGCGCTGTCGTTACAAAGTTTAGCGGAGAAGGTAGAGACTCTGCCGCTGACCGAGGGACATGACGGATGCTTGTAGATTTGAATGATGTTTTTAAGGGACGTGAGCCTGGGAGACAGACTGGGGACCTCGGCAGTGAGTTAGCAGAGGAAACGCATCAGAGAGCTAAAGAGGACGGTGGATTCACTTCCTGCTCTGCAGGAAAAGGCAGAAGTGATCAAAAAGATGAGAAACTTCATTTTAACCGTCTTTGTTTTTGTGTGATGCTGCAACTTGTTAATTTGAAAGAGTTAAATTGTGAAATGATCAGCCTCTTTATGAATCCATTAATGAATAACTCGAAGACAGCAGCTTGTTGCTGTCAGCTACTAGAAATGTGTTCTAGTAATCTGCTGGAAAATAGGGCTGAAAAAAGATGAGAAAAGCGTTCAAGGACGTCAGATTTCCAATTTTGAGCCACAATTGAGCTTCCATTAAGCTGTACCTCTGACTAAATTGCTTTTGTATTTGACCTTTTTCTTATTTTAGCTGCTGTGGAAAAACATGAATCTTTACATCTGCAAGTTGTTATTATTGATGAGGTGGCAGGTGTAGTTGAAGATGCTGAGAATTCTACTGCGGTCCTGCTGGTGGCTGCACAGAAAACATGCAGAAGGTCAAAAACATGAATCATTAAATCAGGATATGCGATATCAGCTTTCTTTTAAACTTCAATCAGCCGAGAATAAGAAACGCCTCTCATGAGGCCTCGCTGCAGCTCTTTGGAGGGTGTTAATGGCTGTTTAGAGATGTTTATCATTTCCACTTGTCAGTCAAATACTATTTGAGCGGCTTAACTGGATGAGGCAGCTCTTTCCAGAGAAAAGTGCACTTGGCACAAGCTAACATGCCGCTCTGAAGACTGCGACCTTGTCAGCAGCACAGTGACAAATGATGGACCGTGGTGACATATGCACGGCCCCCAGGATCTTCAGCGGCGAAGTCACCCCTCGCTTTGAAAATGGTGTGTGCGTCGGTCTGTGCCTCGTGGATGTTACCCGTCTGGAATGTGTGTTTGCGCCAGCGTGTGTGCACTTGTGTCCCTTGATGTTTCTGTATGAGTGTCTAGCCTGCAGAGGAGGCTGATCAGGCCTTGAGAATATCTTATGTGACAGCACATCAGGACGAGCCTCTCTTGCTTTTGACGTCCCCCCACTCATTACTGCAACACCAGGACTGTTCATTCAGCCTGCTCTGGTTCACTCTGCATCTCCAGGAGGACGCTGAGACAATGCAAGTTTAGGGCTTCAGCAGGCAGAGCGAGGAAAAAAGAAACAAATACAGAAAAAGGCTCTTATGAGCCTGTAAAAGAACGACTCCAAAAGATCCCTGTGACATTATGACGAAATTATGGCTGGAGGGAAGCAACGATGCCCGATGACGTTAACTGTCCGAGGAATGAGGGCAGCCGGGTCTGTGATAATTGCGCTGCGCTAGATTAAAAATTCATAAAGACAAAGCCATATGCTGGTTTGGGACAGTATCTATTCAACAGGGTGAGATCTTGTTGCTTCAGTGGTGAGTCAGTGATTTCTGTTCCTACGTCAGGAATGGATATGTGTTAGCTTAGCTAACCAGCAGGAGGCTTTCTGATGGGAAATAATAAAATCCTGCCCCTCAGAGTTTGTGAAAACTGGAACCTTAAATTGTACATTATTCAAACATAAACACTATTTAAAGATGTAGCTGCTTGGTTGAATGCTGTCCACCACTCATGACATCCATCAACCCCTACATGAGCAGCAATCATTTTATTTATTTATTTTTAATATCTAAGTGAGGCATCAGAGGCTGGAGCCGCTGGCCGCAGTCTGCTGCACGACCAGGCCTCCCCGCAGCACTGCCAACCCCCCCGCATGAATAGCTTACCACACACACTGTAGATCACAGTGAAACCAATTACTGAGGTGAGTCAGAAGGAGCTATGTGAATTCAGATCCAGCAGTCAAAAGCCTGTAGCAAGGCTAACATTGCTGAGAAGCACTGAAACGTTCGAGGCCTTGAAAAAAAAGAAAAAAGAATCCTGATTAGACAGAAATCTAAAACTGGTCCGACGTCCTTTGATTACAGGAAGACGGTTTTAGAACCATAAACCAACCTAAAGCCTTCCTGTTATATAACACAGGACATAAAATATTCACAAGCTCCTACCTTCAAGTTGATCGCCTGGTTTAATTAATCTAATAAATCATTCTCCAAGCATCTACAGCATGCGACCAACCAGCTGTGGGGCTGTGCGGAATAAGCACTCCTGGCTTGATAGAGTTAAAAGAATAAATACACAATGTTCTATCTCGCCTGTTGATTTCCTACGGTGGAGCTAGCGGTTTTGATGGATCAGGTGTAAAAGTGGTCATGTTTGCTGGAGGAGAAGTGAGCCGCAGTAAATGGTGCGACGGCAGAGGAAGCATGCGTATTTTTAGATCTTAGTTACCTTCATAATGGGGAAATGGCTTCTCTTGCGACCTTGCTCGGCCGCTTTTACATTAACTGAACTCAAACAGGGTGACGTGATCCATCTTCTTGCTTTGGCTCAGAGCTGCGCAGACACACTCGCCAAGTCTTTGAGGAAAAACACACGAGCAACTGCGAATTCAGATTTGGGACAGACGGGAGTGACACTAATGGCGGAGCTGCAGGAAACCGTGCCAGTTACATTCTGGGAGCAAAACCTAATTACTAATCATTACTTACATTACAACACACCCGAGTTTCACTCTGAAGGTTTGACACGATTATGTTGGTTTAAGAGCAACAGGTGGACTCCAATCAAAAGAGCTCAGTTTTCACAGTCTACAAATGCAAAAAGCCAAAAACGGGTTTTATTTTTCAAAAAAGGAAAGAAAAACTGAAATCTGACATTCATTTTCTTTTTCACGTTAAAAATTGAGTGTTTTGGTGCGAAGCTTTTCTCCACACCCACACGCCAGCTCTGGTGGTGTGAATTATCCATTTGTTCACAGTTTAATTTACCAAAGTTCATTATTAAAGATTAATGGATGTCATTATGATTCTGGGAACATTTATGAAAAAAAACTCCTTTGATTCAATTAGATCTTGAGCTAATTCACCGAGGTCAGCTGAGGAACTTTTGATCTGCTGCTTTGTGGAGGGACCTTTTAATAATACAGTCGTAGTTCCGCTGGAGATGCTCGGCGTGGTTAGTTTTCAGCCAGAATGGTGTTGGTGGATGGTGACGTTCTAGCTTCTGATGGCAGAACTTCCACACTGAGATGAAATGAGGTGAACCCAGCGTGTGTGACCGCAGGCATTAACGCTGTAACAGGCGGACCACCACAACACTCCTGCTGCCTTCAGAAGTAACTCACAGTGATGCTGCATTAACGTGAGCGTTCAGTGGTGTTTTAGCTTTTCACCTATTATTGTTTTCTCATTTCACAGCAGCGAATCAATCCAGAGGGACCAAAAAGTAGCGTGAGGCGCTAACAAGAGCGGATCAGGACAAACTCAGAGATTTGAGCTGATTTCGGGGTGCATTACCAGAGGTGCAAGGCAATTCAGAGAAATAAAGTGATTTACGGCAAAAACATAATTGAATTTCCATGAGGACCTTGAGGGCAGTGCAATTACCTGCTGCTTCTTGGTTTCGCACAAAACTAACAGCAATGTGATTTTTCTACAAAAGGGTGAAGAAAATAAAGAATATTACATGTTTGTAATTTCAGAATTAGAGGAACGGACCTGATTGTGATGGTCGGGTGGTTCAGGGGCCGTGGGGAAGTTAGAGGTATGATGCGAATTGACTAACAAATTAATATTCACACACCTACACATATTCACCAGCTGCTTTCACGTGCACATACAAAGACAGTGTTTGTCTTTTTTTGCCATTTAAAGAAGAAGAATTAAATTTGTGAATTGTCTATTTGGAATTTGAAAAGTGCACATTGAATAAAAAATAATACATCGAAGTGATCTTTTTTGTGAGTTTGTAGTTCTAGTGTTATGATGTCTCAGGCTGGTTTTAATGCAGAAAATAGTATTTATTATAGTAATTTATTTTATAGATATTATGGAAATATTGAATTTGTGTCTCACCTTTGACGTGTATAAAGATTTTCCTCCAGGCTACTCTCAGTCTTATGGTACAGACAGCCTAAAGCAAACGTCATAAATATTCCCATTAAATTTTAATCATAATCCAACAGATCTGCATCGATTTGTCTCTAATCACCTGACATTTCCCCAGATGGGACTGATAGATAGATTTGTGACAAATCCAGTCATTTGCCAGGGTCTTTGTAGCTTTGCCATTTCTTCCAGGGTCGTTCACACTTTGGTGACAGTTTCCTTCCTGCAGCTTTCATCTCCCCTCAGAGGAGTGTGAGCAGGTCTGAGCACAGCAGGGAGCCTCTCGCTCTGACTCCCCGCTGGACACTCATTCATTTCACTTTTACAGACTGTGCATACAGCATGGTTTTAAATATTCTAATTTCTATGCTGACAACACTGACCAACTATTTCATTTCTTTTTTTCTTGATTTGGTATTCTTCTTTTTGATCATGTCTTTATTTAACATCGGGCTTGTAAGCTGTCTGTGTGCTGCTGTAACTAAGTCATGCCCTGTCCGGATCAATGTAGTGTCATTCATTTATTCATTAGCTCAATACTGAGGGACATATTTCTGACAGTGTAAGTCAACATTTATAGAGCTTTACTTTGATCCACATCATGGAGGGTGAGGAGGTGTCACCATGGCCTTCAACCCCGCTTTATTTATACACATGTTACAATTCTGATCGTCCCCAGGTGCTTTAAACACAGAGCCCGACCTCCAAACATAGATTAGCGACACGAAAATGTCTCTTTTTACCAGGAAGAAACCCTGAGCAGGACCAGGTCCATATGGGGGACCTTCTTGCTGATGGGTGACCAGTTAGGGAGAGGATTGGATAACAGAAGGAAGGATAAGAGCTGAAGCACTGGAAATCTGGCTGGCCCATTGAGCGATGATGGAAACATTATTTCTTAAAATGTCAACGCTAGTGAAGACCACCCGCTGCATGCTGGTGCTGCAGCTGCGAGAGGAACGTCCTTAAGCCTCAGAATAAGTGAGTCACACGTAGCAAAATCCCCTGAATTTATAACACAACAATGTTCTGGCACCACTGCTGACAACAGATTGTAAATTACATATTTACACTTGTAGCTTTTCAAACCAAAGCTGATGCAAAATAGAAACTAAAAAATAAAATCACTAAAGAATTGTTGTTTGGGGGGAAACGATAAATGTCAATAAGCGCATCTCTTTCCTGCTTTCCGAGGTTGAGGTTAATGTGCTCCCATCCAGGACTAGCTCCTAGTGAGCGTGAGGAGATGCCTTCTGGCCATTTTTGATGTGCTGAACATCCTCTTGGGCTCTCGGTCAATGAGCAACCTCGGTCGGTGAAACTGCCTGAACTGACAGAAAATGGCTGTGAGGAGAATAAACTCAGGCGGGATGCAGCCAACTGCATCAACAGAGACTGGCCTTTGTTTTGGTGTGTGACTGACATCAGGTGAAGGAGGCACTCAGGTGTTTTTAACACCTATCAACGGAAATTTTCAAAGTCCAAACGTGCTGGATGGCAGAGAAGGTAAAGGGTTAATATGAAACACCGCATATTGATGGGGTTTAAGTCAACAGGATTTTAAAATGCAACGGTTTAACAAACTGCAGCCAGCACAGGAAACCCTTAATATCTTATTTATTAACGTGTGCGCTCATTTAGAAATGGCTCTTTTTAAGGTCATTTCAATCAGTTGGGGGTCTGGACTTTCATTTCTGGGTCAATATACAATGCTGTTGTTGCTTATGCGGCCTCCCCCCCCCCCCC
>BJFM01000164.1:60558-70593 GCA_016586285.1 Arothron firmamentum
TGTGTGTGTGTGTGTGTGTGTGTGTGTGTGTGTGTGTGTGTGTGTGTGGTGTGCATGTGTACGTGTGTGTGTTGCATTTTGTGTTTATTTCTCTCAAGGTACTGACATTTCCACCTGAGTGGTGGCAGTTTTATCAGAGATGGTCGTCACAGTGGGGGGTTAGTATCCGTAGGGAAAGGTAAAAGTAAAAGTAATCCTGTTAGAGGTGTGATTACCGGCTGCACGTGCGCTCTGGCTAGTCCGCTTGCAATATAATAAATATCACAAAACACAGCAACGTGACAGGCCCATTCAACATCCATTAAACACGCCAAGTGTGATTTCTCGGTGGCAGCTGATCTCAGGCTGCATCTTCCGCTGGTGCTGTGCTCCTAAACGCTTCATTTGAATAATTATGTTGACAGGCAGCCGCAGCAGTGGATGGTGACCACAGAGAGCTCATCAGCTTTGCAGAAAGGATGGTTGTTTGTTGATGGCGTGCAGAAAAACAGGCCTGCCGACAGTCCCAGTGTGAAGGTATCTGGACATTACTTGTTGTTTTTTGGGCTTCTCACCTGGAGTGAAGTAAATGCTGCGATTATGAACCAAACCATGAGAATAGAAGACCAGGCTATTGCTAATGCTCCTCTTTGGTTCTGAATACACATTCAGTCCATGAAGGCATGAAGCAGTCATCAATCCTGATACCAGACAAGCTGTGTTCCTGAGGACGTGGGCCTGTGGGCTATAGCTGATGCCACCACTCCGATATTTGGTTGATTCTATCTCCAGATGATGTCGTCATTAGTTACAGTGGGTGGGATGCTCACGCGGCCTGCCTTGGTCAAAGCGTCCACCAGTGCAAAATGTTAACACCCATCTGAGCCTTCTGCTGGTTTCACAGGGTGGCTCAGAGTTGGGCTGTAGAGTCGGATCGAGTCCAGATAATGGACCATTAGAACAGAAAATCTTATAGAAGATGGAAACGGATGGATTCTATTTTCTGTTTTTGACCCTGGTTTGTCATGGATGATGTGTTCACAGTCAATAATTACTGCAGGAAGGCAGTCACCTTGCGCTGTGTGTCAGCTTTTTCTGACCTCCACATAATTCTGACTGGTAATGGCCACATTGTGTGTATTATCCCTTAAGTAAGTAATGCAATTATCATTTGCTGCCAGTGGCGTCACACTGTTAACATGTGAAACATCTCCCATTTCAGGGATTGTAACTTGTAACTTAGAAGGGCTGATGGCTGATTTATACTTCTGTTATTCAGATCTGTTTAATGTAACTGACTAATTCACTTAAGTGGAGACAAGGCTGAGGTAGTTTGCATTAAGGCCTGAAGCCTGTTTTCTTTCATAAAATGCAAACTGATCGATTATTTGGCCTTGCATGTTCTAATGGAAAAGGAAGTGTCTGTTTGCGCCGCTGAGCCCCAGATTTTAGTTTTTAAAACAAGCTGAAGCAGTTTTCCACCTCGTTTCTTTTTTTTTGGATGAGTGCTGTTCATTTCCATAATTGATGAGGCTGCACCAGACTGCAGCAATAACAGATGCGTATAGCATTGTTGCTCCGGCTGACGCCGCTTCAACCGACAACAACGATCCGCTGTGATGAAGCTGTTGTAAACACATCATCATCGCTTTGCTTTAAAGGTGTGAAACCAGAGAAATCTGCAGGAACCAGGCGAGGAACAGGTTTCAAAAGGAAAGCTGTATTTGCAGTTTAGGCTCCATATTTCCCTGGAGAGATGGACAGAAAGGTATTTTCTCAACTGCGCTTTCACAGCAAAGGCTAATGAAATATAGACATGTTGGCTGACTGAATTAGGCGCACACATCAGGAACAGCTGCATTTATACGCGCACATATCAGCAGTGTGAGGGCTGAACTCACGCAGGATTGATTCGCAGGATTGATTCGTATTTGATACCCGATGCTGAGTTATCATTTAACGTTTCAATCAGATTGGTTATTAAGTAGGGGCATTATTGTAGGTGCAGCAGTTTTGCTCTTCTGATAGCGGTGAACCATTGCCTTGGGTATTCCTGGAGCAACATTTATATTAAAACACCATTTCTAAAGCTGATTTTCAATGCACCTCTGATAACATGATAGCTGGTGTAATATAAATGATAATGATATCAGGATTGGGTTCTTGTAGATATGACTTGTTATGTACACAAACTTAATCCAGCATAAAAGATGGCGCAGAAGCCAAAATACATTCAGACACGACTGCTATCAGACACGACAACCAAACATTAACAGCCCTAAAAACGACACACATTAGTGGCCATGAGAGCAGGAACCAAACGGGTGCATGCAATTAATTCAGGATGTGACTAATCCACAATCAAAGCTCATGAAAAGAAAAAATACATTTTGGAAAATACGTCACCTTCACGGCTCCATTAGCTTTCCAGGCCAGTAATTAAATACATGATATTTCTAAAGAGTGGAGATGTTTATATTCTTGAAGAGAGATGTGACGAACGTTCTGTCTTACAAAACAACTAAAAATATATATGTGTGTGTGTGTGTGTGTGTGTGTGTGTGTGTGTGTGTGTGTGTGTGTGTGTGTGTGTGTGTGTGTGTGTGTGTGTGTGTGTGTGTGTGTGTCTCTTGTGCTGTAGCTGATAACATAATTAGTGGTGCATGCAAGTAAAATGTTAAGTAAAATTAGACAGAACATTTGTTTGGGAGTTTAAATAAACCAGAACATCTGTTTTTGTTTGTGTAGGCACTCAGAGGTATGACAAAGATGCACAATTATGATGTGTTACAGACAGAATGTAAAACGGAATATAAACTGAATAAATGAGGAGCTTTATGGGCCCTGATTGTCACACCCACCTTGAACCGCTGCTCGCGCCTGTTATCGCTAAGCTATAGGGCACCTCCTAAAGCGGCCCGTCTGTCACCTCCATTTCCTCACATTTCGGCTCGCTACACTTCACACTCTCGGTGCTTACCATGTTTGCAGGTTCCACTCTGCCAACACTAAGCCGAGCTTTTGTCCGGGCTGAGTGCTGCTCTTACAGAGAGTCGTGTCTGCTGGGGGTGTGATGATGCAGTGACCTGCAGCACGATTCAGAGCTTGTACACGTAGTAGCTGTGGTGTCAGATCAACAACTAGGACAAGTGGAAACAGTAGCTCCAGCAACTCATCCTGAAAAGAAGTGTGGATCGACTGCAGATGGCTGCAGGTTTGTCCTCTTCAGACACAGTGGCAGGACCCGGGGGCAGCTTTTTCTGCTGTTGCATTTAGCTGTCACAAAAAATATGCCTGTTCATCAGTTTATATGGACAAAATGCATCCGTCCATCCCGAGATCATTTTCAGGCTGTGATCTCAGCTGTGCTTCTCCGTTTGAGCAACTTTCAGGAAGCAGTCTGGCTCTGGTTCTTATGCTTTGACAGTTTTGGGTTGGCAGGTCAGCCGAGGTAGCAAAGTACCCAGGTACTAATTTCTCCAGGGTCTCTTCAACAGGATTTACATAACGTTTCTGTGCGCCGGGTGTTTGAAATCCCAGTGACTGAGACGGTTTTGTGGGGTTTATTCAGCCGTTAATGTCGATCCACAGACATGATCTGCAGTGGGCTGAAGATTCTCATCTTTCTGTTCTCCCCACCATCAAAAATAATTAAAAACCTTTAAATACGGTTGTCACACAGTCACATTCTCCGCTCTTGCAGTGGGTCAGTCGAAAACATAACCAGTTGAGTAGCTGTTGCCCGATTCAATGGCAGTGCCTGGGTTTTAGAACACGCAGCATATGTACATTTTTGGATTAATTGCGGTCCGTCATTTGTGAGAGCGCATCACCTCCTGAGGGAAAATTCACTGTAGCCGGTCTGGTTGCAGCGATAAGGATTTTTCTCCCTGGACTGACAATGTTGTCGGGAAATATTCTTGGCAGGTGAGCTTAGAATGAAATATTGTGACTACTGGCACGTCACAGAGATGCTCCAATCTGCTTCTATTTACAACCGAAGCCATGACTTTTCGGTGTTTGAAGGCACTCAGGTGATGAAGGCAGCCGTGTCTTCCACCTTTAGACTGGGAAGGTTCACAGTGGTGGCGCTTTACATCATCTCCCCCTATCGTAGCCATTTCTGCTGATACCCTCTGTGGCATGTTGATAATTGACCAGAGGATGATGGTGGTATGCTGGCATGGAAACGAGTACGGGAGACGCCAGGGAGTCGTGCGGATGCTGGGACCAGAAGAGATATCGATGCGAGGGAATTGCGTGTGTGCATAATAATCCAGTGGAGCTGCTGCAACATGGAAAATCCTCTGTCTCTGAGATTGCAGCCGGCAGTTAGTGATAAAAACAGGCCTGCGCGCGAGACCCGTGTTTGGCACTAAGTCACAGTGCATGCCTGCGCAACCTGACAGGAAATTGTCGCCCATATCAGCAGCTGTCCAGTTGCGTTGGTAAAGGAGGAGGTCTGTGTGCAGTCAGGAAGGTGATCCATGCTTGCCTCGCCGTCCCAATAGCCCAGCGTCCTGGCAGCCCATCAGAGGAGAACCAGATAAGACCCTGCACATGCTTCATGTATGCTGAACTGGCAGCAAAGATGGTTCAGAGACAGATGTTGGGGCCCAGTGGGAGGAGTGGACATTGCATTTTCCATTTCCCTGTCTTTCTCCATTTCCTTCAGCAGGACGCTGATTTACACCAGAGTAGCAGCATCTAATTTATATGAATAATGCATCACTCCCTTCTCCTGCCCCTCTCCTCCCTCTCTATCCTTTAACAAATACTGCAGCAGAAAAGAAATCAGGCTCCAACAAAAGCAGTGAATTAACTCAGTCGTGTGGCTCTGGAGCACAAAATGGATGAGCACCCGGATTTCTGCCATTAAAGCTAATGACTTTTAATTACTTCTATTTAATAGCAGGAGTGCAGTGCCATCTATTTTAAAACAAACGGCAAAATTGCAGGCAACAAAAAAGGTTCTTTGGCACTTTTGATCTTCCACGATGATGTCTCAAGATAACAGTCACCCACCCAGCTTTAATGAGATTGAAAATCACATTTCATTGTGGAAAAAGTCACACTTTGATCTTTAAATGTCACCCATTATCTGCCAGAAGCTCCATCTTACTTGTGTTAATAAAATGGTCCCGCACTTTGCTTCAGAAAGCCAAAAAGGCTCATGGTCACACCTGTTTTGGCAGGTGAAATAATAAAATTCTACATTGAGAACATCAAAGACATTAAAGGCCATTAATTCATTTAACTATTACACTTCTAAACAAGCCAAACTGTAGAATCCTCACGCTGCAGTTTGAATAAAAAACGGAATCATTCTATTAAAACATGCAAGCGGACAGACGTGACTGATGCTGCAGCGCTTGCTTTTCTCTCTAATTTCTCATTCCAACACCTTTGTTTAAGAAATATGAGGATGTGGCAGTAATGAAAGCGCAGTGCTATGAAAGCACACAACAATTTCTGAGTTTTCTGCTTCCAATTTAGCTTCTCTTTTAATCATATATTTCCTTATCAGTGTTGAACTGATACTGAGGAGCTGCGCGATGGTGGTTTCAGAAGAGAACACGCAACGAAAATAACCTTCCTTTGTGTGCTGAGTGCAGCTGAGTGTGCACCAGCTGAGGACATGGTGCACTCTTACTTTCTGACATTGAAAGACTTCCAACAGCTTAAATCTGTGAGCGTTAGCAGCATTCTATAACTACAGGTTTTCAGTATAGCGTCATGTGAGGGCCTGCAATTTCAGTACCTCCTCAGAGAAGTATTGATGCTGTCATTTTCCGTGTTCTAACCACAGCAAACACTGTGCCTTTCCCAGTTCTTAAAGTGATAACAGAGGGAAACTGAGTGCATCAGGTGTCTCAAACCTAAGTTGACACAGTATGTGAACAACTGGGAATGAGAACATGCTGCACCTATAGATGCTAATGAGGGGAAAAAAGCAGCACCGCCAACAAGCTTTCAGTAAAGCTGCCTCCTGTCACATATAATAAGCATTTCAAGGGGAAAAAATAAGAGAAAAACAACATCCACTCAGCAGCAGCATGGATGTGAAGGTATCTCAGTCTGCAGAAGAACTGTTTTAAATCTTATTATTTCTGGATCCAGTTTCTTTATCAGATCAGTTATAAAGTCAAAGTTACCCCCATCCTGCTAATATCATAGTCTCCAGTGTCTCTGTGTAACCTTGTGACGGCCTTGAGACTCACATTTGACCGTCAGATTAAGATTAATTCTATCATGTGACATTTTGTATTTTATGGCACCAAAATAGAGTGTTTTCGTAAAACAGCCTAAAGCTGCGCTTTGATATCAAATAACAGCTGTTCAGTTCATTGCTGCTTTAAAATTTATAAATAAAAAGACTTGACAAACATCATTTCTCAGTTGCAGTTGAAAAGCAGAAAGTGATCAGATAGAGAAGGAATGTCAAGAACTAAACTGGACGTTTATGGATGAATATGGGATAGAAGTTATTCCCAGGAAGTAGCTCGTGTCTCATTTACATCCAGATGCTAATGTGGGACAGGGTCAGTTTTACTGCGCTTCTGTCATTATTTGTGGCTCAGCCTGCAGTTACTGCCATCATTGTGACAGGTCATTATTGCTTAATTAGCATTCTGCATTAATTGACCATCTTGTTAAACCTAACCTCTAAATGTTATGATTACGCTGCCGAGCAATTACAATGTGGCCGCGGCGCTACAACAGCGAGGATGAGGAGCGACCTGCATTCGGTTTCCAGTAGAAGTGTCGGGAGGTTTGAAACCATTTGACACAGATTTTAAAGGTCGTCCAGGATATGATGTCATTTCATGTTTTCCATACTCGTCACACATCCTCAACGCAAAGCAAAGCTGCCACCTTTTGTCAAGAGGTACTTCTCTGTAAACTTTAACAGTATTGGTGCGAAAGGTCACAGCAAAAGTGGAAATAATCTGAGGGTTTGAAAGGTGGATGCTCCACTTCCTGTTTGAACCGAACACCTTGAACTGTGCTGCTTTTCTACCACAAAGTCCGTCGTTTCTTCATTACTGGCACCAGAATCTATCTAAAAGCTCTGAAATGGAACATACAACTGTAGCTTCACACACACACACACACACACACACACACACACACACGCTTTTTACTGGGTGTTTACATGAAGCAGAGAGCAGGAAAACTTTCCTGCAGGAGTTCTGCGTGAGCGGGACTGCAGCCTTGACCCCCCTCATCCATCTGAAAACATGCTGCTCTGCAGATCATCAGGATCCTAATTTGGCAGCATCAACACTTTCTAATGAACCTGACAAGTGTTAACGAATGCTTTTCATTCCTTCTTTCTCATTAATTACTGACACTAAAATACAACAGAGCATTAAACTGGAGGAACCAGAGGAGTGAAGGATCCCTCACCTTAACATCATTTGTAATATATGTAGATATCAGAAAGATATATTTAGTAAATAACATTTTTTTAAAAAAAAAACAACAAAACCATATGATGGACCTAACCTCATTTCAATTCGTACCCTTAAAAAAATTGTGATGAAGCAACCTTTTTTTGTATCTTTATGTAAAAATGAACATGGGAGTCAGAAAATTCTCCGTTGCTGTAAAGCTTCAGGGCTAAATGGAGCTGTGGACATTCAGCTGATTAAAACCATGATTTCCTCATTAAAATCATGTTCATGTGACATTAGTCCTACTTCAGCCCTCTGTAGGGTTTATGCTTCCAAACATCAGGAGAGGCTCCAGACTTCTTGTTCCTGGCAATGTTTGTTGTGACCCAGATCTGACGAGATGCAGCCTGATTAATCTGTCTCCAGCGGTAGCGATTTATGTTTACTGATTATTTCTGACTAGACTTTATCTCCCCATTTATCTAATTATTTGCTTCCTTCTCGAAATACATTTCTTTAAACATTTAGCTGCAGGATGGAACCCAGGCCAATCTTTGCTTGTCTTTGTTTCACCAGGACTATGAGAACCATCAGGGAAGGTATGGGGCAGATTTACATCTGATTTGGATAACAAGAGGCAGTCGGTCAGTAAATCAGGTCAATGGTCATAATCCATTAATCCCCACTAATCTCACAGTGTACACATGGCAGCAGATTACCTCAGTGATTCATTTTAATTGCTATGCTGCTCCTGATCTGAATGAATATGATGTATACGAGCAGAAATTTCATACTGAGTTTTTCAAATCTCATAAAAAAACATCAAAAAAGACACCATTAAAAGTAGCTGCTGTTAATCAAAACATGCAACACTTAGCAGATTTGAAATGCTATGAACGTTCGGCTTCACTGGCTGGTTTTGCAGTTACACACGTACGCAAACCTCTCACCGGGAGAGCAACTCCATCAATGCGGACGCAACATGTTAATCCAGACAAATAGATGTTAATCCAGTCAAAAGTCAGGACACCATTGCAGTCCAAACCACACCCAGCTGACTCCAAACATGGAGTACTCGAGTAAAAGTCATCTAATCTAAAGTTGCACCCAGTGCGGTTCCAGCAAATCAATCAAACTAAATCTGTCTTTGAAAATTCGAAGCACAGACCAGCACATTGAGTGTGAAGCAGCAGCAGAGATGACTGTGTTTACTGGGCCTCTGACCTTGCAGCCAAGGCTCTCTGGAGAGCTCAGGGTACTCTCCCAGCAGCCAGTCAATCAGATGGTTCTCTGTTGTGGGAATTAACTTCAGCCGAGATCTGGAGGTTCATATCTTGATGACTATTTTCCTCACTTGTTCACTTTTACACATACTTGCTTTGGTTTTTAAAACAATTACACTTTTTTTTTTTTTAAAAATGGCAGAAATTCTGGCCATCTGGGTGAGAGGAACGTGTGTAATCCTTCGCTCAACCGTGACCTCCACTCCCTCTTGGCACGTTCTCCTTTTGGACTGTCCAGTTACAACAAGTCTTCACAGCCTCCGAAACTGAAGCAGATGGCTCCATACAGCAGACCAAACAATTTTGTTTGCTGGCAAATGCCCGATTGTGCAGTTTAGCAATGCATGGGCCCCCTGAGACCTTTTTCTATACGAACATTACTTCAAATACGGCAAAAAAATGACGTGACGAGAAATGACGTGATTTGTCTGTTATCTGATAAAAAGACAAAGAAAGTAGAGTTTAATCAGAAGACGATAAATAGTTTTACTGTAACCACATGGGCTCAGAAGAGAAAGCAAGGCTAACTCAGAAGCTACACTCTTCTTTCTGGGTAATGTCTCTCAATCTCGCCACAGCCTTCCAGAAGGCAGTTATTTAAAAGTCCAAGATTCTATCCGATTATTTGAATAGATGTTGAGTCACCTAACGAGATGATTTTGACTTGATGAGTCATTTCGTTTCACTCTCACAAAATCAACAGAGGGCTTAGTGCCAAAAGCTTATTTTAATTAGTTAATCTGAGTTCACTGCCTGAGCAACGAGTCCCATTTCTCTCAAGGCATCAACGTTAGCATATGAGCGCTCGTTCCGATGCCTCGCTGCTCACCTGAGTGGATCTGCAGCGTGAGCCCCTTTCCCCCCAAGGTGCACGTGTTTCAAAACGGACATCTAATTGGAAATGATCGCTGACAGCAGCTTGAGCCACAAGGTCCCTTAATGATACAGGCAACATTTGGATCAGGCGGCAAGCCCGCGCAGACGAGGAGAGGCGTTTAGAGCAGATGACAGCAGCGCGCGCCCTGTTGAGGGACTCCGGGGTTACACTTATGTTTTGCTCAAATGTGCTGCAGGGAGTGAGGAAGAGAGATGGGAAGAGAGGGAAAAGCGAGCTGACAAAGAAGAAGCGCTTCTTTCAAAGATGAAGGTGGCTTGGAAATCAAACTAGAGGAAGCGCTGATGTGATGAAAGAATGTGGACAACCTAAAGATCGGCAAAGGTACAATAATGTGCTCTAAAGGCCAAAAAGGTCACTTTAAAAGCAACATTTTTCACATAGAAAGCAAATCTCAGCCTTGAACTGGGATGACCAGCATGCTGGGTAACATTAGGACTAATATCTGTGGAAAAGGCCTTCATATACTGTATGTATGTGT
>BJFM01000164.1:80677-93685 GCA_016586285.1 Arothron firmamentum
GTAAAATATAATAATATAATATATTGAGTATAACAAAAAGAAGCTACATAAAAAAAAAAAAAGCTGTTTTGATTGTATGAAAGTGACTATAAAATTGTGTAACTTCCATGGCTACACAAACCTATGCAGCTTAATTGGAGAGATTATAGTTTAACCAGAAATGTTTGGTCACTCCCTGGGCCTGTAGCATAAAAAACAGCCAACATTGTTGTTTTTCCATCCATCCATCCATTTTATTTACCTGCTTATCCACACTCGGGTCGCAGGGATCTGCTGGAGCCTATCCCAGCTGTCATGGGGCGAGAGGCGGGGTACACCCTGGATAGGTCGCCAACCTATCGCAGGGCTAACATCGTTGTTTTTGTTATTAAAATTGTTATACAGAAAAGGTGCATGAAACCCGATTTTATTGTAATCCATGGAGGAACACCGTCAGCACTAAACAAGACGGCAACACCTCCTGTCAGTTGATAAGAGCACTACAGAATCAGGTACATTCCAACACACTCCTCCACATATCAGCACCAGTCTAAAAGAGCCCACATGCTGAAATGAGAAAGGCACCTTCAGCACTGCCGGTTTACCCACACGCTGCCGAGGGAGACAAAACGCTGGACGGATTTCTGGGGAAATGAATGTCAAATTCAAGAATTTATGGTGATGATGTAACTATGAACAAAAAGGGACAACGAAGGACTTTGGAAACTGTAAAAGGAGTTATATTTTTTTAATTCCCTTTAAAAGTTTTACGTTAAGCAGGATAATGTCTTGTACCAATTTCTTCAAGGACATTTCTGACCTTCTGTTGGACAGCAGCAATGGTTGACGTTAACCCGCAGTCTGGCCCCCTGGTGGCCACGCTGAGCAACAGCAGCCTGGGTGGTAACACTGAATGCAGCTCTTCAAATGTTAGCTTTTATGACATCTTTAATGTCCAACATTTCATTGCTTTTCTATCATTTCTCCGACTTTGAACCGTCAGGTTGATATGCATCGTGTGAATCTTCATGACACATTTTGCTCTAACCCTTGATTCACTGGTCCACCCTGCAGCCCTGCACACTCTCAGCTCAGGGAAACTGAGCACCGGTGGATCTCAACAAAGCAAATGTGAGACGCAGACATGTTTGTCTGAGGATAAATTGCGTGTGACATGTTTCCGTCTTTGTCCTTTTGTGTGTTCTAACAGAGACTGGACATTGTCGGATAAATGGCTGCATCAACAGACGGCTGAACAATTGTGTTTGTCCCTTTTATCATCCAAACCCAATTAGCATTATCAGAATCATTAACCCAGGTGAATTTGGCGCAGACAGAGGTGGTTTGGCCACATTTTTGCTCACACTTTAATTGAAATAGAGCGTTAGGCTGAGACTTTTTTTTTTAATTTGAGACTTTAAATTAAAATCCTGCTTTATTAAAACAGACACAGCTAAGCATTTATTCTCAGCATCATCTGGAAGCTTTGGCTCTGGTTTTCTCTTCAGTCCTCCTGCAGCCGTTCACAGAGGCTCAGAGAACGCAGCTCTTGGCTGACGATACACATGTTGACACGCCTGGTACCATATTTTCAATGGCAGCAACATGATAACAGCCTTCTCTGCTTTGGTACCACTGGATAAAACGCATGTTTGGATTTGTTTTTTGTTTTTTGGGGGGTTTTTTTTGCCATGCCTTTAAAACGCAGCAGCCAATCAAATTGCAGAATTTGTGGGACCCAACTGACTGTGACTCGGCATGTGTGGCATCGAAACGTGAGAATAACCACTCAGGACCACCCCTAACTGGCCTCCGTGGACCTGTTCTGGAGTGGCAAGCTGATCGGGGATCTTGTTTGACTGATGCTGTCTTGTCTGTAGCGTTGCAGGGCACAGTGCCTTGGTTGTGGTGATGGTGTTCAGCCCATCCGAGTGTGTTTTTGCCATGAGGGAGATTATTTGGGTGTGGGTTTTACGGGTCAAACAGCATCGACCTGAATGTCAGGAAACAGGGTTTGCCACCAGAACATCTCACTGAAGCATGAAGATCAATGTCCTCCACTTCAAGGGTCACTGCTTTTGAACATTGACTTGTCTTTTCAGCAAATAATGTATCTATAATTTCATTGCTTTAAATTCTATTTATTAAATGAAATCATCCTACTCTAGAAAAATCCTTCACATATTTTTGCTGTTTCATCACAGGGAAAACTAGATTCATGTCGTTGGCCTAAGCATGACTGACAAGCTGTGCCCTTTTTCATCAATCTTTTAAAGCCCTGTGACAGAGCACAAGTTGATAATGGACGCTGTGCAGCATGCATGATGGCATGAAACATTTATGGGGTGCTGCATTTTCTTGCCGCACTTAATAAAAATAGAGTACTAAGGACATAAAATGACAAAATAAATAAATAAACGAATCTTTTATTTGAGAAATAGCCTACTTTCAATTTACTTAGTAATCGTACAAGACGTAACTGGTAACATGAACTGCAGATGTCTTTCAGCAGTCACAAGATTGATGTTAGGGAGGAATAATCTTGTTATTACTCTCAGGACAAAGGCCATATATGCCCCTTAGATATATGATGGCAATACCCAATGAGGATTAAGCTGCAACATCACGCAAGAACAGTCTGAGAGAGAATTTCATGCACGAAATGTGCAATGGAAATGAGCGGTGCATGAAAGGGCAGGGAAAAGAACTTCAAAATGTTAATATAAATTGCCTGAAGTGCAATATTTGCATTGCGGTGCGCATCCTTCTGGTGATGCACGATGGGAGGACTGTTTGGTTCGTATCCAACGCGCATCTCAATCCGTGACTGACTGACTGACACAACAGAGATAGGCTGCACGCGGGACGGCAGACAAACATCAGCAGCCTGTAGCTCAGGCATACAGAGCACCGTGATTAGAGGCAGAACTGGAGGAAGGAACTAAACACATTTCAGGAAATCCAAACAGCCGCCTGCATTTGATCTTCTCCCAATATATAGCATTCTGTCAAGCGTGGTGGGTGTACGGATGTAAAATCTATAAATATAAAATCCAAATAGACGTATCAAACAAACAGTTTGATCCGAGCTAAGGAGGGAGCGTGACTGCTTGCGGGCCTCCGAATAGTGAATGCATCACTAAATAACAAGAACTGCAGAAATATTTTGACAGATGTTTCTGGGACTTGCATCTGATGGCCTGCTGTCATCTCAGCATACATTTGTGGGATAATCAGGATCTTTCCCAGGGTGCCAAATGTTGTTCTGGTAACAGCCATGCAGCCCTGCTGCATCTTTTCTGACGGTCCCGACCTTTAAAATACCACATGGTTATAGATTTACAGTCAGAATTAAGTGCTCGTTCAGGCTGAAACTATCTGTGAGCTCATCGGTGAGAGCGGCTTAAATTTATGCCAACGCGGTCCCATTGTGCTTCGTGCACTTCACCTGTCCTCAATGGTTCCAAATATACAACAGCTAATTTAGCTATTATCAGCTAACAGGGGAACATCATAACAAAGAAAAATGCATAGCGGGGAGGATTGTCTTATGCTGTGTTTTACACTTTACCGGGGCTGTAATGTGATACAATCTTTTCTGTTTTGATGCTTTCCTGGTCTTTAAGTGGTGCAGACAGCAATGTCTGGCTTAATTTGCTCTAGCAAATGTAAAGTCTGTGAGCAAAATGACTCAATTTTTGATCAAAACTAACCCAAACGAGGTGAAATTTTGTGGAGAAATGTGATTACCAGCACGATTAGACTAATGAGATTTAACCAAGTAAACCAAATGACTCAATCAAAAAGGAGTAATTAAACGCTTTATTCTTTTTTTTTAATCTAGCTGTCTCAACAAAAGTATTTTGTGTTTAAATGTGACATTCAAAGGCAGAAATCGCTCCTGCTGAGGCTGGTGGCTCCAGCCTAAAAGAGCAGCATGGACGAACAAAAGGCAGCGCACTTTTTAATAAAGGGCAACAGCGAGACTAATAATGGCGTGTCACTGGATCGCCGGGTAGATGAGAGTTCCCGATGAGAGCGGCTGATATCTCTCTTGACAGCAGTGACAGTGGGAAATTATGAGCGAGCAAGCATTAAGACGGGGTGACGGCACGGGCGGAGAAATTAACTTTAAGCTTAAGCAGCCATAAGATTGAGCTTTCTGACTGAATCGCATCGATATCGTTTACTTTGTAATTGTATAAAACTCATTCCAGACTGCTTTTATGCAGAACCTTCACCATCGTGAATATTTCAAATATGTCCTTACCTACTCTATATATAGCTCCTACAGTACAACATGGGTTTCATCGCCGGCTTCCCTGTGATCCTTCCATGTCTACATAGTGTATTCTGGTCCCTGAGGTCCCTCCACCTCCTCATGTACTCGGTGACGTTCTTCCCCCTGTAATTATCTCACACAGGGCTGTCGCTGCAATGTGTAATTACATTCTTGAGGAGGTGCTGGACAAACTCCTACAAAGCGCTGCGTGTGGGGTCAGCAGAGACGTGCGACGGCGCAGCATTGTCACGGAACAGACTTTCATACTTTGACATTGGTGATGGAGCGCGTTCTGTCAATATGCCAACAAATACTGAGAAATATCACTTGTTAAAGAAGCAAAAATAAAATAAGAAGAATCGTGGTAAAACTCTTTATCTGACTTTGAAATTGAAAAAGTTTACCCTCTAAAATCACATTGAGCAGATTCAGAAACATGAAGACCGCAAAGACAGACGGTAGACATCGCTGTCCAGAAAAGGAACAGACATATTGACTTTTGACCCCGGATCGGTTATTTACCATAACGCGGTTTGACCTTATTTTCACAAAACCCACTAGCAACGATCAGGCCTCCAAACCTCATTCCACAAAAGTGCTTGACGCAACATGCAACACAGAGAGAAGTTATCTCGGGAAATAACAGAAAGTGTGTCAAGGTGCAATCACAGCGTGCAGCTCCGCATCCGTGAGCTCCTGAAGGATGCAGTGTCGGCTCAGGAATCAGTGGAAACCTTTCCTCAGTTTGTGGAGATGGTTCTGTTTTGTCTTCATTCTAAAAGAACTGGTATGCTGGAGGAGGTTATCAGTTTGTTTGGGAGATTCACATCCCTTTAAAAACAAACAGGAGCGTAGCGACGCACGAAATAATCAAAAGTGGATATTAGATGACAAAGTAGGTGAGAAACGGTCGTTTCTATTATGGTGCTGACTCTTTTTTGCAACTGACGCCACCTCTGACTGAAACTTCCCGCTGAAAACGTCTGGGGCAGATTAAGAAGAATTGCTGGATCTGAGCTTTCCAACATCGATTCTCTGTATGACTTCAGTGTTCTGGATGTTAATCTTCTGAAAGCACTTTTCCAACCAGATCGGACAGTTGAACACAATACCGCTGCTCAGCCTTGGTCTAAGTGTCCAATTGCACTTCCAGTAACAGGCAGGTAATTGGAAACACAATGAAGTCAGCCCGCCGTGACGCTGGCGTGGAATCCAAATCGCCCTGTTGAGAGTCTCGTCACGACTTAGATCCTGCAGCCATCTCTTCCGCCTCCCTGAGATGCAGGTCAGAGTCGACAGGCTCTAGTTTGCTGCCGTCACGCTGAATCTCCGAAGCATCCGCCGGAGCCGCTGACAGGCCGTCCCTGCACGTCTGAAGCAGGCAGCCTCCTGGATCCGCAAGCGGGGCAGATTCGGTGTCAACATCCATTAACGTGCTGCTAATTGAAAGTGAGTGCTAATAGACTCGGGCACGTTGGAAATACTCTGCAGCAGTTAAAAGTTTAAAGAAGTAATTCACTGATAAGAACATGCAGCCGCTCGTGCGTGTCCATAATTGCACTTGCAATCATTTCAGAAGAGGAATCATCCTGTAAATCAACTGGAGTTTAAGAGCGCACTCAGAAACTGAGAATCAAACCAATACAACATATAATCTGAGTATTTTGCCTGCTGGGTGGATTTTTTTTGGCAGTTTCTCCTATCCTTGTATGGATTCAGCCTTTTTCTGATTGGCCTCCATTAACTGGATAAATGCTGCTAATCCTGGTCAGAATGATGAAGCCTCTAGTTTCTCTTGACCAAATGTGATTCTAATTAAGATGCTTATCGACATTGTAATAGCCTGGTGGTATTGAAACAAATAATAATTTACTAACTGAAGCCATTTAACAATGAAGCTAACTAAGAAACAGCTGCCCTCTGGCAGTCTTGGACTACCTAAGGCACAATAATCTCTATCACACTTTATTCCCGCTACAGGTCGGCTGTCGGGACACAGTGGGAAACGTCGCAAATGGCAGATTTCGAACACTCAGTGGACTAAATAAATGTTTTTCAAAACCAATGCATGAAGTGAGAACTTTTTCCTCTATGAGCCTGGTCCTGCTCAGGGTTTCTTCCTGATAGATGGGAGCTTTTTTTCCCCTCCTACTCTTGCTTGGAGGGTCAGGCTGTGAGTTTCTCTGAGACAACGCAGACAGACGCAATATAAATAAAGTTGAACAGAACTCAAGTATCATTGTGCTACAAATAAGACATGCACGTGTCACTCAGACCCACGCTAATATACATGATGTCATTTATACGACTGTATTCAGGGAGCAGACACCATGTGAGCTGAATATAGCATATTTGTCTGCATTGATGAATAATTTATGTAGATTTAAAAATGCCAAATATTCAGTAAAGATGTTCAACAATGCTGTGAATACAGAGAGGCTGACACAAGCGTAGCGACTCCTAATATAGCATCACATTTGCAATGCAAAAGCTGGTGCCCGATTCTGTAAAAATTATTAAGACTCATCATCAATAGGGCAGGAAAGTTTAATTACTGCATTGAAATGTCAAAGGGGAGCATAAAGTGACAATTAATTAAATGCACGTTTTTCAGTTTATTGCAACTATAAAAGGTCAAATCATGAACACAAATGACAACTCTGCTACGCTGGTGATATGTGCACGCTGCACAGACTCCTCATGCGTGAACTCATAATGAGGAGGGTTCGTTAGCAGAAAATATGGTAACCTGAGAAATCGGATCCTGCGGGAACTTTTTGACCTCTGGTGAAGGTGGGGGAGAGTTTTTGCAAATTATAACCTGCAGGCAGGAGCACGAGTGCTCAGAGAAACAGAAAGTAACAATTCAATTTCACCAAGTGGTGGGTGCTGGGGTCAAAGGTCAAACTGTGCGGAGGGAAAACGAGCACCGCTGGTGGGAAAACTCAATTTGTGGAGCTGCCACACAGCCGTGCAGCCTCAGACTAATGATGGAAGACTGAGAAGCCGTACAAACACACAAGACATTACCAGAACCAACAAAAAAGCAGGGAAAAATATGAAGGCATTATTAAATTTGCAAATGTGGAGCACAGCCCAGGGCAGATGAACAAGTTTTCATGTTGTAGACTGGTTCTATTGAGTTTTTCTGTAACTTCCGTAAAGTAATTTTGGTGAATGTGTGACCCCTTCAGGGGATCCTCACACAAATCATCAATCTGGAATCAATCTGATTTGATTTTTTTCAATAATATGAAACCATTATGAAACATGATGTTTGTCATCTTTCCTGTCACTCAGTCAAACTAAAACTCTCTCTTCTGGTGCTGGACGGTTTCGAGTTTTCCCGACAAGCCAAGTGAAATGAACAAATAGTCCGAGCATCTATTTCTAAACGCCACACTCATTTTTTAGTCCATCACATGTTTGGCACAGCTTTTAAAAGTTTAAAAGGGCTCTCTCTTCCCTCCTGCCGATGCCATTCCAGTTCACTTGTTCACCAACTCAGCCAAAAGCGTTTCTGATCCTTCTGCTCGGACGTTCCACTCAGTCATCGTCACCTGCATCACCTGTTTTGCTAAGACTGGAGGTTCGGGATGTGGAGAGCCAAAAGCCTCCATACTAAAAAAAAAAAAAATTGTCTCCTAAAATAACTTATAATGGCAGAGAGGAGGCAGCCAAAAAGCTCATATTTGGCCAATAAATAAGAAGCTAGATTAAAAAAACAACAACTCTATTTTTGCATATTTTCTTGGCAGAAAACAGCTCCAAAATTGATTTAGACATTGAACTAATAATTCTTTGAAAATTTCTGCAGTTGTTATTTCCAGACTCTAAATGATCTAACTTTCTATCTTGTCCAGTTTTATGTGCCTGCTCACCACGTTCTGATACAGCCGCAAATTTTAATTTCATCCAAAGCCACAACTTGGCACCGCACTGTTTTACAAAACCAACAGAAGCTAAACTTAAAATCAGAGTTTTTAAACTGCGTTTAGGCTGGCATGACACGAGGATAGTGCTTCTGTAAACCTCAGCTGTTGTATTTCCACCAATGAGTTTGTTTGATAAGCCTTTGGACTGTGGAGAGCTGTGCACGGGCTGGAAATGCTACTGCTAAGCTAATGTGTTTACAAGTACTTGTCGGTGATGGGCTGGCGTTGCGTTTGGCACAGACCGTGTCATCTGAAAGATCTGCCTCCCTGGCATTGAGGAACGTTGGCTCCTCGTCCTGTTTTAGCATGTAGAGACGGCGCCGATGATAAGTCTGCCCGCCAATCCTTCACGGGGATGAAGGTGAAACAGCTCGGCCTTAATGAGAATAAATGTGGGGATGAGAAACAGAAAAATGGACTGTCACAACATCCATCAGCTGTTATTATGGATCACTTATCCACTTGTTTAGCCTGCCAGAGACGGATGTACCGCAAACAAAATACATAGAGGACAAAAGATTAGCAGAGATATCGAGGGTGAAACACAGCTGAATATTCTGCATTAAGAATATATGTGGAAAGTAGATTTTCCAGCTTATATTATATTCTCTTTAGTCTGCAGCTTAAGAACTGCCGATGTAACCAGGAGAGAATTCATCCTTCCGATAACCTTCGACAAAAGTCAGTGACAGGTACGAGACAAGCCGGCATTTTAGACCAAACCCAACGAAAGGTTGGACTTTTAAGCACAGTGGGGTCACGGCAGCTGCCAAACCAGCTGAGGGCAGATTCTCTTCACCTGCGGAGGAAGCTGGCCACCCTGAACTAAGAGCACTGCTTTGATCAGACATCACAAAGAGGCACACAGTTTTTACCTCATCGAGCAACAGCCTTTTTCTTTCCTTAGAAAAGAATAAATGGAATAAATTCATGCCAAATGTATGGATTTTCCTCGGAGAGATGTTGTGAGCAAGTGAACAGGTTCAGGGCCGTGCAGCCTAAATCACCACCAGTACTGGTATTAGAATCCGATTTCCCAAAGCCTCATCTTCAGGTTGCAATTCCCTCAAGTTGAGTGTTTTGTATAAAGACCAGAAGCAAAAGAAAAGGAGGAAGCAACAGAAGAATCAGGAGGAGGTGGGAAAATATAAAAAGAAGAGAAGGCGCTAAAGAAGCAAACGTAGATGCTGACAGACGACATCATGAAACCAAACAGTAGAAACTTTGAAATGAGCTAAACAAGACATTTGAAATGTGGCTACCGCATCTTCTTTTCTTTCACTTCCATCTTGATCAGTTCCCCTAGAGGTTCTATTTTCAGGCAAATCATCTTTTATCTTCACACGCTCCCCTCAGGGTCTCCTCTTAGAAAATATGGAAACTTGGCTCACCGCGGATGACACACAAAGCTATCTGCACGCCTTCAAAATGGAAAGATGGAATCTCTTTAAAGCAAACTCGGATCATATGTGCAAAGCCCTGGTTTTCAAAGTTTGCTCAGAATTCAACGAATATAGCTCCAGACTCTCTTCTGCAAGCATGACTGTTAGATTTGCTGCAGGAACTCTAAACTACGGAAGGAGTCACTGCAGTGGGCGGAGCTCTCTCCACAACAGGATTTTATTCTTTGGCTCGTAGTTTTATGACTTGTTTTTCTGCTCTTTAACAAGGAATGAGAAGATGCTTTAACATTCCTTTTACAATTAGAGGTGCAAATGGATTTCATCATCCTGGAGGCAAGAGTTTTATCAAGTAGTTACAGGCATCCAGTCTCTGCTCCGCACATTTGGCTGTATTAACCTCACGAGCGTGGAAAGGTCACCAGGTGGGACAGAGAATTCACAAAACAATCATGGCAGAACATGTTCCACTGGCGTGACAGGTGTACATATGCATCTACTTTTTGGAAGAAAGTTTGCAGAAAACAGCTGCAGTAAGGACAGCATTCAGCATCAACACTGCAGATTCCTCCTCGGATGCTTGGGGTTTTTTCCCCCTGGGTAAGCCAAGCTAGTAAAAATGTACTTGCATTTAATCAGAAGGCTCCAGTGAGCTCAGACGTAATAAAGAAGGGCAGAGGCATGCATGAACAACTTCAGCAAGTCCTCCACTGAGAGCGAAGCTGCCGTTCACCCCGTTGTTCAGCTCAAAGACTACAAAACAAGAGCGGCTAATGAATCGGACGTGCTGCGCTTCTCAGCTTTCACTCCATGTAAAGTCAATCGGAATGCCAAACGTTTCTGCTGCAGGCAGACGGGCAGGCACACGGGCAAAAGCCACGCCAGACAGTTACATGGGAACTTGCTATGGTGCGTCTCATAATCCACACACAGGATATACAAGAAAAATCATGAATCGTATCACGATAATCAAACAAACCCTCTAAACTTGTTAGAATTGCTTGCAGGTGTAGGTTACCTGCATTACGTACATCAAGACATGCAGATAAATGTTCACCTGAACTGTATTTCTTTGTGCTGTAACTTTTAAAATATAATCTGTGCAGGTTTTTTTGTTATTGAAGCCGCCTTTGCGCTCTCACAAGAAGACGTTTCAAGGTTTCTGAGGCATGTATTTCTGTAAATTCCCAGGAGGAAGTGAATCTTCAGTGCCATTAATCAGACGGGATCTGAAAACCTCCACAGTGGCTACAAAGGCTGCGATAAATGAAAGACCGCGACACGTTGATGTGCATGCTGATGGCGAAGCAGCGTAACGGTGACAGGGTTCCACTGAAAGTTCACAGCTGATCTCAGCTCCAAAGGCTTGGAAGCCGAGGACGTGTTCGACACGTCGGGCAGCAGATCTTACTCATTTCCATCGTATATTAGAGAACATCTAATACCCTCTTTCTCTTGTGCCTTGCTAAAATATCTTGCACAAAGGAGGCTGGGAACACTCAGATATTTTAAGGCAAAATTCTGTTTGATATGTGACTCAGAATAGATAAGAGAGTTAATGAAGTTGGTGATAAGTAATTTAATTTCTCTGCCACCTCAGTGAGGAGAGATAAAAGCATAATGGAGCAGAAGCTTTCAGCAATCATGAAAAGACTTCTTTCCATCAATATTTTAACTCATTTCTGGGACCGAGAATGAAGTTCCAAGCGAAAGCTTCATGCTGAGGCTGATGTGCACCGTTGTGTACAGGTTGCAAACATTGCCGTTGATGAAGGATGTAAACCAACAGGAACAGGTGGAACTTTGCCAACTTTCTTTGATTCAGCTTGTCATGTGTGACTGGAATAAATATACTTCTGTGTTTCCAGATGGGCCGTTATAGCAGACTGCTACAATTAATTTCTCATGCGCTCACCTCATTTATTAATAAATCGCCCAGCAAAAACGGGTAAACCTGATTTAATTCTTTTGGACTCGCAGTGCAAAGGCAAGGTGTCAGCTCAGTGATAAGTGTTTCTTTGCCACGGCAGCTCGGTTGCAGACGCAGAACGTACGAATGACGGAGACCGAGGATTTGGAAAGGAGGTCAGGTAAACTGCTGTCTGATTTCCCGCTGGGCCGGCCGGGATAAACTCTCTGGGATTTCTTAACACATTTTCTGTGCTGGAGTTAGTCCAGCGCCAGACAATCTTCTGCCAGGAATGATCAGCTGCTAAAAACAGCAGCCCTTCTTCTGCCGTCAGGACCCGCGTTGTTCATCTCAGCTGTTGTTTTAAAGGCAGAAATGACTGACAGCTGATGGTAAAGCAAGCATCTTCAGCCATTGATTGCTAACTACAAATATCATCCTGATGCAATATTAACTGCACAAATGAATTTGTTTACTTGGACCTGCTTGGTTTCAATAGGAGTTTAAAGAGCAATTTAAAATTAAAATGAATGGAGAACATTTAATTTGTATTTAATAGGTGATAAATAAATAAATGATAACATTCTTTATTAAAGAGTTGTATTCTATTCCATGTTTTACACAAAGAAATATTTCTGTGAATGGAGTTAATTTCTTGCTGTATGTTAATTTAACAGCATAAACAGAGATCCAAACCCTTTTTATTATCTATATTTAATTTTGCAGGGAGTCCCACCTCCTGTAGAACAATGCACAGCAGATCCTGGTGAACCATTTCAATTAAGTTAATGTATAATCTCTCATTTATTTTTCAGCACTCTTGTTCACCAGAGCTGCCTCAGCGCTAAAGGCCAAATGCGCTTTCTGCCCTTTCCATCTGATATCCTCCCTGAGAAGGGCGCTCCGTGGGCAGCAATTACAACAAATTGGATGTGAAATTGCAAACTGAAAGTGAAAGGTAGAAAATGACTGCTACATGTGCTTTATGAGGTCAACAAATTTGAAGTGAGCGAGCGCCCAATGGACAAAACATTTCGTCTCGCAGGTTGATTAGAAACGCTGTGATTGTTAATCCTAACAGGACTCTTTCAGCGCATGACGGAGCACCTGAACAGTCAGAGGGGCTTATATTAACTTGTACACCGTGTTGGAAAACCCGACCTAATAAATGCTGCAGAGCAGCTGGAGCGTGGTGGATTAATTGTTGCTCCATTTCCCACACGGCCAAAAGAGCAACAGAGCGTTTGTGAAATAATCCAAAACGCGTGATCTGACCTGACACCGGCAGCCGCAGCAACGACAGTCAGCTCCTGAACGGATCTTTCCTGCACGGCCACGGTGCCTTTCCGCTCACAGAGCTTCACTGGACAGGTGTGAAGCCGATAAAAGCAAAATCCTCTGCAACTGCTGCTGAGTGATATATACTTTTTCCACAGCAAAGCAGAATGTAGCAGATGGAAATGTTTGGGGGGGAAAAGGGGGGGGGGGTTGAACAGCTTGCTG
>BJFM01000164.1:93700-120454 GCA_016586285.1 Arothron firmamentum
GCGCACACACACACACACACACACACACACACACACACACACACACACACACACACACACACAGTAGGAAGTCCTGAAACTGTCTGCTGCTGGCCCATGAAATAAGCTGCTCCCACACTGTTCCACCATGTGCTTTAATTTTGGGCTCCACTGGTCAGAACTTCATTCAGTGACCTGGTTTCTTTCAGCTTAACTTCAGAGGTGTGCATGTCTGCTCCTTTTCTCCTTCCCAAACTCGCACAAGTGCCGTGAAAGTAAAAGGGAGAAATCCCGTTGATGTCTGGTCCCGAATTACGATCTCAGAGAACTAAAGGAGCTAATTTCAGGTGGCTGATGTGACGCCCGATTGCCGTGATCCAGGAATCAAACGCACCTCTTTGCTGTAGGATTCTGCCTGCAGGTGGGCACCCACAGGGCTTGTGCTATAAAAGACAGGTAGCAGGAAAAAACAGAACCATGGCTGCTCATTGCTACACTACAACCTATTTAGTATATTTCCCTGCACATCCTACAGTTGGTATTTATTAGTTTGCCTGGACCCTGCATTAGCCATGGACGAGCTGCAGCTGGCAGTGGATTGGTTCTGGCTCGGCTGGATTTTCTCCATGATTGCACTGGGCTGGTGCCTCCTTTCGATGCGCTTTGTGCTTCCTCCTGCCAAGTTTATGTCGTAGAAATCTGCCTGGTGCTGTGGTTTCTTGTTTGCATACTGCTTATTGAATATGGGACAGAGACAGCCACAGGCTGAAACCAAACCTGGGTTTGTGCGCGGATACCGCATGAGGCGGATAGGCCCGAAACAGCATCCATCACTGTTTCATTCAGTGAGTCATTAGAAAAATAATTAAAAAGGTATTTTGCAACTTAGCAATAAAATATTCCAATGTAAGAGAAAATCTCGTTTTAATCAGTCACATCCTGCCAACTACAAGTGTTCAGGTTACTTTTATTGTGTCAGGTTCGTTTTTCTGTTCTCCTAATGACTTCTTATTGCTCTGACCTTTTAAGAAAAGTTAATTAAAGAAGCGACATATATAAGTTCATTAAGTCTGCAGTAAACCTCCACATTTGTGGACCGACTGATGTGGAATTATAGGAAGTCAGCAATGGAGCAAAGGCTTCAAAGGCCTCCAGGCTGTTGGAACATTGAGACTTTAAGAGAAGCTTTCAAGCCCAAAAGTCAGGTTGTTAGATCAGTTTTGGTCCAAATGAGCTTCCGCAATATCATTAACAGCTCATCAGCTCTAATAATGAGCTGAGTCAAGAGTTTCATACTAATGTGGAGCCATTTTACTAAATGTTTTAGGCGTATAAGGTAATGATTTACTCACTTTACTATTCACATTATAAGTGTCAGCTTGGATCCCTGTGATTGGCTGCTGATGTCAGATGTTGGTGCTGCAAGTTTGGAGTAAAATCTCAAAAAGCAACAGGATTAATTTGCAGGAAAGATTAACTAGTAATTCTTTAAATACACAGTCTTTACTTGCTGTGCATGGAAATAGCAGTGTGCTTGACCTACCAAAGTCTCATTATTACAGCATGTTTCTTCATCTTCATATAATGGTGCTTTGCGTTGGTCCCTGAACCAGAAGCCTCCCATCTCCAGACTGGGAGACTCACATCTGGCATGATTGACATCATACGTGATCCTCAGCAAAGGGTGGTCCCACATTAGAGTTTTAATCTTTTACAGTTGTTTACAGGACCAGCAGCAGGCTGAACCTTTTCTGTCAGCGTTTGGGTAGAAATGACTGGTTTCTTCTGTCTGAGTCGTCTCCTCCAAACAAGCATCCTCCCCATTGTTGTCCTGACCATTTGGAAGCAGACGGTAACCCTACCTCCTCTGTCTGTCTGTCTGTCTGAATACGGGAGCAAAAATGAAAACTGCTTTTTCAGATTGCTCAAGCTTATTATTGGCTGTGAAGCATTGTCTAGGCGTGAGCGGAGCCTCACAACCGACTGACGAGTCCATCAGTCGACAGTGTCCCCACTGAATTGGGGTCACTCTCAGATGCGTCACACTCCCATCAGGCAGCTAAATGAAAACAGGCGGGAATCCAGAACAATCCTCTGCGGCTGTGTGACATCATTACAGCAGATAGTGACCTGAGGAAAACCTGATTCCTGGTTTCAGGGGTAAACGCATGCATCTGGGTCTGCAACACGATGACCCGGCTGTTCTGATGCTCCCAGAGTGAAGGATGCCCTAAACACTCCTCCTCCTTTTCTGCTTCCAGAGCAATGTGGGGACATTTTCTGCAGATTGGAGTATATTTCTGTTGACGCTTTCATTTCTGACAATTAAACACGTGTGTGTGGATAGTGCACGTGGCAGCGTCGCCCAGGCAACATTAGAATTCTCCTCCAGTCTGTCATATTTAATCAATGATCGTGTCTGTTTTAAGGAAGTGCAGCACAGTTTGTCTTTGCTTCATTTTTACTGTCCCCCAGCTCTGCACTTAATATTCCTCCAGCGATGATCTAATAAAATAAAGTAGCTTGCGCTCACTTCAGCCTAACGCAGAGAAAAGGAAGGAAAGCCTGTGAGTTTGGAGCGAAACTGGTTGCAGTTCTTACTTTCCCTGATATTTGGAATTCAAAGCAAATTCTCTGACTAAATTGATTGTGCTTTTATATCGGGGGTCGGGGAGCTGCTGGTTAAAAAGAAATTAGTCTTGCGGGATTGTAGGATTTCCCTCCCCCACCCCCCACAGCTCGCCCCCTCCACTCCGAGTCAAGAGGCCATTAGTAAAGCAGTGACAGACTCCACTCTTGTGCAGAAATATATGGCCCCTCGCTGACCTCGTTTGATTGCGTTGCAGCTCATGGTTTCTCTATTTTGCAACCGGGGAAGAAGCTTCTGCTCCTGCTCAACTGCAAGTCTGTTCCTGCAAGATTCCACGGTCACTTTTCCTCGTCATTACCAAAGGAGTTCTCTTGTGTTTGACCTTCTTGAGAAAGACCATCAGAATCGCCCTGACACATGATGGAGCTGATGGCGTCCAAACATATTATGCACACTGTAAGTCACGTCTCACTGGAATCAAGAGTATTTTTCTCCTCTTTAGAACATCACCTGTTCGCAATCTTAATAACTCTCAGTTGGCTGTTGCTCAACAAAAAACAAGTGATAATGAGGAGTCTGTTTTGTTTGTTATTTTCCTCTTTCTCTGATGTGCATTCATCACTGCTGCAGGCTGATGAACTGTGGAGATGTGGCCACTGATCTCGTCCCTATGATGCCTCCTGAATACACCAGAGTAAACAGGATCGCCGGAGTGGCTGCGATATGGAGTCCTCCGCCCAGTTATCAACGTCACGTTTCCAGTCTGCAACAAAAGAGCCCGAACCTCGGCTCCCTGTGCTCGATAACGGAGCGCCAAGCCTGCTGACCAGCACGCCTGATTGGCAGCTCTGATTCATCTGGTGCAGGTTGTTTTGTTGGGTTTTTTTTTTGCTTAGACTGATGCTGAAGGACAGACACTCTGTTACACCCCCCTTTGGACTGACATCAAACGCACAGATACCAAACACTCCAAACATCTTTTCCTGTTCCTGTGTCACAGCTCTACAGGTAAGACTCTCGTATCATGATGTGGGGAAAAAGGGTGGGGGATCTGAGGGCTGCTGTCTTTGCTCCTTATGTTCTCCTGCAGCAGGCTTTTGTTTTTATTCTGGGAGCATCAACGCTGAGAGTTGAGCCGACTGCGAGTGCCGAACATCTGTCCCTCTCTGCAACATTAAAATATAATCATGCAAATACGTGCACTTTTCATGGGGACGTTATTTAAATGAATACAGACTCTGTCACAGGCTTTTGAATATTTAAAGGAAATTTGGTAAAAACAAGAAACTCTGCAGTCAAGCACCAGCAACACAGCCAACCAATAGCCAATATTCACTAAAATATGCCTGAGTGCATAAAAGCATTTCTGATTTGCATGAATGCTAAAACAACTTTGCACAAGGGTCATCTACCTAAAATTTGAATACTGGAACCAATGACCTGTCACAGCAAATAGACTGATCTCAACATTCAACAAATAGATCGGTGTTTGCTCCGCGTGTTGACAGTTTCCCACTCTCGGCTAATGTAAACAGGTGCGTGTATTCACAGTTCACAGCTGAAAAGTGCATGCATGATGCCGCTCAGATCATTCTAGTGCAATGCTAGGCTGTTTACCCCTGTAGTGCTGCATTCTGCTTCTCTAGATGGATGCCAGACGTCAGCTGCAGGATGCTCAAAGGCCAGTATGCTAATATTAGCAGTTTGGCTGAAACAGCCTGGTGCTTTAGGTTTGGGCTTTATATGATAGCTTAAAGGAAAAAGCATGACATAATTCTGCATGAAAATCCCCATCATCATCATCATCATCATCATCATCATCATCATCATCTCCTCACAACTAATGTGCTCACATTAGCAACGCATGCTAAAAGAATCGCTGCTTTACTGGGATGCGCAACATAATCTGCTCCATTCAAAACATGACTGACTTTCAAGACACCTTCTACTCCCTTTCCAGTGTGCTGAAGCTCTTTTGCAGACCACCAGAACGCCTCCCCTGCTACCTGTCCGTCACCTAGATCCCTGTCGTTTGGCCATTTCTATCTAACGCCAGTGACAATGAGATTGAGAGCGTAAAATATCCACCAAATAAACTCCAAATGACCAGAGTGTGGGGGGAAAAAACTCATTTTCATGAAGGCCTCTGAGAAAAGTGGCTCATATTTAAGTGTGTGTGAACCATAGCACATCAGAGGAACAAGCCATATGGCGCAGATCAAAACCTCCTCTCCTCTGAAGAGAAAACTCTGCTAATTAAACGCTTCCTGATTAATTCAGCCTCTCTAATTAGATGGGAATTTATTCCACATCAATTTTTCACTATGTCAGCAGAAAACACTGCCTAGGCCAGAAGATGGTGAGTACAGTTCCTCTGCATTCTGCACTCTGCCACAGCACAGGCATGCATGCAGTGGATGTAAACAAATACACACACATTTAAAAATGTTGCATGATTTAACCAGGTTGTTTCATGGTTTTCACAGAACGGAGTCATGCACAGGTTAGTGTTTCAGCGTAAAAACCTTCCTCCTGCACAGCTCAATCCCAGTGTCTGAAAATGGGACCAGGTGGGCGATGTAATGGAGAGCAGGAGGTTTTTGTTAGCTTCTGTTAAACAGCAGATGTGGGAAACACTGAATTAAAGTCAGACTGTTTCATATTAAAAATGAAATCTGTGTATATGTGTAATTTGTTTTTTTATGATTTATGGCATGAAAATCTGATAAGTGCCACCCATATTATCATATGTAACTTGATTTTATATCACTGCTTCTTGCACTCTCCATTATGTATGCCCAAGGACGCTGTTGAAACCAAATAATCGCTAATCCAATACAGCACTCCAGATGGGAGGTGTATGGAAAGAGTCCATAAAAACATGGCAATGTAGTGATAGAAAACAGACTTTGTTTCAAATGCAGTCCTGAGCCTCCTCTTTGGGTGTGGAAAAGATTAATTACCAGAATTTGGCAACGAAAAAGGAATGAAAATAGAAGAGTGACAAATTTCGTTATATTTCTACCTGGTTCTCAGAGATAGCGTCACCGAGGCAGGATTATTTTTGGATTATCCTGTTATTGTATTTCTGTATTTTTAGCACTCAAATCAGAATCACCTGGTAACCTGATTAAATACTGAAACAGCCAGTAAAGAGGGAGGTTCCGAGATTTACAGTTGCATACACACGCCCACAGAAAACCAGTAATAACCTCTGCTCATCACTGACAACCTGGGAAAGAATCTGCTTGAGGCTTCATTCTCAGGAGGTAAAAACTAGCCTGCCAAACAGTCATCCCTTCCTGACTGATGGCCGTGCAGTTTGACAGCATTACATGATGGTGCCAGAGAGACAAACGTGACAACCTGGGATCACAACATCCCAGCACGCCACACCTCATTCACAGATGATAGATAGATAGATAGATAGATAGATAGATAGATAGATAGATAGATAGATAGATAGATAGATAGATAGATAGATAGATAGATAGATAGATAGATAGATAGATAGGTTTGTGGGTCAATATTGGTCGTTGTCATTTGCTCTGAAGTGCTGCACTAGTCCTCTACAGACGGACGGACAGACGGACGGGGACAGGAACTATTATTGCCACGCAGCTCTGCGATGAGTCATCAGTCGCATCTGACAGGACTTTGGAAGCTGCTGGCTGAGTGAGGTCAGCCTGACAGTGACATATAGAACATCCACATTTATGCTCCTGAAGGTACTGCTGCTGTATTTCATGCTGGCGAGCCAAGAGGACCATGTCAGCTTGTTCTGAATTGTTAAAGGCGTTCTTAATAGCTCTGCGCTGCTGTTTAATTCTGAGAGGAGAGCTCATTCATGTTTTATAGCAGTGTTCTTCAGGAGAACGTCCTCCTTTCTTGGCCTAAAGTCTCTAAAAGCTTTACGTGTGGCGATGGCCGAAGTGGCGCTCGCTCAGTTAAATACCTCCAACTAGCCCCGTCTCCGCAGGGAGCTCAATAAAATACAGAAACCATCAATGCTTTTCTGCTAACATCAGCGATATGAGCACTTACAGTAGCGTGCACGAGGGAAGCTGCCATTTCCGGAAACATGTTCTTTGCAGCAAAAATGATTCAAAGCAACAAAAAAAACAAAACAACTCATCATATCGCATCAACCACAGTCACATTCTCTAAGTTTTTGGTCTCTCCTAAAATAAGCAAGAAGAATCTTTTCCATCTTGAAATCTTTTTGACCTCCTGACTGTCCTCGCTCTCCTCTGTGGAGGCTGCTCCAACCATGGGATGATCAAAGCGCGGCTACGGTCCACCAGGGAGGATGATGTGTGTTTGAATCAGGCGACCCTCTGGACTCTCCCGCCAGCATCGCGTGGCCTCTGTATCTGTTCCCCATCGAGGGGATTCATCACGCTCGGCAGACGCGCGCCACAGCGCCGCCATAGCATCTGCAGCATCACCGACACTGCACAGCTGGCTCTACCACCGATGGTGCCACCATTAATGAGAAAAAAAGAGACTCAGAAACCTGGCAAAACCTGAAATCAGTTTTCCTTAGACATTTGTTTTAATCAGCAGAAAACTGTGGCATTTGTAGGCGTTTCATCGAGATGATTGTGCTTTCAACACCAGAAACAATGAACCTTCTCCCCCTTTCTTTTCTCATAAAGTGCAGAAATCTCCCCAGCAGACAGGGGTCACGGAGTCAGATATGCTTGTGAATAGCAAACCTGGCCTCACTATGGATTTTTCTCTCCCTCCAAACTGAATAAAATGGAACACAATGAGGATTTGGACACCCCCTGATGGATTCGGAGCCAGGCTGAGCAGAGTGTGCCTCTGGCTTCCCGGGGGAAGGTGGACGTTTACATCCTTGCTGAGAGCATATTGAAGTCCACCAGGGGTGCACCAGCAAAGTGAATAACAGTTGACCGTAGCAGAAAATATGACACCAAACAACAGTTACTCACAGCAATTTTCCAGGAACTGAACGAGCTTGAAACTGCAGCAAGCAGACAACGACAGCATGAAAACTGGGTTTGACAGGAGCAGGAGAAGAGACGTCAATCATTCAGGAAATATGGAGCCTACTTTAAAAGGTGCAAAATCAACAGCTCATCAGCCAAGTCATATGAGCACAAACGCACATATTGTGGGGGGAAAAAAATGAAGGGACCTTTCCACCGGTGGATGACAGCAGGCCTGCGAGAAGATTCTCCCAGGAGATATTACTGCTCGTGGATGACTTTTCACTCGCTGAAAGGTTGTCAACTTTGATTTTCCTTGATGCGTCAAGCTGCAGTCCATACATTTGAAGACGTCGTTGCTCTCATGAGACGCGTGAGCACCATCTAAGAACCTTCATGAAAATGTGACGCTGACATTTCTGGTGAATTCAAATGATGTTTAAATTAATGCTATCAAGCTCTGTCATAATCAAACACACTCATAGGAAATTAAATTGAATTAAAGGGTGGGGTTAGTTTCAATGGACATGCATTTTGACCAGGTTTCAGTGGTTGAAGGGCTACCATTTGTTCTAAATACTGTTCAGACTTCACCACCTAATATTTTACTGACTGACCTCCAGATCCATATTTTGATGATTAATGGTACTTTAAACTTTTTCTGTAATGTGACGTTTTAAAACAACTTGATAAACATGATGAAATTGCATTAGGCGTATTAGGCCGTTTGTTAAATTTTATTATTTGCTGCCATCTACCGTTATATTTATGCACTACAGAAAACGTCCCCAAAATTAAAGCCACAACAACATCTATAAGCAAATGATTTTAATTATTACGTTCGTAGTTTCTTCAATAATTACTGATTTTTTTTTATTATTTTTTTTAAGTGTGATAGACTTGGTCGTTGTCTTCGGGAATATTAAATGGGTGGTTTCTGTAAATATTTGACATCAGATTTCCTCAGGTCAATGTTCACGCTGCCACGCCCAGTTACTCTCCAGAATGTGCGTTCCATTCACACACAAATGTGGAAACAACCATCACAGTTGTGTAATTTTTAAAAAAGTATTTATTTATGTATTTGTTTATTTTCTGTTGTGTTTTATTTTAAAGTATGCGCCGAGGTTTAAATCGTTTTTAAAACCTCGTCCTGGTCTTGTTTGGGCGAATTGCGACAGCTCGTAAGGTGAGACACGCAAAACCTGTCTGAGCCGTTTATGTGCTGGGAGGGGTGACGCAAACAGGGAAGCGAACACACGCTTCTTTTGACCATATCCGGCAGTCATCAAACCCACAGCCAGCTACACTGAGGTAAGGAACGCGTGCAAGCAAATATTAATCAAAACGTCACAGTCTAGGACACGAAAAGTTGTTTTTTTTTTTTTTTTTTGGCTAGTTGTCAATCCTACTCTCAAGTTAACTTTTTGTAGAGGCACATTTTAAACGCGCACTGAGGGGAAACTGGGAAAGGCGCAAAGGTTGCAGAGAAACACCTGATGTGGCGGCGTCAGGTGATTATTGCTGTGAATTGGGCGCGTCCTCAAAGATTTACTATGAAAATGAACCTCGTGGGCGTGTTAAAGGCTGACAAAAGTTTGAATTAAGTTTGGATAATTTTGATTTACTGATTCAGAGTTCCAAACTGGGTTTCCAGTGTGGCCACGTGAGTGAGACGCTCTGGTGCGAAGCCTCCAATTAGGACATTTTTCTCATCACCTGTCAGGGAACATTGATCCAGCGACATTTTCCTTCTCTTGGATGTTGTCCAATTGATGAAGCAGCTGCGTGAAAGCACACACGGCAGAACCAATGGCTGACTCCGGGAGCGTCACACAAACGTGACGCAGGTGTCGAGGCTGACTCACCAAGTGCGTTGTTGCGCGTCCTGACACGTCAACGCGCAGCAGTCTGTGCAATTATCACACGAGCAGGAACAACTTAAAAATCTAAATCTAATGTTGAAATGCTTGTGTAACGCAACGGAGAATTCGGCTTCACCTTACCAATACGAAATGAGATTATTTGCTTTGACAAGAATATGACTAAAACTTCTAACTTGTACTTTTAATATTGCATTATGTGGTGATGACCACACTTCCACCCTTTGCTTATTGTACATGGCTATAATCCACACCCAAGCTGCTGTTTCTATGTTAACTTATTTTATTAATGGATATTTTTCTACCTGGTTTATTTTATTGCTACCCTTATAGCTTACAGTTTCATTTATTTTACTTTGTTTCATGTTGCACACTGTACCGAACCAAAGTCCTAGTCTGTGAATTCTTTTAAATCTCATTCTGAAAAATATATTCTAAAATGCTTAATTATACACTTTTCACGGTAACCACTTTGTATTACGTAATTAAGTAAACACCGTGAAAGTTTTAAACATTCAAATTTGTGTAAGAGAGTCCGCCGCAGTCTCTTTTCCTTTTTCAGTGTCTCAAATCCATTTTTGTAGTTTATTGTTTTCAATTAGACCAATGCGACTGCTCCAAAATCACAACCGGAAGTGGACTTTATTCTGAAAGTACAAGGCAGGAAGTCTTCGCAGTGGCGGAAGTAAACACACTAAAGTGTCAGAGTAGCTTCCCTGTGTTGTATAGCTTCTGTAACAGGGACAATTACTAGCCACATGTTGCTTTCTGTTAATATTTCGGATTTATCGATTTTCGTAAGCGACGTTTTCTGTCTGTCACCATGTTTAGGACCCAGCTGAAGAGGTCCAGTATACTAAGGATGGCTCTCGCCGGCTCGGAAACGACGGACGCGGACGGACATGGAGAGACTTTTCTGTTCCGAGCAGTCAGGATCGCTGCTGTAGTCTCACTTTACTGGTTTGTTTCCATTACCATGGTCTTCCTTAATAACTATCTACTGGACAACAGAGAGTTGGACGCGCCGCTGTTCGTCACCTTCTACCAATGTGCGGTGACAGTCGGACTCTGCTGGGTCATGCAGCTGCTGTCCAGGTTCTGCCCGGGGATCATCGATTTTCCCTCGGTCACTTTCAACCCGAAGACGTGCCGGGAGATCCTGCCGCTGTCCGTAGTGTTCATCTGCATGATCACTTTCAACAACCTCTGCCTGAAATATGTCGGCGTGGCTTTCTACACCGTGGGGCGTTCACTGACCACAGTTTTCAACGTGGTGTTCTCCTTCACCATCCTGAAGCAAACCACCTCACTGCAAGCCCTGATGTGCTGTGGCATCATTATAGGTTTGTGAATCCTAATGTCCTTTCAGAATTGAGACTGCAAATATCATCAGTAATGTTTTTGTTTTGTTTTTTGTTTTTTTTAAAAGGAGAGTCTTAAGCTATTGAAAGACTTCCAGAAGACTATCATTGAATTAAATAATGTGTATTATATAAAAAGATATGTAGTACTTCCTTATCTTGTGACATACATGTCACATAGCTAATTAAAGTTATGAAATACTAAATATAAAGTTAAGGATTGACTTCCGCCATACCTGAATTTTAGAAAATAATTAAGGGGATGTTTGTTGACAATAGCCGATGTTGACTCAGGTTTTCTGTTTCAGGATCTGTGTGTTTCCATAGAAAACAAAAAGACATTTGATTCTTCTAAAGCACAAAGAGAATCGGTCAGATGTCACATCCTTCATTTACAGAACACAGGGTCATCCAGATCTAATGTCTAAGAAAAAAAAGAGGGGATTTGTCAGAAAGGTGCTCGACAGAGAGGTCTAAAACTGGTAATGTGTCCTGTAAAAGTTAGTGTAGTAAAAGACCATCCTCATTTGTGAGAGAAGTTACTTCTATAGACTCAACATTCATCATTAACTGGTTATCTTACTTCATTGCATTAAGGGGAAATAAAGCAAAGTACCTGATAAGGTCCTGCTGCAGGATTTCAGTATACTTTAGAAGTTGGACATGTTGGGAAACGATCTGTCTCCCAAAGTGAGGTTGTAATTCCATTTAGGTGTCTGGTTTCACGTCCTGGGCTACAATTCACCTAAACTGTAGGTCCCCAAGCAAAAAAGGGTAAATTTGATATGTTTCGACAGCTTTATTAGAAGACTCAGACAGTTAAATCAAAAGCAGCTGGCAGAAACTGAAGTAGACGTTGGAATTTCAAAATAAAAGCTACTGCTTCTACTGGTTTGATTGGTGTTCACCAGGTTATCGTTTCAGAGATGTCAATCTCCAGTGTGTTTTCCTGATTTGTGCTAAATTTTATTAGATATACTCTGTTTTCAGGTGGATTCTGGCTGGGCGTGGATCAGGAAGGTCTCACTGGGTCCCTCTCCTGGTCTGGGGTCTTCTTTGGGGTTTTGGCCAGTGCTTTCGTCTCTCTGAATGCTATCTTCACAAAGAAGGTGATGCCAGCAGTGGAAGGCAACATTTGGAGACTGTCTTACTACAACAACATCAACGCCTCCATCTTGTTCCTGCCGCTCCTCCTTATTTTTGGGGATCTGCGTCGCCTCGTTCACTTCAGTCTCCTCACCGACTTGTGGTTCTGGACCATGATGACGCTCGGAGGCGTGTTCGGTTTCGCCATCGGTTACGTCACAGGCCTTCAAATCAAATACACCAGTCCGCTCACACACAACGTGTCGGGGACGGCGAAGGCCTGCGCACAGACCGTCATCGCCGTGGTGTTCAACAGCTCCACTAAAACCCTGCTCTGGTGGACCAGTAACATGCTCATTCTTGGTGGCTCTTCGGCCTACACCTGGGTCAGAGGTAAAGAAATGAAGAAAACGCCTCCGAAACAGCCCGAGGACCCGGCAAAAGAAAAACTGCTTGAGGAAGAAACGAAAAGCAACGTGGCAGTTTAACCAGGGGGAAAATGCGAAATTGTGACACATAAATAGAAAATATTATATTTGAATCAATGGTTTTGGTCAGTTTGTGATTTTTTCTTTTTTTTTTTTTTTGTCGTCTGATTTAAACCTGACGAGAAAGAAATGATATATTGTTTATTTAAAGCTATTAATGTATGTTGGGACTTTGGAACAGCAGGTTTCCCAATCAAAAGATTGGTTGTGGTTATTTCATGTACGGGTTAATGAAGTGTGGCCAAATACTTTTATATACTCATATTGAGGCATTATGGTGAAATATAAATTTAGAGTTATACACTGTGCTTTCCTGTTCTTGGTCTTCTAAGTCAAACATTCAAAAAGGTGATATGAAATGGGAAAATTCATGGGCAAAATGCATATTTCTCTCACACTTATAACACACTTTTCTACATTATTTTGCAGGAATGATAAGAATTCAGAGCAAGGTTATGTTTCAAATAGTGACCAACCTTTATAACTCTGCATTTATACTATAGCAGATAAAAAAACAACTATTTCACGACATCATTCATGAAAAGTGCTCATCTCAGAAATAGGAAAGATTTCCCAATTGGAAGTCTTTGTAAGATCTTGTAACTGATTGTTTCAGTTGACCTGAAACAATAAATCTGTTGAAGAATTAACAGTAAAAATGTTTTTTTCTATTAAACCTGAAGAACATGCTTTCACTGAGTGTGATAATTTTTTGTGTGTCCATAATCCCTCATCTGTGCACATAAACTGATACATTTCAAAGATCTTACATCAAACACCTTGAGACAATATTTGTTTCTCAGCGTGTGAAGCACATGCACGAAACAACCAGTAAATACAGTATGGTAGTTGTCGAACACATCATGGGAACACTTGCGTTCCCTTTCCCCCCCAATCTGTGTTATATCTGTGGCTCAGATGAGGACTGTCCTCCCTTTATGTCACTGTCATATTGAGGCCAGTGAGGTCAGTTTGTGCCGCAGCAGCACGGATGAAAGTGTCGCAGAAGATCTGTCTGATCGGCTGAATAAAGAACTTGTGTAACCCCAAACAAGAACCACACTGGTCTGTGATGCCAAATCATTTTGACACTGGATCTGACCTTGTGGCACCAATGAATATTTTGTAGATGCCGTAATATGAAATACATAATCCCCGTTCCCTCATCGGGCGATTGGGTCAGGTTCAACACGACAGGACACGGCCAAATCTGCCTCACTGATGGACATTTCAAAGACTGTGGGAATTGCGAGTACTCATTTGGGTTTTCGCAATATGTCAGGCCGGAGTGACTCACATATGATTGGGGGAGGGGGGGGGTGCTGAGAGGCGGCTGTTGCTGAAAAATTCTCTGTAAAAACCATAATCGCAGTGTCGTTTTACACCGTATGGAAACATATTTTCAATGCAATGTGACCGTGGAAGAAAAAAAAGTTTATTTCCCAGTTTTCAGTCACGTGACCTGCGCGGTGACCTGGCGGGCAAAAGCGGCGTTCCGAGATGGCGTCGCGCGACCAACAAGCGAGTAGTCATTTACATAATCTGTGAGGAGCAGCAGGAAAGATATCTAAAAAATGTGGGGGTATTGAGCACTTGCTTACATTCATACAGAATAAAAGCGTCCAAGAGCGCAGACAGTTCCAAACATTTCCGATCAGGATAGGTAAACAATACTTACATACCGTTTACAAAATAAGGAAAACTAAGTTCTTTATTCAGAATTCGGGGACGTAGCAGTCCAAGGGTAGAACAGTGATTAACCCGACCACACCTTTTCCAATGCTAAACTACTCCTGCCACATAAAATACCCCACTTGTGAAGATCACAGCGGTAACAAACCACAGCAAACATCAAAACGTGTACATCAACATTTGATTTACGGCTAAAAGTACGATAACTCATCTACAGATATGTTTGTTTTACTGTTTACTCGAACTTGAGCTCGAGCTACTCACCGTTGAGGCGTTCGCTGCCAATCCGTGCGTTTGAAGGCTTTCGTGGCTTGTATTTGATTGTGCTTATCAACAGGTTTCTCTTCTGTGGGTTTTCTTTATCGAACGGAATACGATAAAGCCGCCATTGCGTCTTTTTTTCTGTGTAAGTTTGCGCAACCAACCGCACAACTGCTGGCATTTTGGAGCGGCATGTGTTTCTTTAGCCTGTCTTAAGGTAGCGCTGACGGCCGGAAGTGTAACGTTTTGGCTTCCAGGGGGGCGTAACGTCACGTAAAAACTTGAGTCTATATGTGAAACTATCGTCAGAATCGTTGTCATGTGACTTAAAAATCAGTCATGTGATCCAGGTAGCTCAGCTACAGTACATTAGCTGTAGTATTGATGTCAATAAGCGAGCAGACTGGAATTAATAAACCAAGAAATAAAACGAATAAACCTTTCAGATTGGGCGCTCATCGGACTTATTTAATACAAAATCAAAACTCTTATTTACAAGCCAGCTTTACTGAAAATTAATATACGTTTTCATGAGTTCTGACTGAAATGATAATAACCGAGATGGATATTAATGCATCCTGTATAGTAGACCCATATGAAAACTTCAAACCTTTTATAAATCAATAATATTGTTCATAATAACAGTTTTAATGACTGCAATTCTGAGTGAAGGGAAACATTTGCTTAAAATAGTGTGAACTTTATGACAACTTGAAAGCATGAATATCATTTCTGAATATATTCCACTGGAGAAAACGCTATCATAAAAAATACAGACCCAGCTCCGACTCTGTATTTTTCATTAATAACCTTGGCACTAATTACACGTCTGTCTCTTTTTCCTTTGACACAGCTGTAATTTTCATATCTTTTTAACCCCACGTTCTTCTTGCATAGATATATTTTTTCACATGGCAACAGTCAAGACTTGAAAAGAAAAGTCAGGCACAGAAAGACTAAAAATAACTTATCTGTTGTTTTAAATGGGAAATTTTCATGTGCTAATAAAAAACTATGGTGGCCCTGAAAGTCAACCCACTGCAGTATTTTACTAAATGCTATAAATTATCCACAACAAGACCTTTTAGGGCAAACAGGAAACGAGCTGTTGTCTGTGTTTGCCCGATTTTGCTGGCAGCCAAAGGCTGCTTGTGCTTTCTGGAAAGGTCAACTACACCACAGACAACAGCTCTTGGATGGCAAACCAGTTTAGATTTTAGGCATTCTGCCTGATTGTGTCATTTAGCGTTGTTGCACGATTTTCAACCAGCATATCCTTGACAGCCCTCATTTCTCTGCATGCGACTCATCCAAAAGCGAACTTCAAACCTGACAAAACAGGCTGGGGAGCCAGGCGAGAAATTTGCATTAAAAAAAGGTGGAAGAGGGATGATTAGTTTCAGTCAGGCTCCAAAAAAGCTTTGCGGAATCAGGGAGTTTTTCCATTTTCAACCTGCTGTTCGATAAATCCTGAGGTAAAAGCGTAGGTAATGGAAATGCAGCCAAGAACATGAAATGGGCTGTGACCATCCTGTCAGCCTCATTGCTCCTGGCAAATCTAAGGAGGCCGACATCATAAACATTTCATAAGGAGGACATCTGTTATCCGTCTTTCAGCCGGGAAATTGTCGTGTCTGCTGTGACAGCTGGTGCATGATGAAGCATCAATGAACACATTTGCTTTGTTCCACCTGCATGTGTGTATTTTCCGAACACAACTTCTGAAATGCCTGGATTTTCTCTCTCTCTCTCTCTCTCTCTCTCTCTCTCTCTCTCTCTCTCTCTCTCTCTCTCTCTCTCTCTCTCTCTCTCTCTCTCTCTCTCTCTCTCTCTCTCTCTCCTTGAGCAGCAAAATAAGGAAAAAAGTAAAAAGATTTATTTCTGAGCTTTTCTTGAAAAGTGACAGATGGAATCCCTGGAGTTTCATCACCGTTCACTGTTTTTCTCATTAGGGTGTCTTTTATGCACTTTCCACTCCCAAAGCCAACAAAGCTAGTTTGCAGATGTACTTTAGCACTGATCTAATCAGAGCTTCACAAAGCTAATGCAGACTGCACATCTTGGAAGGAAAGGGTTAAGTACCTCCGATATGCTGAGACGGGAGAATTCAGCATCTGTAGGTAATATTGTCTCAGCGGGACCTGCTGATAAGACTGAGGTAGTTTCTAGGACTCTTTTGGTAGCTCATTGTTGCCGCTTTTGGGAACAAACATGCTCTCTTTCCTCACAGGGAAAAACACTCTTTTGGAGCCCAAACTCTTCTACCTCCTCCTGAATCTCTATCACTCTGCCACAGCTTGGCCACAGGGTAGGTAAAAGCTGATTTAACTGACCATACACAGCATACATTAGACTTTTACTTTGCATAGATTCCTAACTTTTAAATGTTTAACTGACTTTGAACAAGAGGAAAGGCAAATTTCCAAGACAATGAGTCACTTCTGCTTCAAAGGCTTATTTTAATTTGCTGACCTGACCTGATCTGAATTAAGTTGTACCAGTTTGTTTAGATGTGTTGTATTAGTAATGTTTCAGGCATCTACATTTCATTAAATACAAAATGCAACTGAATAACAAGTTAAAAAAAAAAGCAGAAGCTACATCCATAATTTTCAGAATCTGATTAATCGTCATGGGCTCATGTCTCTGCAGAAAGCTAGTGAGTTGGAATTAATTCATTAGTTTTTGTTGCCATCTGGATAGTTTGAAGTTATTTCTAGATGAATTTATCAGTAGAATTCAAAACCATTGTGCACAGTTTTGGGTGGAACCTAACCCCCCCCACACACACACACACACACACACTTCATATATCAGTGTACTTGTGCAGCTGAACATCACATATCACCGTGAATCTAAATCCATAATGAGCAGACAGCCTGTCGCAGCCTGATAGCATCGCAGCCAGGACTGATTGCATGCCTCAGTCTTTTTTCCATGTAATCATGATAAGTGGTGTGTGCGTGTGTGTGTGTGTGCTGGATACTCCTCAGATAGCAAGGAAACTATTTCAAGAGAACATCTTTGTACATCTGTCCTTTTCACCATACTTCTGCCAGAAGTTGAGATGTGTATATGCTGCAGGACTGGTTCCATTTCAGTTAAGGCTGTATGTAATCTGGCCATGTGCTTTCATTTGTGGGTTTGACACGTCTAACAGAGGACAGCTGTCCGAGCTCCCGCTGGAACGCCATGTGTCGGCCATGTTGCGAGTACCAGCTGATCCAGTGTCGATGTCCCTTCAAAGGTTTGAAGGTGGGCTACACTGTTCCCTGCTGCAGGAATGCCCTCAATCAGTGTGACCCCTGTATTATTCACCCAGGTACACACCCTGTTCCAACTTCAAATTTTACATAAAAAACACAGCATATTCCCACATGTTTGGATTTCTTTCAGTCTTTTTCCTGTTTGTTTCTTCTCGAGGCTGCAGTTTGTTTGAAAATTGTAAAACCTGTCACAATGGAACCTGGAAAGCCAATGACGACTTCTTTATCAATGGAAAATATTGCACAGACTGCCGTCAAGGCTGGAGCGGTGGGGACTGCAAAAGTGAGTTGCACTGGTGAATAACGCATGAATGTTTTCAGCTTTGTCTGACAAAATTGGCTCAACTGCATCTGTTTCCAATTACAGAAATGGAAAGCATGGCTCAGACAACAAATTTAACAGCTGTTCCCCATTTTTCACTGTCATGTTCTCACAAACATCTGGTTCTGTCTGCTATGGTGATATAAGATCATATTGAGAGAATTGTCTGGTTATACACAATATGAAGGCAGGCAAGCCTCTGAACCATTCATAAGAGTTCTTTGGAGGTAGTTTCAGAATTTGGCAGATTTGCTGGGAAACAGTTGTTCCTCAATCTTAATGTTACCAAATACAAGAAGAGGCTTTAAAGACAAGGAGAAAAAGAGTGTAAAAAAACATAACTGAATTAAGTGCACTTTATTTTAATATCCTTAAAAGTGGAATAAAGACTGAAAAAAAACTGTGAAATTTTGGGAAAAGATTGGCTGGTCCACAATTAAATTGACCAACGTTGCAATATATAATATAACCACTTGGTGGCGACAGTGCGGCTTTGTTACAAATACCGCAAACGTTAAAACGGTACTTGGTGTTCTTTAAATAATGAGCCAATACTCGTTTTGTAATGAAACATGATCCATATTTATTAAAGAATATCCATGTAAATAACTGGTATATCCTTTCGAGAACCATTAGTTGTCACTCCATGCCACTGATTTTTCATCAGTTTCACAGTGGTATTGCCAATCACTCTGAAAATGAACTAGATAAAAGAAAATCATTTTTAGAATTCTGCAACTATGATAATCAAGGTTATAAAACTGCCTCATAGTAATGCCGTGATCTCTTATTTTCAGTATTTTGTGTTACGTAATTTGCCGTCTGACAGGCATGCTCCATCATTCATCCTTCACATAACAGTAAAAAAAAAAAAAAATTCAGTGGGACTTTAAAAGTAATGTTTGATGTGAAAGTAATCACTCCTCTCTTACACATCAGCATGTGGAGGCGTCATTCAGCGGGCACAGGGTCACATAGCCTTGGATAGTTATCCAACAAATGCCCGGTGTGAATGGACAGTGCATGTGGAGAGGGGGCGCGGCATCGAGCTGAGGTGGGTTTCATTTTAATTTTACAGAGTGATATCTGGTGTTGGGAGAATGGGTTGAAGCCAATAAGGTCAGCCTTAAGTGGAGATATATTTATAATGAGCTCCAGTAAAATACATTACTCTGCTCTCCACTGATGGCTTGAGGTGGTACCAGCAGCCCAGTCAGGAGCTACAGAGAGTCCTGATCCTTTATAACGTCATCAACCCAGCAGCACGACTGGTATCTGCTCCTTTTTGACAGCTTAACGTCGCTCACAGCCCCAGTAGTATTTGTGAGACAATGGACCAGTCTGTTCACATATGCAACCAGGTTCACACCGAGCCCGTGATAGATGTCTTCAGGCTGTGGTGAGCGCCTGTAACACCATCCACCATGACTAGTTTGTCAATGAGACACTGATAACTGGGGAGGCATATCCTTCAAGGGTACCACAGACATCCACGCCACTGGTAATGGGCTCCTGTCTTCTGTTAGGTACAGGGACAAACCCATCTTTGATATTGTCAGACCACTGGTGCAGTCCTGGGTTCCTTATGGTGCATTAGGATCCCTGACCTCATCTGGGCCGAGCGTGTAGGTGCGTCCTTGACTCAGGCATCAATCAATTGTTTCTCTCGCCCAACTTAAGCTACCAAGTACCGCCCTGGAAGTGCCCTGATCCAGGTTTGGGAGGAGATCCAGGACACCATCTGTTGACACGCAAAGATGAACCCCAGACATTTATGGAGTGCATGCAGACGCTCTTGAGCCTGATTAGCCTGTGATTTTCCACTCAGAATTTTATGAGTTTGTACTCAGCCCTCTAAGATCTCAAGCTGGATGTCCCCTCTAATTTTTAGGGCATTTAATTAATTAACAATGTGGATTTATGATCACACGGAGATAGAGCACTGCCCCCCCCCGACTTCTGGGGTCTCAGTGCAATTCCATTGACTGTTTTATCCATACTTGCACATTTGATTTTTTTGTTTTAAAAAAGAGAATCAATCAATGAGCAAAAAGGTGATTAAAATGTCTTATATTCCACTTTAGGTTTTTACTGCTCAGTCTGGAGCCTGATCACAACTGTGGGTACGACTATGTTGAAGTGCGCGACGGCGATGGTCTAAGCTCCCCTGTGATTGGCCGCTTCTGTGGGGATCAGCTTCCTCCCCCGATAAAGAGCTCTGGAAGTGCCCTGCACATCCTGTTCAGCTCAGATGGCTACAACAACTTTAACGGCTTTGTTCTCATTTTTCAGGAAAGTGCAGGCAGGTATAGTCATTACAAGCACAGCAGTATAACACCATTAACTCCACGCAAGGCCTCACTCTAAAATGTGTTCCACGCGCACTCTGTCAGTAGCGATAATGCTCGGCCTCAGTGGTTTAGTGATTTTTCTCTTAAATGTGTCAGCCTAATATATCCTTGTCCATGACACTGTAGGCAGTTTCTTCAGATCCATTTGTAATGAATGCATGTGCCTCTCTTTGTTTGCATGCACTGAATTTGCTCCTGGTTCTCTCGCTCTGTGGCTGTGTGCGCATGTGTTAGCTTGTGTGTGCTTGTGTCCAGAGCATCCCCAGGGCAGCGGTGTGAGACGGACAGTCAACAGCGCAGATTTGTCATACTCAAATCCTTCTCCCTTTGCCCTCTGTGAAGCAAATTACGCATCTAACTTGCATTCCAGTCTTTTGCCTCGTGGATATTAATTCTTGCCTCCTGGTCTGAGCATATCAGAGTGCTGCAGCCAGACTGGGTGTCAGAACCCCTCTGAGCAATGTTTTAGTGAGGATAATGCAGTGTATCACAAAGGAGTTCAGCTATTTAACATACAGAAAGACTAACAGACATGAAAGAGGGTCAGGTTCTACAATTCCAAGATACAAGTAATGTCATTGGGAGCTCTCCGAGGACACTGCTTAATATTTTGAAGACACAGTAAAGTTAAATGCATCCATGTGATTCAGGCTGTTTTTAAACACACACACACACACACACACACACACACACACACACACACACACACACACACACACACACACACACACACACACACACACACACACACACACACACACTATTGCATAATTGTGCAATTCAAATGGTGCACAATCAGGCATGTGATTTATCATGAAAAGCTTTAAGCATTCAGTTAAATGATGTGATTCTGTAAATTCATCCAACAGAAATTTGATGATTTATTAGGCCATAACCCTAAAAACAACCCAAACCATAACCATACAGGTGCTCCACCATACTCATGGATGACTGGGATGTTGGGAATCGCATTGAAAATATGATCACCGCTATCAAAAGGTCATGCTGGAGGGCAAGAGGAAGTGGGAAAATGCAAACTGAGCTTAACGAAAGGGAAAATCCCACCTCTCGGGGCTGTGTTAAACCTCTGAGCATGACATCAAATCTGCTGCAGTATCAGCTCAACAGAAAACACACATGCGACACCGCACAGGGACGACTAGGAAAGCCAACCATGGCTCCTCTGCTATAAAGAGAACCCATCCTGTTGAATCACGGTGATTAGTAATCATCGTTACAGCTGAGCAGCCAATTTTTAATAAGCCACTGACATCAAATCAAAATGCAGAATTGCTGTCGGAGCCATTTATTCCCATCAAAAAATTGGAGTAGCAAAGAAAACTTTACAATGATTTGAGCTACCGTCACACTGAATGCTCCCCAGATAATCAAAACAAACGTGTGAGTCGTCGACCTTGATGGTGACTCTGAAACTCGGGCTCTGGATGATGTCATTAGTCCAATACGACTGTACCCAGAGTTGAGGGATGGAAGAAACAGGGGCTGTACTGTCCGCTCAAACACGTTGACAGCTGTATTTCTGCCGTCAGCCTGCGTTTCTGATGCATCTCTGTGAAATATATCCACAGCTCCACCCATCAACAATCCACCGTGTGCACCCCCAGAGAACCCAGAGAACGGTTATTTGCTGCCTATCTATGGGCCACAGGACAAGCTCATAGCTGTAAGGTACAAGTGCTATCTACCTTTCACACTGATTGGCTCCCATCAGAGAGTGTGTCAGCGTGATGCAACATGGAGCGGCGAGGTGCCCACATGTGTAAAAGGTGATTTTTATCGCAACAGGAGGCTTCCAGGCCTCCCTTTGCAAGTTTATTCACACAGGATGCATTTGTGAGCGTGTTCTCAAGCTCTAATAACTATATTTCTGCAGGTCAGATAAGCAGATCGCGGTGCGCCCCCCCACCAAAGCTGCAGAACGGCTACCACAAACCCGCTCCCGCCACAGCTGGAGGGGCTGAGACCATTGACTATTTCTGTAACAAGCCGTACATTCTGAGCGGAAGCCAGCGGAATAGCTGTTCCTCGCACGGGTCCTGGGGCAGCAGGCAACCCAAGTGTGTGAGAGGTAGCGCCTGGGTTGCGTTGGAGGGATGGGGGGGTGGAATGTAGACTCTGACAGTCGTGCTTTTACACTGAAGTTCACCTGTTTCTGTTTACCTCTGCAGCCTGCCGACAGCCCAGAGTGTCAGAACTCGTAAAACAAAAAGTTGTGAAGCCACATCTGACATCAAGGTAGCCATATTTAAAATAAAACTGACATTAGCGCAGCTCATCTTCATAGAAGTCATGTAAGTTTAAACACTTCACTCCTTTTTGCAGAGATAATCCAAAGAAAAAGCCCGCTTTGAGGTTGTCTAAAAAGCCCAAAGAGGAAGACGCTGGCATTGTGGAGCTTCCTGGTGACTTTCTTCCTGTTCACACCGTCATCGAGTACAAGTGTGCCTCTCCTCTCTACAAACACGCCGGAAGCTCCCGACGCACCTGCTTAAAGAGCGGCAGATGGAGTGGACGCCATGTTTCCTGCTCACCAGGTGAGCACAATGATTGGTCAGGTAGACATCAGTGCACCATCCCGATTTCAATAAAATAAACCCAGTTGGGTTTATTATTTTTCTTCAATTGATGATTTATTTCTTTAATTTATGATTTTTCTGTATTTGTATTGAATTCATATTCTGGTTTCATAAATTAACTCTCTCTGTAATTCCCACTTTGGGCCACAGTAGCCGCTGTCTTGTATTTCTAATAGGCACTGCAGTGCTGTTACTGCTCACAAGACTTTATTTTTAAAAAATGGACACATTTTGAAACTTTCATCAAAGCTGGATCTTTTCACTCCGTTGGATATACTAATAAATAAATCAATAAATATTGGACTGGATGAAGGTGTGTCAAGATTCTCAAACATTCTGAGATAAATCAGTTTTTGTTTATGATTTGGCCAATTTTTTTTTTTTTATATATATCCCTAAAGCCTATGAAATATGAATTTTTTTCCTCCAGACTTTTTTTTTTTTTTTAACCACTGCTGTACACATCTCCACTAATCCTTGAAGTATTTTACATTACGTTACACTGTGAATGTATGTCACAATAATGACGTTGGGACTTTTTTTTAACCTCGGCTCAAATACTTTCTTCGCTAAGACATTGTTTTTCACCGGCTTTTCTACAGTTTGTGGCAAATTCACCCATTTCAGCCCACACAACCTCACCAAAACCCAGTGGCCTTGGCATGCAGCCATCTACATACGCTTGCCTCCTGATCCCTCCAGCACCGCTTGGCCTCCTGGAGTAGCCATGTTTGTCCAACAGGGGGACTCAGAGGAGTCCACATTCTGGGTCCTGGCCTGCAGTGGAGCTCTGCTTAGCCAGCGTAGCATCCTGGTGGCAGCTCAGTGTGTGGTAGACGGAGACAAGAAACAGACCCTCCAACCAGCACAAGTGAGGGTGGTCATGGGCGTGCACAATCAGACGTCTGGAGATCAGAGGAAAAGTCTGCGCCAGCTCACGGTACCACCCTTTCTACCAGTCAGCCCGTTTCCATTTTCAGCACAGTCATAATAAATATTTGCACGTCTTCATGTTTCTTTATTCGTTCTTGACAAATGATCCTAAATTTAATTGGATCTGTGTTTGATTCCTTGTCATCTTCTTCCCCAACAGGTTTCCGACATTTTAGTGCATCCGGACTTTCATTTTGGCGCAGACGCCGACGTAGCCGTGCTAAAGCTGAGAGACAAGGCCAAGATAAGTGAGAGGGTGTTACCAGTGTGTTTGCCCAAAGGGCCAGTGGGAGAGGCCGTGGCGCGGGAGGTGTACAGCGTGAGGTGGATTCCACCACACCGCCACAGCGACCTGAGCCGCAGCGCTCCCACCAGCCAGACCAAACGTGTCGAAGTGGGCGAGGTTGCGCAATGTGAGAGGGAAATTGCCCAAGGAGGAGAACAAAACACAGCGATTAGTAATAATACGCTGTGTGCCATTAGCAAGCCATCAGGACTTCAAAGGCTTTGCTCCAGTTTGGCTCCAGGATTCACAGCTGTGCCAGTTCTGTCCTCACCCACAAGCGTCGTCTTGTCGGGTCACAACGAGCGAGAAGCTTCTACCACAATCTGGCAGCTTCTCGGATTGGAGGCTTTTAGCTATCAGGCAGGGAACTGCAACAAGATTTATGTGGCTCCAACACAAATCGCTAGCTTTCGAGACTGGATAGTGAAAAACATGAATTAAGTCTCGACTTTTTTTTATCCCTTTTTTTTATTGTTTTGTTTCAGTTGAAGACACAGAAGACCTTGAGCTTCTCTACTGTCTGCAAAGTTTTTGTGCTTAGAAAATTTCCATTTTTAACAAAATCCCTTTGAGTAACTAACAATGTCTGATATATCAGATCTGTTCTTCAGAAAAAACAGGTTATTTAACAGCAAATTATTCAGGATGATCGAAGCTTTCTTTTTGATTCAGACACAAGTTTTTTTCATAGATTCTTCTGGTTGTTTCAGATCGTCTTTTATCTTTACTAACTAGTCAATCACATGTTGTGTTTTGCTGATAACATTGCATTTTCTGATATTTTGTTTATTTATCATTCAGGTAAATTTCATTAATATGGCAAGTGAGCAAATAAAGAAATGTAAAACATGAAACATGTACATGACAGGGAGTCACCTTACCTGCGAAGCGCTCGAACAATCAGAATTCCGAAACGTGGAAGTGCAGATACAGCATTATCTGAAATTTAAAAAAGGAGAATAAACCTTTATAGTAGATGTCAGGCTCAATGATGCTCTGTGGAGGTCGCTCTTAAAGCAAATATTAATTGACCATCAATTGTCGGCAGGGACATCTTCAGCAACATTACTTATAAAAGCACGATTTCTCTTTCAAGATTTCCAAAAGGAATCTTAAAGGGCTGTTATAGCCAACTTCCTGTCTGTGTTCTGCGGTAAATCTCCATCCTGCTGAGGTGTCCTTGGCTAAGTCCGTCAATATCTGCCAGCTCCATGACTCCAGCCTGTCACTTTCACGGGGATAAACAGGCTATCAGCAAAGCAGGACTGACACAGTATGTAAGGAAATATGGACAGATTCCTCTGCTAAGCTGGTCTTTGGACATTTATTTTTTTATTTTAATGTCCAGTTTCCATTTTTTTTTAAAATGCACCTGTTCTCTGGAGAACTACAGACTAAAATGCGATGCAACCTGATGTCTTTTATTCCCATGCATTTCAAACGCAGATATAGCTGCATGTTCCAAACGCTGTCAGGTGTTCCAGGATGTACAGACAATGTCCGTGTCCGTGTCCACCTGCATGTGAGCTTGTGCATTCGTGATTTCCCCTGCAGACTCTCCAACATGTGCTGTCATTGAGAAACACACTGAGAGGATTTACTAAACTTAGCACTTACTCCTGAGACACCGACGTCCACTGTGCTCTCCCCGGCTTTGTGCAGGAACACCTCTTAAACCCAGGCGATTAAACAATGAGAAACCTAGCGGACTGCCTCTGCAACCAGCACGGCTGAATTGAGAAGAAAACCAAAATCAATTCTTATCATTTTTTAAGAAGGAATTGGGGGTAAATCTATCCAAAAATATCAAACAAAACATAAGTGATTATTTTTTATTTTTTTTTGTAAAATCCAATCAGAAACACATGCAAAATGATGTAACAGACTGTCTCTTTACGCAAATCCATTTTTTATGTTTTGTGTTTATAGCAGCTTTGTGGCTTCAGGCTTTGCACTAGCAGTGGTTTGTTACTTACCGAGTGATGTCATGATGCTAAAGACTGCTAATCTATTACTCTTTAACTGAGAGAACACCCCACCCATACCTGAGAGCAGAACAGTTATTGACCTCTCATCTCAAATCCGCCCCCACCCTGTCTGTGCAGCAGTGTGCATGTGCAGGACTGTTTGTGAGCGGCGTGACCACAGGAGGAACCTGCAGCAACACCTGTATGACGGTCCCTCTCTAAGCTCCACAATCATCTCCACCGCTCTGATTCTATGCGCTCGTGAAGTAAAACAACAGCCACTCCACCGGGGAAAGCATTCCAAATTCAAAGAAGGTAAGAGCGAAGGCGCTAGAGGTGGATGGTTACTGTAGCCCCTCCTGGAGAACACTTGTGCACATAGTGGAAGTGAAAATGTAGAGGAGGATCTGCTCCTGCTCTGCCAGTGATACAAATTTGTTTCCACCTACGCGAGCCAGGCTCCATCTTTTGGAGTGCCTTTCATTATGTTATTGCTGAATATTAGTCTTTGGACCAAGGTGGTTGCTAGGTTACCTGTTAAAAAAAAAAAAAACAGATTTAAAAGCATACATGGATTACTTTGCATTGCTTCATTTGCATTCCCTCTCTTCTGTTTTGTCTTCTAGTTGCGGGTTAATTGACAACAGTAGCAAAAATATCTAAGGGGGAAAAACCACATCAGTGACCCTGAGCTATGCTGGTCTCTGCCTCCCAAATTCTCAGCAAATAAATACCCC
>BJFM01000164.1:122104-203677 GCA_016586285.1 Arothron firmamentum
AGAGAGAGAGAGAGAGAGAGAGGGGGAGAGAGAGATGGGGCATGCTGTAGGCAAGAAAAATAGACTTCAGTGTCCAGTTCTCTCTCTCTTATTGCTCATGTGTCATAGCTGCTCTGGGACTAGTGGGATTTGTATTTTATCTAATTTAAATAATGTATTTAATTTAATTTAAATAATTTATTTAATTTAAATAAAGTGTCACATTGTGTTGACTGTGGTCAAAGTAACAACACTATCAACTGTCAAAGTATGACGAGGTTCACTGCAAGTGAAGTCAAAACACTGATTTATTAAGTATCAACAGCAAAACAGTTTGACTGAAGATGCTTGACGGAAAGGAAAGGAAAGGAAAGGAAAGGAAAGGAAAGGAAAGGAAAGGAAAGGAAAGGAAAGGAAAGGAAAGGAAAGGAAAGGAAAGGAAAGGAAAGGAAAGGAAAGGGAAGGAAAGGAAAGGAAAGGCACATGACTGATGACAAACTGACCTTGAAAAGGAAGATGGCGTCTGGCCCCCTGAAGCTGGACTGGGAGCCGTTTCCACAGGAAGCTGCTGGTCCGAGCGTTGGTTCAAGCACAGACCCCTGTGGAACTCCATGACTAACTTCTGAATACGTGGCAGATCTGCTATTGACATGGACAATAAATCCACTTTTGTCCTTGTTCCACCTTTGACTCCAACAAAACAAAAAACAGCAACTTTATAGAGCGCAATTTTTTTCAAGGCTCAAATATTGATGTTGAAAGAAGCAGCGTAAATCATTCGACCTCTCAAAAAAACACCCCACCTTCTACGGATAAGGTCAGAGAAATCCATTCTAATTTGACTTCTGTTCATGGCTTTCTGAGTACTGTTGTGTACTCTCCCAGCGTGACCCTCTCCAGTGAAATGTCTCCGTGTGTGGGCAGCCCTGGGTGGCTGCCACGATAACGATATTTACCCTCAAAGCTTGAGTTCAAAATCCAATTTTTGTGCAAATCACAGAGGATTAATTAAAATTCTGATTGAAACTAAACATAAATGACAACTTCCACAATCGTATGAACTGTCAGCAAAGTCTGTTTATATTTTCGGTCTCCAGAGATCATATTTTTATCGAGCTTTGAAATCCTGATAAGCAGAGGGAGATTTTCAACTGGCTGTGAAGCGTTTCACTGATCTGAAGGCATGAAAATCCTTAAAGGACTAATGGTTTGGCACACAAAATCAACCAAAAAAGCCAATTAGTCCTGATAATTTCTGGTTGGATCATCAGTACTTTGCTGACTGGCTGACCCGTGAGCGGTGCCATCCGGATTGGATGACCACATGAGAGAAGGTGTAATCACCTGTAAGGTGCAAGCAAAACTATATTTTGCTTTGTTTTTATTTAGAAATCAAAACTGAACGCGGCCACCTCATCAAAGAGTCCAAAAATGAGAAAATAAAGGCGACCATCTGCTTCTGAGTTGCTGGATTGGAGATCAGCATTTCAGATCAAATAACAGTTTCAGACAGTGTGTGTGTTCAAGAAGAGCCAAATCCTTGTGGCCATCACCCCAGCCAGGAGAAGGCTAGTCGGGCTGGTGGTTAATGAGGCACCGATTTTGTTTTTTTCCTGCAGCTTCTCCTCTTCAGTTCTACAGTTAGTCAATAACAGCGACATTAGAAGTGTTGCACAATACCAAAAAGATAGTTTTGACTGAAGGTTGCTGCTTAAAAATGCACAGTCCCTGCCTCGGTTGCACAATGCTAAGCTTACCTTCAGGCTAACACTGTGAGTTTCCAGTTACCACACCAACGGGACACTTGTAGTCTGTTTTTGGTCTGATTGGATTTATTATTCATTTAAAATTAAGATTTTATTTAATGGGAATGTGAAATATCTGTTCTGTTTTGGTTGCATTTATTGGTATAATCAACTAAAGACCTCCAGCGATGTCGCTTGGATATTGGAATTATTGCTGAATTTGATTGTTTATGCTCTTTTCCTTTTGATCCCAGTGGTTGGTTTTGCCTTAAGTGATGAGTAAATATTTGATTTGTATATTTTGAAAGCAAGATATTTGGCCCGCTGAAGCACAACAGCAGAAAAGATCCCCGTTTTCTGCGGTCTCTTCCAGTGAAAGGAAGGTGCCCAGCTGGTCTGGACAGGTTCTTGCTTCCTGTGCAGTATGTAGATGGCAGGGCCATTTGATAGGATGAAGAATTAAAAATCTAAGGAATCAGCAGGACAGTTAATGAAAAAAGAAGAATTTAGACTTTAAAACAGAGAAAAGGTTTGAAATGAGGCTTGAGCTGGAAAAAAGCATCATCATATTTGCAGCTGAACTGAAACTACTGTATCTACCCATCAGCATGTGATCACCATGAGCCTTCGGCAGGATGATTGTTTGGTGGTTTGAGGAAATTGATTGGAGGATGGTGCCGCTGTAGACTGGCTCGGCGGGGCCTCCTCAGTGTGTATGTGTGCTGGATTAGCACGGCTTAGAACAGATTAGATAATTATAGACACCTGCTGTCTAAGCGTGGTGTGTGTTCTGTGTGTGGTCAGGTGTTGCAGCATGAGGTCGGCCTGGTGCTGAGGGAAGAAAAGGTGGAGCCCTGGCGTGGAAGTGCACGGACCAGTGCACTGCCATGTGCCAGCTTGTCTTTCTGCTCAGAGAGCTCAGTAGTGGGCCTCCTCACTCTCCCTCACACACACACACGTGCGTGCCCACAGTAAAATACTTTTGCTTTCTTGCAGAATAACCTTTGTTAAGGGTAACCGACACACAATGCACCAGTTATGGATTATATGAAGACATTACGTGTAAACTAAAGGGGGCTAGATATTACTGTCTTGTAAATAGCACACTAGAGGAACATAGCCATCATCCTCTTTATGTATTAGATTAAAAAGCAAATGTTTCATCTGTTTAAAGCAGCTTGCAACAAACAATCCGGAACCATCTGTGGAAATAGTCAGGAATGAGAAATCAAAATTAAAGGCAGCATTCACATGTGATTAAGTACTCCAAATGTGGCCAGGGATCAGCTGCAATCAGTATTGCTTTGTTCTCCTAATCAACTGTCATTGTGTTAATTGAGATCTCCTCCAAGCATTTGCAGCTTAATTAGCAACTGGTATCGGGGACTGCAGCATCGCAATATTCAAGATTGTGACATTTTGTTGCAATGTTCTGCTTCCTCTATCTGGCATATTAACACAACATAAACAACATATATGTGCATCGCACACCAAGGTGTGACATTCTGTCATTAAAGGATTTTATGCAATTAACAGTAAGTGACTTTAAGTAAAACCAGATTATCTGTTTATTAGTTGCTGTGATGTGTTATCTGAGGAGGCTCCAGTGATTAACAGCCACAAAGGAAGCCTAGGATTTCCGACCTTCAAAGTTACTAACTTGAAGTTGTGTTCACACCTTTAATTATGGTCTGTGTGTTCAGACAATGCCTGAGCATCAGAGTTCTCCGGCAAGAAATCCAAAATGCTGCGAATGCGTCGTTTTGGAGCCATCGGCAGAGTCAGAAAATGATGCAACAGTTTGAGGAAAGATCTCACCCTGGCTCTAGTGTCGTGTCTTTTTTCTAAAGGTGGCCAAGCTGTTGACATTCAGCCCTTTTCATTTTATAAAAATGACTCTTCTGTCTGAGGTCAGTCGCGGCGAGTGTTCATCTGTGACCATGAAAGGCACTAAAATCTGTAAAATCTGTCCCATTCATTCAACTGATCTGAGAGGCCACATGACTCTCCAGATAAATGTGCGTAGTTGGCTATAATTTGTCTTTTTGGTGGCATTCAGGCCATTCTGGGACATGATGTCTAAATGACAGTCTCTGTAAACACACAAACATCGGCAGAGAGCTAAGCGAGACTTTCACTCTGGCTAATTTCAGCGGCTTGACTCCGCCTTCTACGTCTCAGGCGCTTGTGTTCGACCTCATGGTGAGTCAGTTTACCTGTGAAGTGAGTGAACAGGCGCCACTGGCTGTCAGTACAAGCTGAGCAAGGACGGCTGTTCGAGAGCTGGGCACATCTTTTCACTGAGGACTAAAGGACTCTGGGTTCTGGGCAGGATTTCTCAGTGCAAAAGGCATGAATTTGGCACGATTTTTTCCACTGGTGCCAATGGATTTGTAGTGTCTCTCCACGGTTACCGTTTCAGTCTCACGCGTCAAACACAAAGTAACTGGTAAGCATCATTCGTAGCATGTAGTGATGTGGAATTGCTTGGTAAGAGGTGTCAAGCGATGTCAAGAAGGTATTTGATAGCTAAATGGCGCAGCAGAATCACAGCATAACCAGGACACCTTGACCAGCTTGTGTGGAGTTCCTGCACATGACTGCAGCTCTTGGTGCTGATTATCACAACACCTCTGCTGCATATATATTATATATATATATTATATATATATTATATATATATTATATGCTAAATATTTTGTTGTTTTCTGATAAACAGCATCAATTGCAACAAACATCTGAGGCGAGAATTAATGATCCCCTCACAATGGCAGTGACATTGACACCTTGACTTTTCCTTGGAAGCCCATTTTCTGTTGCGTAACTCAATTACTTGTGCATTGTAGGAGCTAATTTCTATCCTCTGTAAAGGGCTTACGTCTCGTTAAGGAGAGCAAAGTGCATCAGACTGTCGTGATAGTCTTGACAGTTCTCTCTTCACCTTGTATGTTCCCTCCTGCTTTCTAATACAAACAAAAGAAAAACATAATTTAATCCAGCCATTTTGTCAAGAAGGTTCCTAAATGAAGGAAGAAGCACGAATAACACAGCCCCAAAGATGAACCCTTACTTGTCCAGATATGTAAAATATTTAACTCAATGAAACCTTTTCATCTGTTTCCCAACCACAGCAGGAAAAGCAACTTCATCGTACAAAGTTTGCCTGTTGCGGCTTTACTTTTGCAGCCCGTAAGAGTGTGAAAGACCCAAAGGTCCAGTTGACTTGGACATTTGCTGTTACATAAGTGTGCACGTCTGTACTCTGCAGAGGATTTAAAGGCTACACAGGGGAGAGATGATCTTTAAGTCAAAGTAGCTTTGTGCCACACCACAACAACCCTGGTTGTCATGATACTTAAGTGGCAAAGCTGTAGCATGAAGGAACAGTAACGCCTCAAAGTCGAAGTTATGCTGGCAACATGAAGTTATAGCAGAGACTAGATAGATAGATAGATAGATAGATAGATAGATAGATAGATAGATAGATAGATAGATAGATAGATAGATAGATAGATAGATAGATAGATAGATAGATAGATAGAAAAGGGAACAGCAGTAGGAGAAAGATCAAAGGCTCCTACTTTAATTCAAATTTATCGAATGTGGAATTATTTTCGTAAAAAATGCAGATTAATTCTGTGCTAATGGTTTGGGAATGTCAGCTGCTAATCATGAAAAGGCATCTGCAAACTTGCTAGAAATCTTTGTACATTAAATATGCATGCAAACTTAATTGGGTTTAATCTCGTGTGCCTGTCCCCCCCATTAATTACTTATTGACAGTGGCTCATTTTAAAAAAAAAACAAAACATTGAACTTCACTCATTTGTCGTCAAGTATATTACTGGATTGTAGTATGCTCATCGTTAAATTGTTTTTGGTGAGTCGTTGCCAAGTTTACAATCATAGCTAACACATGCATGTGCTGCCGATGTGGACAAACAATTTGGTGGCTTAGTATTTAGTGATGATCTGAGCTTTAAAAGAAACAAATCACACAAAGGTTTATTTCCCACTTAATAAATGAAATGAACTTAAGTTGATAACAAAGGTTATTATTTTTCCAAAGGAATCACGAACAATGTGGTGCATCAAGAGTGAGCGTCAATAACCTGATGTCACCTCTTCTCCAATTTCAGTGCCAACAAAATGCAGCAAATAAAGCAAGTGGAGGTCAGGATGGACGAGAGCCACCTGGAAGGCCGAGGGGACCCGCCAGAGAGCACGTGCAGCATAGTCTGTGATAAAATCATGAAGAACATGGTCCTCACTCTCACAATCCTGGGTAAGTGCTTTTGGCACAGGCGTGGTGCTTTCACCTCTTTCTGATATTTTGGTCTCAGCTACAGGGGGAGGCAGGAGTCATTGCTCATGGAGCTGTTACAGGAGGGCGGACAAACGCGATCACACCCGCGGACGATTAACCTTAACTGCATATTTTTGGGGAAATGGAAAACATTTCCAGACCCCCCTCCTGTGAGCAAAAACATACAAATGTAACTGCACACAAATGGATAAGGAACAAATTGTTTCTCTGGATGTTAAAGTAGCAAACATCCCAGCGAGAACAAGAAGGTGTTTACATTAAAGGCTCACTGTGAGCTACTAGTAAAGCCTATATAGCCCATAGCATAGGTAGCATATTTATATAAATGAACGGATTTCCACAGGCTATAACCACATAATCAACAAGACAAAATGCTGTCCACAGGGTTATTTTGAAACCTGTTAATTCTGTTTGTTCTGTTGACAGCCATGGAAACTTCTTGATCTTTACTTTTTCATGTGAGGGGAACCTTAAACGGCCTGAAGTCAAAAATGTTCTGTCTCGAGTTCACACACAAAGACAGCAGTCATTAGAGGTGACGCTGTGATTCTCCGACGCTTTTTAAAACCACGATGAGGGACGGGCCGTTCTGGTCTGCCAGGGCATCGGCAGATTTGCGTCTTACTGCGTTGAGTCCCCTGCCTTTGTGCCTCACTCCTGTTTTCGCTCCCTTTCAGGTGTTTTTCTGGGTTCCATTGCTGGAATGCTGCTGCGGCACATCTCGCCTCTGCCTGCTGAAGTTATTATGATCATCGCCTTCCCTGGAGAGATCCTAATGAGGATGCTGAAGATGCTTGTTTTGCCTCTTGTTGTTTCCAGTCTAGTCACAGGTGGGTGAGGTATATTAGCTGCTTTAAGTGTTGCTGCAAAAAATTGCTCACACCTGTTACGAATTGCATGGTGAGACCTCTGACAGGACCGATTCCTTTCTATATTTTGGCTATTGAGGTTTCCATCATTGATGACTCGCCTTCTGCTGCGCATGTTATAACTAAAATAATGTTAGAGGGCACGCTTATTGCTTCATTACAAGGGTCGATTGCGACGTTGGAGTTACGGCAGTCTAATTTGCAGGTGATTTCAGTCTTTAGAAGCTGACACGCAGCTTCACTGACAATAAGATCAGGTGTTAAGAGCTGCATCCTAATCACTCTTCTTTAAATTGTTCTCCATTTATCTGTAAAAAGTGTCTGATTCCAGATCAGAGCAGTTTTTGTTTCCTAGTTCTTAAATATCAAGCTTGGTGACGTAGTGTTCGAAACTGTGTTTGCATGATAAAGACATGCATTTATTTTATCTTCTGGATCTTTTGGTGCCGTTAAACCCACCAGTGATAAAATATATGTTGACTTGGAAGCACTGTGTTGTCTATCACTTTGCTTATTTCGGATTTTAAACCTCTGTCACTCCATCAAGCTGCATTGAACACTTTCCAAATACAAACTGAACATTTGGAATCGTCTCCAGACCTTTAATCTACTTAATTTTACATGGAATAAGGGTGAAAGAGACAGCATTTGGCTATGACGCTGCTTCTTATTAATTTTCCAGTTACACATCATAATGTGGAGGCTGTGCAGGTAAAGCAGATTTAATCCATTACAGTAGTCAAATCACAACATCTATATCTATTATATAGTTCAGATTGATTAGCTGGTTGGAGCCAGTTCTCCAGTAGAAGGAATGATTATGACTAGCATATGTGATAATCCCAACATGTGCAACAGCACTGTCTCTGCAGTCTGCTCTAACACACAGTGTCATGGCCAGCTGTTTAACTATGCAGAAAAATTAACATCCCTGCCCCTCCACAGCACTGAGAGGGCACACAACTTCGATCAAGCCTTCATTACCAAACCCAATTACCCTCAGTCAACAATTCTCGTGTGAGAAGGCCGCCGTTTGCTGTGCGTGGAGGCACAAGTCGGTGTTTGTCACTGCCTGTCACACTACATAATTGAAACCCAGAATTCAAAAGATATGTCCAATTACCTAGCCATGTGCAAATATATAATTAAGTTTCTGACTGAGTCTACCCACTTTGGGAGCAATTTAGATGAAATTCTTGGGTACAGAATTCGCTTGTGCACAACAGGCCCTCGCAGACACGAAGAGCCACAACCTTGACAACAGTGTTGTCTCTTATCTAAATGAGGTGGCCTTCTGTTGGTGGAGGCTCCAGATCAAATTCTTCAAACAAATTAGTAGCTGGGAGTACATTAAAAACAATTTGGTGAGGGGAGCTCGTCAGCTCAATATACTTATTTCCTTTTAATATTATATTCGGGCCTTAAGATATCTTAGAAAAACTGATTCCAGCTAGAATTCATGTGGTCACCGGATATCAGAGCAAAAAACTATGGGGATGTTTAGAGGGATCCATTACTAATTATTACTACTGAGCACTCACTTTACTCTCCTACGGCAACAGGACTTGCTGGCTTAGATGCAAAATCCAGTGGGCGCCTGGGCACCCGGGCCATGGTCTATTACATGACCACCACTGTGATCGCTGCTGTTCTGGGAGTGGTGCTCGTGCTGCTCATCCATCCAGGGAACCCCAAGCTGAAGGCTAACCTGGGACAGGGGAAGAGGAACGACGACGTATCCAGTGTGGATGCTTTCTTAGATCTGATCCGAAACCTTTTCCCGGAAAATTTGGTGCAGGCCTGCTTTCAACAGGTAGGAAGGGGTTTGGCACTTGGGATTAAGAATTCCAATTCATGTCAGTTTTTCCCCAATTGGCCTTTCTTTTTTTAAAATCAGATCCAGACAGTTACCAGCAAAGTACCAGTGCCCACCAATCGAACAAAGGGGCCTCCACAATTCACCATAAAACGGTCACTTCAGTTCAAGGGTGGGATGAATGTCTTGGGTAAGTGGAGTTGTTTCATTTACACATCATTCATGGCAACAAAACAATCATTGGTGAAATGATTCCGTGTTCCTCAGGTTTGATCGGATTCTTTGTGGCTTTTGGCGTTATTATGGGGAAAATGGGAGAAAAGGCCAAACTGATGTTGGATTTTTTCAACGTCTTGAATGACATCGTCATGAGACTCGTTAGCGCCATCATGTGGTAAGTGCAACATTACAGATTTTGCTGTGGGTTTGCTGACATTGTCAGACCAGCGTGTTGAACCAGGATGTAAATGATTATCATTGCAATAATCCCTTGTGTCCACCATCAGGTACTCGCCGCTTGGTATTGCCTGCCTTATCTGTGGAAAGATCATCTCCATCGCTGACTTGGAGGTGGTCGCAAGGCAGCTTGGGATGTACATGATGACTGTGATCATCGGACTCATCATCCATGGCGGCATCTTTCTTCCAACCATATATTTTGTAATAGTTAGAAAAAATCCCTTCAAGTTCTTCATGGGAGTCTTCCAGGCTTGGGTCACAGCGCTGGGGACAGCATCCAGGTAGGACGCTTACTGAAATTTTACGTTTGGGATCTAACTCTGGCTTCACTGCATGACTCCTTTTCACTGATACTGCAGTTGTGAAATAGTGTTCAAGAAGTTCCTTAATGTGGGATAACATCATCTCAGTATTCTTCCCTCCTATCACGATGATTCATGTTCTGGCCTGCTCACTGTTTCACCATCCTGGTGAAACCCTTGTTAATTATGAGAGGAAAAACAACTTCTGTCAACACACTTGAAGGAGAATCAGTTTGTTTGTATTTTACCAAAATATTACAAAAGTCGTACACTGAGGAAGTGGATTATGTGTTCTGGGGTGCTGTATGTGCTCTATAGTAGTGATTTTTAGCGTGGATTTTGTGGGTATTGCTAATATAAACAGTTCAAATTTGCCATTCGGACACTTGTTTGATTTATTTTGTCAGCGCCGGTACTTTGCCTGTCACGTTCCGATGCTTGGAGGAGAACCTGGGCATTGACAAGAGGGTGACGCGTTTTGTCCTCCCGGTGGGTGCCACCATAAACATGGACGGAACGGCACTTTACGAGGCCGTGGCAGCCATCTTCATCGCGCAGATGAATGGAATTGCACTTGACTGGGGCCAGATTGTGACTGTCAGGTGAGACGTCTGCTGCAGGACGACAGTGGTGAAGACAGACCTCCGATGAGGTCCTGACTATTATTGGTTAAAATGCCTTCCTGTAGCCTCGCTGGAATGTTTGAGTTCACACGCGACTGTGTTACAGTTGACCCTTGCCTTCCTTGCAGTATGACAGCCACATTGGCCAGTGTGGGAGCTGCCAGTATTCCCAGTGCTGGACTGGTGACCATGGTTCTGATCCTGACTGCAGTCGGGCTGCCCACTCAGGACATCAGCCTCCTGGTCGCTGTGGACTGGCTGCTGTAAGCCCATCCACCTTGTCTTATTCGTAGCAATGATACTGATAGGAGAAATATCTTAGCTCGTCTGTTTGTGTGTTCTTGCGGCGCAGAGATCGTTTCCGCACCTCAGTCAACGTTGTCGGGGACTCGTACGGAGCCGGCATCGTGTACCACCTTTCTAAACATGAGCTGGACTCCTTTGATAACCAACAGGCCCGGATGGAGGACTTTGAGATTGCAAAGAATCAGTCGTTCTTTGAAAATCGCACCAACCAGAACGTATACGCTCACCACAACTCAATCTTGATAGACGACTGCAAGGTACATTTCACATTAACGGACATAGAGACGTGTATGTAGACAATCGCCCCCCAGCTCTGTGCTTTGTTCTGTGTTTGTGTTTCTTTTCTGTCACTTCTTTTACTGGTGTCTTTGTGTCTAGTAAACGTCATATTTTTACTTTCAAAGCATGTTTTTTTTTTTTTTTACTAACAATGGTGGAAAGGATACATATTTTTATTTGTATTTACTCTTTATCTTATGAAAAAGCAGTTTTTGTGATACCAGGCTGAATCGTCCTTTGTTCCTTTCTTATTTTATACTTTGAGCATCAGAATTCCACGATGTTGTGCCCACTTATTTATGATTTGTATTTTCCTGTGGCTTGTCTTGATTGCATTCATTTATGTCTCTATAATTGGACATGTATTTGTGGCAGCCCCGACCAAATTGCAGTTCTTTTTTCGATCAAGTGGTATACATAAAGACTGCTGTTTCACTGGCTTTTGAAAGGTCCTTTCCATTTGACAAATAAACGGAATAGCTGGTTTCATAGTTTGATACTGTTAGTGTCTCTTTAATGCAACTTTGGGTCTGATGCCAAAGTTGGATAGAATTTTGTAATTGGGTTGGGCAGAGAATCCATTAAATACATGGCCAACACTATGACAATTATCCTTGCTTTTAAGCTAAATTGGAACTGGAATAAAAAGGAAACGAGCTGAGATGTTAACAGCATCACTGTATAATTGTTTTGCTGTTGTTGTATAATGTGAGACAATCACACGTTTTCTCTGGCCCGAGATGATGTGCTTCATCGTAAAGAGACAATGGCTTCTCTGCTCCCAATCACTGATGCTTTGTAAACCACGATGCCAAAGTTAGATGTTTTAATCACTACTTGCAGGTGGGTACGATGGGCAAAAACGGCAAGACTGCAGAGTTCACTCTTGTTGAGGAAGAGCCATGGAAATGCGAGTAAAGCAGATCCAGACGCTGCTTTAATAGACAACAACGGAAATATCATTTATAAGAAGAGAAAAGCAACAATTAGCCAAGTCATCTGAAATGCAATGACACAGTTGTACAGTCCTTCATCTGCTGGAGCAGACCTGGATACCCATTGCTATTATTTTCCAATAACTGGACAAAAACTACAAAAAAAAAAAAAGGTGCATTTCATGCAACTTGATGATAGATGACCGACTCATCTGTTAACAACACTCAGGGCCTTACTTGGTGCTGCTGCAAGCTTCCTGTTTGGTCAACCAGAGTTCTTCTACCTTGGGCAACATCTCAGTGTTTTGTGTTAGTTCAGAGCAGCAAGGTGAAGTGATTGAAGGAACGTATTTATTTATTCATTAATGTATCACGTAGTTTGGATTTCTGACACACACACACACACACACACACACACACACACACGCACACACACTCAAACATAAGTGAAAAGGCAACCTGGTAATCAACCAGAGTGTCTTTATGCTCTGTTTGATTATCACAAATGCAGCCTGCATGAACACTACATTACTTTTGACCTTTTAACTTAAAGGATTACACACCGATGATGTCACGCTGCCTAAGAAGCAAAGCTTAGGACTTAGAACATAAGAGGAACACATGTGGCCTCTAAATGTGGCAGCAAACAGTATTAAGTGTGTTGCAGATAAGTGAAGGCTGCCCTACCGATTATTTTATATATAATCGGTAGGGATGCCTATTTATTTATTTTTACGATAACCTTGCCTTGAAGACGTCAAATACAGCAAAGAAGGTGTGATGAGTCACAACCATCTGGACAAATTCACCAGTATTCACTTTAGCAGAAACCCTCGGACGGACAGCTGGACTCTCCTGTAATCACACTTGGAAAGGATTGGCTGTGTTCACAGCTTTTTTTCAAGTGCATGCTTAGTTCTGCTACCTGCCCTAGCATAAATGTGAAACCATAGCAACAAGATTATTGGATGTTGGCTGAATTTATTTATTTATTTTGAAGCTCCACTGGAAAGAAGCAACAGCACGTTCATGTTTAAAGTGCCTCCTTGCACTTTGTGTATATATTATTTTTAGTCCAGTATGAGTCAGATGTGTAGATCTTTATGTAATATATCAGGGTTATTTTGCTATGCTACATGTTTCTATAACTATATACATATATCCATATATACATATTTAGATGTATCACTGATTCATTAATGATCTTTATTTCGCAACAGCATCTGTGTTTAAAAGAAAATGTGTTTGTTTTTTCTGGGTTTGTGCTAGAACAACTTTGCTGGAGCTGCCAAGACTCCAGATTAAGAACTGCTGTAACTTGAAATATAACATTGCTCATTTGTGGACAGTATATCAATCTACAATTGTTAGATGTTACAGGCTGGTTGCAGTTCATTTAGAAATGTTATTTCATAATCTAAGCCCTAAATTCTACCTGCTGAACATTTCACTCTGTGCATGCACATCGGTGTTGGCAGCTGCGGCGTGCGGACAAGTTGTTCTCAGCGAACCCTGCAATGCTTCGGCTCAAGCACTTGACGTCTTGACATCTAGTGTCCGGCTGTGCCAGCACTAGAAGAGACTTCCTTCCTCTGCAATTATCACCATACCAACAATCTCTGTCAAAAAATCCCTTTCCATCACTTTTCCATCATGTATTTGTTACTGAGCCTTGATCATATAGGAATACATCCGTAGTTGACCGAGTGTAGCAAAGATTTTTTTTTTTATTTATGTAAAACTGTCTAATCTGTAGATAATAAAAACAGATTTTCTATCATTATTTTCCAATCCAATCCAATCCAATGCAATTTTGAATTCTGTTTGTATATTACAGTCTGAAAGTGTGGAATTTTTACAGCGTTTGGCTCCAACTGCATTGCAGAACATGCAGGATTGTCTCCACCTGCGCTCCAAAAAAAAAAAAAAAAAAGAGTGCAAAACGATTTGTCAGGCAAACAGACTGAGGGTGTGTAACAGTTTTAATGCTTGTGTGTATACAAGATGAAATGAATAAATGCTTATGGCGATGCTGCTGCTGTGTTTTTTTCTGTCCGAGTCGGGTCGAGGTGACACAGCATTAAACATTGAATAAGTGCGTGTTGCAGCAACTTAAGTGCTGTGTAGGTTGTCGAGGGAGCCACTAATGAGTTGGTGGGCTGAGCGCTGTTCATCTCAGAGCTTCTGCGGTAAATGTGTGGGAAACTGAGTGGCTTAATATAAGTTACAATTCAAAACACAGTCTTTAGGAATAATGTGATAAAAAGACATTTAAAATGGGTTCTAACACAACATAATCACTAATTTAATAAAGATGCATTATTTACAATGTAAAAATAAAAGACTTTTTTTTAACCGATATCTTTTACCGGTTTGAAATTGATGGCATTTGTGGATCTTGCCTTGTGGCTACAGTTAGTAAGTACCGTTGTGACAATAAATACATTAACCATTTTTAGTGTTAATATAAAAGGAACAGTGTCTGGAAAAGAAGGTGGAAAAAGAAGTGTTGAGGAGTGCAGAAGTCTACAAAGGCTGTTGGTCCTTGTAACAACTGGCAGTCCCCTGTGGGTCTGATTCCAAACCTCAGTCTGATGAATATTTCTCTGGGAGATCATCAAGGGGAATGACCGTGTACTCGGTCACTCGCCCGTTCTCCCTCGGCTGGTCTTTCTGGAGGAAGTTCTCCATCTCTACGTCCCTCTGCTGATTGATGGACTTCATTTTGCTCTCTGAGTCGGGGCTGTGGGCTTTGTTCGGTGAATTCCACCTATACAGCAGGGTATTGCGTGAATTTTATTTATAGACTCACAACTACGAAAGGCAATCTGATATGGTGCTATCTGATATTTGAAACTCACTTGTCTCGGGTAGCGATAGCAATGCAGACCATTATTAGTGCAGCGACACCAACAATGAAAGCAAGGATGATGATCCAGCCTGTAAAAATGAGAAAAAAGGTTTAGAAATTTATTCATTCATTCAGAAATGTGTTAATTTCCTGCACAAACCTGGTGTCTTCTGTCCTACACTGGGCAGCAGTGTAGGTTCCTCCTTCTGGTGTCCTTGTGTAATGGAGAAAAATAAAAACCATCATAAATGACAAGAGTAATAAAAGAGTAATTGTAGTCATCATTACTGAGTTGTTTTTAGTATATTTACCTGATTGTACATTTTGAGCCCTTACATTTCCGACAGTGTTTGCTTGTAGTGAAGGAAGATTTCTCTTTAGAACGGATGTGGAGATTGAGGATGTCATGCTCGTGTCTGTGTAGGAGACACTCGCACTGGAGCTTGTAGTAGAGTGAATTATCTCACCATAAATCAACCGCACATCTCCTGAACCAGAGCTATCAGCGTCTCCTGGCAACACAGCGGTGGAGGGGCTCCGAGTGTGTGTAACACTAGCAGTTGTGGATACATCAGGTTTAGGTCCATGCTGGGAGAAGATTGGCAAATCAGTGGTGATCCCACTTCCCTTTAATGAGTCACTTTCTTCAGACTCTAAAGACGGCTGTTGAGTGCTCCAGGCAGGAGAAACACTGGGAGTTGTGGAAACATCATGTTTACTTCCATTCTGGAGGAAGATGGAGACAGCGGTGGTGTCCCCGCTTCCCTCCAACAGGTCACTCTCTTTAGACTGTTGTGTGCTCCAGTCAGGAAGAACACTGGTAGGTGTGGACACATGATGTTCACCTCCATGCTGAAGGAAGACAGACGTGTCGGTGGTATCCCCAGGTCGCTCCAACAAGTCATTTTCTTTGGACTCTAGAGACGGCTGATCTGTACTCCAGCCAGGCGACACACTCACAGTTGTGGAAACATCGTCTTCACTTCCATTCGGGAAGAAGATGAAGACATCATTGGTGTCCCTGCTTTCTTCCAACAGGTCATTCTCTTTGGACTGTTGTGTGCTCCAGTCAGGAAGAACACTGGTAGTTGTGGATACATGATGTTGGGGGAAGACAGATGTGACGATGGTGTCCCCACTTCCTTCCAGCAGGTCACTCTCTTTGGACTCTGACAATGGCTGATCCGTATTCCAGGCCTTGGGAGTTGCGGTTGCGGCTTTGCCTCCATACTGGAGGTCGACAGAGGTCTTAGCCTCATCACTGGTGTCCCCGCTTGCCTCACTTATGTCTCCTTCTTCTGGGGATGGCTGCTGGGATGTTTGAGCTGCTCCAGGTATTTTGGATAATTTACTTGTGAACCAATTAAGATGGAAGTTATCAATAACGTACCCATCTGTCACGGCCTCTCTGTAAACTTCTTCCTGTGCCAAAGCTGGGACAAAGACAGAGATGGAAAAATCCAACAGGTCACCATTGAGTGTTTACACTGCCGGCCACTCAGGAGAAGAAAGGAGCTCTCCTTCTCTCGCTCCCTCTCACGGGCCTGTGCATACTGGGCTCGACACTCTTGTACAAACTTGAATTGTGGTTTTCTATGATGAAACAGTAATGATTAACCTGGATGACTAATAATCTGTGAGAGGCCCAATAACAAAGGGGCAGACTCATCAAACTAACAGTTTCAACAAGCGGCAAATACGTATTGACACACCCAGTAAAACAGAATGAAGAATGACTCTTATTTTTTGGCCGTTTCATTGGAAGGAAGCCACTGTTTGTTTTTTGCGTTGTTACAACAGAGGAAATGAAAGAACAAATTGGGTCATGAGCGTCATCTTAACAACCTCATCATTTTTCTGCTGTTCTGATACTTGGAACAAAGATTTTCCTCATTGAAGCTGTGAATTTCCAGAACAAATGACCCATCAATTTGCCTCTGAAAAGATAGATGACATGAGATGCCCCATTTTGATTGGCTACAGTATTGATCCCCAAAGTGCTACACACGTCAATTATGATAGCTGATGAGGTAAATGATAAAATGGGAGTGAAACATAATGATTGATGCCGGGAAAAAAAATCAAGTTCCCACTCATAGGTTCACACTTCTGCTCGCGCTATGAGAGGATGGATAAAAATGTACCAATACAGACACAAAATTATCTCTGCGGCCTCTTGGCGACCAGGCACAGGGCCATTTATGGTACTCTCGGGCCTTCATGGGTTCACGTGCTGTAATAATTTTCCTCCTATATTGGTTACATGTTGAATTCAACAATCAATTCATGTTTGATTCCTTAACTCTAACAGGTTTAAACTCTAATCTAAAGTATTATAGAGGCTTTCGGTGTGTGCCACCTCTGTCTCAACACCCCTGGTTCAATGATAATGAAAAACCTCTCTAATCCTTTAACGGTCTCAGATTTAAAGAGAATTAAAAAAAAAAAAAAAATTAAAAGAGGCACTGATAAGCCTACGAATCAAATTACACATCTTCACTTTCCCATTCTGCTCAGTCACGTCGAGCCATGCCGTTCCTCAGGCTTGTGTAACAGCTTTTTGGTTTCACTTTACACAAGAAATTCACATGAAGGCTTCTCCTAAAGCAGCTCGGCACATTTTACAAAGATCTCTGTGTAATCTGGAGGTGAAACCTGCGTTCCGGTAATCAAACACTACCCTGGTATATCTGCAGAAATAGTTAAGAACATAAAGAACATCTTAGATAGCAGCATTGGGAAGTGCTGATAAAGGGGTAAAAAACAAAACAAAACGACACCAAGAGAGTTATTACAATTTTTGAGGTCTGTATAAAGGAATTACTGCATATGTCAAGGTGAAAAACTGCTGACTTTGACCTCTTAGGTGCACTAAAAATGAATTCCAATGACCTGTGAATATCTGGCATGAGCAGAAAAAACCCACAATTGTATTTGGATTCAGTTTAACACTCAAAAATGAGCGAAAAAGGCGACTGGTTTGAGGGAAATCTACTGTGAAAACCCAATTCATTAAAGGAAATTGATTTTCACTTACTATTAGAATGCGCTGAGTGGACGACCGTGAGAAGTCCGAAGAGAGCAAAAAAAGGAAAAGTCCCCACTTTCATGGCAGAGAGCTGTGATGGAGCCAAAGGCAGAGACACAAACTGGCAGCACTGATAAACTGACGTGGGCGAGTCACGTCATGGCTTTTATACCAGGTGTATCTCAGTAACAATAGAGACACACACGCACACACAAGGGAGGACTGGCACGCCTCTGAACACACCCTCTACCTCACATACTTTCTCACGTATATTTCTCCACTCTCCTCTTCCTCAGATTCAAGCCACAACAACAAAAAAGTTGTTTTTCAGAAATATATGACTAAAATTTTAGGTTTTTCCCCTGTTAGAAATGATTAAATTCTGTAAAGTCTGAGTCCTAGTAAATATTTGAGGTGGACTGATGACGTGTGTCCAGAATATGTTGCTGTAACTCTTTAAAACGGAGCATTCCCTTCTCTTAATCTTATCAGATTGATTTGTGACATGCTGAAGAATAAAACAATGCTGACTGTATTTATTGTGATTTTTATTGAAATATTAACAAAAAAAATTAGGACCTCATGTGAAAAATTAAAAAGAGGCTGGGGAAACACCTGTGGGAAGTGAAAAACTAAGTAACTTCCTTGTTTATAAAAAAAAAAAAATCATTTTTTTAAAACTTCCTGGTCACAACAACATCACTTCTGTCAAAATATCACATCACAATTAGGGATGAAACAACCCAAACCGGTTGTTGCGATTATCCTGTTGGCTCTGATGCATCATGACAGACGTTTACATGCTCTCAATCACGTGTGAGGGTGAGTTTTTGTGACAGTGTGTGTGGTTGAATGTGTCTAGTCTTGCAGAACACACCCAGGAAAGTGTCTCATTGTACAATTCATCAGCTACATTTTAAAGACAATATGGAGCAAAATCAGAATAAAATGAGGTTAAAGATTTTCTGCATTGGCATTGTTTGGGTCCAGCACTTAATGGAGTCCAATATACTTATTTGTATTCATGAAATGTTTGAAGGGGGGAAAAAAAAAAAAAAAAAACATCATGAGGACATGTCAGGGGATAAGAAGGCCACAGCAGTGATTCGGGGATTTTATTTGTTGCAGTGGGCCAGCTGAGAACTGGAATAAAGCTGGAGGATTCACATCCGACTCCCCGAGGCTCCACAACAACCCGCCTGAGGAAACTAGGTCAACTGACTCAGTAATCTCTTTTAAGTCCATTATTAAAACATATTAACATCAGAAAGCCTCTAATTTAAAAGCCTTTTTAACGTAACCTGGAAGACATTGTTACATTAAATTGTTTTTTCCCCTTTTAACCTTGACAGTTTATGACTAGTCTGTTTTATTTGCCCACAGATTTATGAGGTTTAGTCCTGTTGAACCCGTAGTATGACTGTGCTCCCTCAGAACACAGACTTTAAAAAGGTCAACACAAAGAAAGATGATGATTTTCATTAACAGTAGCAGTCGTAGCAACAGTAACCGGTAACTGTTTTTAATTTAAGTGATTTTTGCATCTATAAGGTTAAAAACTGAAGTAAATGTGTATTTTTCTCTGAATTCTGGTCTCTGACCTACATTATATTTTGACGAAACATGTGTTGAAATGTTGTTTTGAAGGGGAAAAACAAATCTTTCTGAGGAAAAGGCAAGTTGCAATGATGGGATGTAAATGTGTTTCATCATCTGGTAAATTCCAGAGGCCTTACCACCAACGTGAACATGGCTCAAAGATGGTAGATTTCTTATTTTGTGGTGAACTTGTTGTGATTAATGTTAATACTTTTAGCGTCAAAAGTAGCTTATGAACCGCCCACAAACAGCTAATCAGGAAGGTTCTCCTTCTCCTGCTTACTCAACACTGTTGTCAGAAGTAGGTTGCTCAGGTCCTCCGACCAGAACCACCAGAACTAAAAAATTGACAGAACATCTAAATTCTTAATGTCTGTGGTCTCCAGTGATAATACCAGCAAAGTATCTATTTATTTAGACCTCTGACACTCTTCATCTTTACAGATGTTTAGACTTTTACTCTCAGTAAGCTCTTAGTGACTCAGTTCAAGTTGGCCCATTTCTGTAACCGATTAACAGAAATTAATAAAATGGTTGTGTAATCCTTGTTTCACCTGACACTAATCTGTTATTGACAAATAATGTGACTTTTTACACATTTTTCAGACAAGTCTGGGCCAATGCCACACCTCCCTACAGGTAATCCTGGAGGTGGCCTCACAATAATTATTCAAATCTTTACTGGCTGTGGGTGAATAACTTTTACCAGAATGGAGATGCTAAATAGGAGAAACATGAAATTCTTAGCATCTCTGGCTTGCATCTTCAAACTGTCCTTAGGACCCTATGTCTCACGTGCTTCAGACAAGTCTGTACACCTCATTGAAGTGGGTGGTAATAAGTCTGACCTTAATGCTTAAAAATTTAATTTGATGATGATGATTCTTCCAGGTTAAGCCACATCTATTAACTCACAATGTTCTATTCAAGTCTGAAGCTGTCGATTTGTGATGTTTAAGATGCAAATATCATGTAAATAATAATTCTTATTCTTTGACAAGCAGATACATGAATTGAAGGATTCAGCCACTCCATGAGCTTCTGCTAAAGTGTTCTCATTTGTCTTTTTTTTCAATCTCTTTTTTAGAATTTTCCTCCTAAAATCCCCAGCGCTGATAGTTATTACCTTGAGGTTCTGCAGATTACAAATAAATGTTAGTGATATTACTATTTACTAGATGTTTTCTAGTTTTACAAAATAAATTGTTTAAAAAGAGGGGCAGATACAGTATGTGATCAATAATAAAAGACCTAAGTTTAAATAAACATTGCTTTGTAAAACAACTGACGTACGGAAATACTCATAAGAGTGGTTAGGTAAGTTTTGATGATCAGCAAGCATCAACTACACACAACACACACACACATATATAACACTCAGACTTAAAGATTTATTCATCTGCTAAATTTTGCATAAAAAAAGGCATCTTTTAAGTCACTGAAGAAATATTTTTGCATAACTTTACTGTGGCTCAAAATTTCATTATACTTTGCCAAGTATTTTTGTGAATTGGGGAGTATTTTGAAGGGCAGAACTTTTATAATTAAGACTTTATAGCCAAATATAAATTTCTGCAGAGCCATTTCAATTTGCGACAAAAAACTGAGCAGTTGTACTCTTGTGTTAAAAGAAGGGACACGTTTTAAGGAAACACAAGGCCACAATTTGCACAGAAATGATGAGCAGATTAAAGGAACCTACTGTTTGAAAACCAAACAGGAACAACCATCAACTACCAAACGCTTATTATTACATCTATTCACAAGACTATCAACCCACACAAAGGGGGGAACAACCCACGTGTACCTCACACCTTGGTCAGGTGCCCCGAAGAACACGCACAAGTCAGGCTGCCTATATATAACCCTGGAATCTAAATTTCGAAAAAGCTTTAAAAAAAAAAATCGTATTTGCATTTTATCAAATAAATGTGTATCCCTTCCTTTTCTCACGTATGATTGTATTTAAAAAAAAAAAAAAAATTAAGTTGTGTGTGTGATTACTGTACTGTATTACTTTTTTCAACCGCGCATGTGTCGCACAGTGATGACGTGTGTCATGCGACAGAAGCTAAAGTCCTGCACCTCGCAGCTCACGCAGCTGTAACTTCTTTACATCGAGACGGTGGGTGTTTATATTATTCTCTTTGTGGTCTTGTGTCATAAGTAGATGCAACGTGGTGACTTTAGCTGCTGTTTGGAGCGTCAGTTGAACTTTTGTTGGTTCATCACCTACTGCGCAGAAACGAGTATTTACTATTGATTTAGTCGATACTTGCATTTGAGCCACTTGGAATTGAAAGACTGTTAATTAAAAGTGTCTTTTTAGATCTTTGACAGAATTGCTCCTTAGTTTTAGCCATGCACACGTATGTTGAATCCCATGGAAGCTACAGCAGCATTTTATTGCAACACACAGGCACATTTCAAACCCAAGTAAACATCTGAAGTGACACCATAAAACAGCAGCGTCACACACTTTTTGCTATTTATCCGTATAAGGAGGCTGTTTCAAACTAGAGACAATCGAAATAAGGGGAAAAAATAATGAAAAACATTTTTGGTGTATTACTTTGCAAAGAAAACTTTGATCAGGTTTAATTTGGCTGCTTTCCCAAAAAACAACAAAAAACCAAAACAACAACAAACAAACAGCTATTGATTGTTGGTTGATGGTTGTTTCTATTTTACTTTATAGTAATGTAATAAAGAAAATGGGATAAAACTGACAACATATTGTATGTACTGTATTTTCAAAGTGATTGGAGAATATTAAAAATGCAAAATTTTTTGAGTTATTCCTGCAATAATTGAAAACACAAGGATTGCCTGTCTCAGTGATGAATACAATAAAATCATTTAGTCTTTGGTTAGTTTAATTGATGAAACTATGACACACGAAGACCAACTGCTCCCTGATCACGGCTCACCTATTCAGGCTGAAACACGTCTAATGTACCGAACTTAAATCTTTTGTTTTAAACTACTTTCCTGTCTCCTTATCACAGCTGAATGGATTTTTTTTTTTTTTTAATCCTGTGTTCAGGTCACCAATGAGCTCAATTCTAAACAAGTTGTTATTGCAGACACATCCCTCCCTTTGAATGGTTTACAATGATGTGATATTAGTAGTATTAGAATTTAATAGTGGTTATTTGAGTATTTGATAGTAGCATGTGAGATTTTAAGTTAGTGTTGCATATTCAAGGATTCAAGAGTTTTTATTGTCCCTGTACGGGGCACAGCGAAATTATTTACCAGCAGCTCTGCCCTTACTTCTACAGAAAAGGTGACTGTTAATTGCCTAGCGTGTGGGATGATGAGGAAGAATAGGAATTATAGGGAACAATAAAACAGTTCACCTTTATTATTTCCAGTGTCATTTCAACAAAAAGTAGATCAAAAGGAGGAAGTAAAATGTTGAAAGATTTCTCTGACTCAGAAGATGACGCACATCTGTTTCGGCAGCAAAACCAATGGAGGTTCAGCGGTTCCCTGGACCGTGTCTGGGCACTGTGAATTGCCCTAAAACCTGATCCATTCTTTTTTTTTTTCCTTCCCTAGATGTCAGCTTTGTGTGGCGCCAGTAATGGCTGCCAAGATGAAAATCAGGAGGTGACAGAGAACCAGGTAAGCCTAATAAAGGGGGATAAACCCTGGGAACTGCATTCGACTGAACAGTCCGTGCTAAGGTTAGTTTCTGTCTGTCGGAGGTCACCACAGGCTGTTCTGGACCAGTTAATGGGGACGGAGGTGGCACAAAATGGCACAGTGACACATTTGGTTCGCTGTTGCTGTCGGGACAAAACTTTAAAAAGATTCTCTGTCCTGTCTTCTGCTTTTCCAATAGGAGAAGGAGCATCCTCGTGTTCTCATCCCAGAACTATGCCGACTCTTCTACCAGCTGGGATGGGTGACAGGGACGGGGGGAGGAATCAGTCTGAGACGAGGGTTAGTGTGTAATGCAGCTGTGCCGCGAGGGATGACGCCACGCAACAATATCCCGACTTAAAGGCGGCTAAACCGGAAACTGTTGTCTTGAAATTGAGATTCTGCGTGAATATTAATTTATGTTTAAGCACAGATGCAAAAGTTGCTGACAGTTTTGATATGACATAAATGAAACTGTTGGCTTTTGCAGCCTTTTCACCAAACATCTTTGATCTTTGACCATTACAGAACATATATATTCAGCCAGCATGAAAACAGTGATGAAACCTCAGATGCAACCCCACAGACTACAGCTCCAATGACCTCGCTATTTCATTTTGAATAAAAAAATTGCACCTCTAAGACATTTGAAAAGAAAATTCCCTTTTATCTTTATAAATTATTCCAGCTGATTCACATAGAAAATTAGCAGTTCCAAACCCCAGTCATGCAGTCTATTACAGTTCATAGTGCTCCTGTGGTATTTGACAGATTAATGACTATTTTCAAACTGCGTAAAAGCAGGGGAAAAAAAGAGGCCAATTGCAGTCTCAGTCTGTGGCCCCATCAGAGTTTAATCAATTAAAGCTGTTCAAATTCATCCATTTTCACCCCCGTGGACAAAGTATCGATTAAATGTCCATTTCACAAAAAGAAAAAAACTACCCTGTCTGAAGAAAAACAAACTTATTCAATATAAAATGGACAGATTTCAGATATGCTGAAAAAGAAACGTCGTGGGTGTTTGTCTTGCTAGTTGTTTGCACATCTGCGGCAGAAAAAGGTAATTAGTTTAGTTTTGTTTTCAGGAGTATAGCTGCAAATCTCTGAATTTTAAGTCTTGAAGGCTGTTTTTTTTCCCTCCTCCCACGGCAGCTATGGAATGACTCAGGGCCTGAGGCAGTCGCACCAAAGCGTGCACCAAAAAAAATCAATAGCCTCCCCTTTTATCTGCTGTTTGTTGGTAGATGAACACATCTTTATCAGGCTCGTTCTTCAGGGAAACATTGAGACTTGCTACTGTCACAAAAATATAGTCATTGCAAAGATTTTTGGGGAGAGCGGAGGCTCCTCACCATTGAAAACCAGTTATTGTTCCATTGTGTCTGTCCACTAAGTTTAAAACTTTAACATTGTAGGAAAAGCACACAGTGAAATGATTACTGAAATATTAGTGTGATTAAACCAGTGTCCTTACTGCCCCTGCGCTGCCACCCACAAGTCTCTAAGTTACAATATTTAAATGTAACAGAAAACTGCATCAAGTTGAACCAAAGTGGCCATTTTGGACAATTCAATTCATTTTGAGCAACTACTGAGACCATCTTTGACACAAAGGATTATTATTCTTTTTATTTCCTTGATTTTTACTGAAAAGACTTGAGGAGCTATTCAGCTGCACCAACATGTTTTCTTCCAGCTGTGAAACAGGTTTTTCCTTTAACGTGTAAGCACCTTTGGGATTTTACACTGTCTCCACCTGGTTTTTTTTGTTTGTTTTTTTTTGGATATTACATTGAGCCACATTCTTATATACTGTATTTCTGTGCAATTAAAAGTGCCTCCCCTGAGGATAACATGCTCTCCATTTAAGTATGACAAAGGAGCTTCTCTAAATCATTTCATCAACCACTTCACTGTCCTGGGATATGTTAATAGACTTCTATTTTCTGTTTGTGGACCTCAGGGAGCAGATCTATATTGCACCATCAGGTGTCCAGAAAGAGAGAATACAGGTCAGTGATCTGATCTAAACCAGAATGTTGTGATGATGCACTCGTTTCCTCATAATTAGTTGACTTCTATGGTTTGCATTCATCAGCCAGAGGACATGTTTGTGTGTGATGAGGAGGAGAGGGACATCAGCTGTCCACCTGCCTGGAAGAAGCTGAAGAAGAGCCAGTGCACGCCACTTTTTATGAATGCCTACACAATGAGGGGTGAGTCATTTTAACGCCTTCACATGCACACCGTCAATTATCTTTTTAAAAGAGTCAATGGTGTGCTCCTTTTCTTTTAGTCTGGGTTCTATAGGCACACCACAGCACACTCAAAAACAGGGAGAAATATTTCTAAAAAAAAAAAAGTGAAGAGTAATGGAAAGGTATTGAATTCTAAACAAAATAAATAAATTAAAAGGCTGCAGATGCCTGAATGCCACACTCGTGTGCATGAGGCAGTTTCTATGGAAACTACAGTTGTTCAATCGATCAAATCTAAAGTATTTCACAAAAAGACGTGGGAGCTCCATAAGAACATACATGAAGTGAGTAAAAGTGTTAAATTACAGGTGCATAATTTGATGGAATATCACACCTCAGCAGTGGTGAATTAATGGCTCACTTCTGACTTTTCCCCTCATTTTGCATCTAAAAGCAGATCAGTTATTAGTGCGGCACACGGTGATCTGAACGTCATCTTTGTTGAAACGTAGGGGCACAGGCGGTTATACACACCCACTCCAAGGCTGCTGTCATGGCAACTCTGCTGTATCCTGGCAAGGAGTTCAGGATAACGCACCAAGAGATGATCAAGGGGATTCGGAAGGGCTCCTCAGGCACCAACTATCGGTATGTAATCAAGCAGCAAGGATTAGCAAAGTCCGAGAGCCTGCAAGCATCCCCAGCTCAGTGAGCTAATGAAAGAGTCTGGTGCTCACGTTCACCTGTGCAGGCAAATCCAAATCCATCCATTCTAAAGGTCAGAATCAGATCAGAATCTACTGCTGTTTCACCTTGATATGGATTTTCTTATTTTGGTTGTTTCAGATTCAAAGACAACTTCTTCTCTTTGATCTGAGGTTGTGTGTCAATGATGAGTTCCTTTGATTTATTAAGTTCACATTTCGCATCGATAGCAAAGCCAGATGGTAACTTTAACAGCTCAGAGCTTTGACCATGTGCTCATTACTCATCAGGCAGGAGAAAAAAGGTGAAAAGCTTGGCAGCAGCTTAAATTGCTTCTGATTAGAACCGAGGTGGAGGCTTTTACGAACCATCATTTTCCATTATTTGGAGATTAATCGTTTATTCTCCAAATGTCAGAAAATAGTGATAAGTAAGTGAGGTCATAACTTGAGATATCTAATTTGGATTCTTTGACGGCCTCAGCGGTTGTACAGAAACTGGAGACCAGGCGTAGGTGTGTGTGTGTGTGTTTATCTGGCTAACGGCTCTGATGGCAGAAGCTAAGCTGTTATGTTGTTTATTTCCAGTTATGATGAAACTCTAGTTGTGCCCATTATTGAAAATACCCCCGAGGAGAAGGACTTAAAGGACCGGATGGCTCGAGCTATGGAGGAATATCCAGACTCATGTGCAGTCCTGGTCCGTCGCCACGGCGTCTATGTCTGGGGGGAGTCGTGGGAGAAAGCTAAGACAATGTGAGCACTGTGTCTGCCAGAATTAACCTTTTTACATTCCTGGCTTTGGCTAGAAAAACAAAAGATGCAAGTTCCTTTTGTAATTTCTCTTTTTTGCAGGTGTGAGTGCTATGACTACCTTTTCGACATCGCTGTCCAGATGAAGCAGTGTGGACTGGATCCTTCGGCCCTCCCAACGGAAGAAAAGGGAATCGTTTGACATTTCCTCACTGCTCCTTCCTTAAGAGACCTTTATTGCAGAAAGGTCAAGGGAGTTCAATCAGCGGAGCAAACTGTAATCATTTCCCTTTCATTCCGCTCTGCTTCAGATATGTTGACTGATGATGGTTTGAGGAGATTTGATGTTGAAAGAGATTGAATGCCTGGGATCTGGAAGCAAAGCATTGTGGGACAGCGCGAGTCTGAGCAGCCGCCAGGTCATGGTCCTGGGTTTGAAAAGCTTTTCTTCTTAAGTTAGAGTGCCGTGAAATCAGGGCCTTTGTGGGAGTTGCCCATGAGCACACGGTGTATTTCACCTGACCTTTCACTCTGCCTTTCAATCAATAAAATGGATTTACAAGTGAAATTTGAATGATTTGTAACATACCGTAAATGGATTTAAACGTCTTCTACCCAGTTAGAACACGTTTAAAACGACAGGCAGAACTTGATCTAGTGATTTAGTGTGTTTATCGTTCCAGCTACTGTAAATGCAGCATCCAGACAGTCACAGTGGTCATCTGGGCAGTAAAAATGAGCTCGTGTTGAGATGTTCAAGGACCTCTGGTGCATCTGCAGACCTCCTTCATTGTTCAACTGTGGCTCCAGCACTATTGTGTGCTTGCAGAGTCTTGCACAGCGTGCCAGCAGCTTTCTGCATACTCATTTCTCAGGAAAGCACAAGTTTTTTTTTCCTTTTGTTGCTGTTGTTTCCTTTAGACAAGCTCCCACTGCTGCCTACATCCCAGTGCCTCCACCACTCTTTCTGCTCATGAGAGAGCACTGTCAAACACGCTGCAGGCCAGTTTAAAAGAGAAATATTTCTTCATCCTGCACTAACACTGCCAAGATCTTCCTTGTTATGATTAATGAGGTTTTCCTGTTAACTCACTTGCTAAAGAAATCTAACCCTACTACTGCCGTAACAGTCAAAGGACATCAGGCTCAAGGTATTTAATCCAATTTTCCTTCCTTGGAAAAAGTGTATTAATATTTATAACCTGTCAGCTAGCTGTAGCAAAGATAAGCAGCATTCAGAATAAAATATGAAGCGTGGACTTTCCACACTTGCTTTCCTACCCTTTTCAGACTGTTTCTCTGCAGATAGACAAACATTCTGCAAAGTCTAACACAAAGCCTCTAACTTCCAGGACAATGAACTCTGGTGACGTCAGAGTGTTGCCAAAGTTCGCTGGTGACTCAGATGAGCTAATGTTTACTCATATCATGTGGAGGCACATCTCCCGCCGGAACCACACGCTTAATTATGGAGCAACCCTTGAAATGAGGCATTAAAGTGTTCCGCATGACCTCAAAAAGGAGGGTTCTAGCTAAAGAGGGTGTGAGCAGGGGGTGCAGCAGCAAGCAAAAGTCACACCACCTTACTGGTCTCCTGTAAAAAGTTAACGCAGACCAGAATATTGCCATCTGTTGGATAAGGTTGTGAAAATATGGCTGATTAGTTACATGTTGCACCTCCGCAGATCCCCTTTGTTACCATCTCCAATTAGAGCAAATCTTTCCATCAGGAGCTGCACGAGCCCTTTCCTCGTGTTTTTATTCTGTTGCTCTCCATTAAAAATTTGATTTTATTTTTCTTCTCAATCTGTGTTATATTCAGGCAGCCAATGTGTTTATTAAAAAAAAAAAAAAAACACCTTTTGATCCTCATCTTTTATCACTGCAGCCATTATTGGTCTTTTTATTTTTTTCTTTGGACCACATTATCAGTGCTGAAAGGAGCATCTCATTATAAACACTGCAGAAGATGCTTCCCCATCCACCTTTACAATCGGTGCAGTGATGTATGCAGGCCCAAATTCTGTAGCGATGCTCCTGAAACCCATTAAAGTATTTGGCACCAGTGTCTGTGGAGGAAACGTGCACTCATTGTACCATATTTCTTATGGATATTGATTAAAGTGTGAACGTGTTTATGATTTTTGGCTTTGGTAAAAGCTCTGTGACAAGCCAAATGCTGATATATTTTATTAGTAGCAACATTTAGGAGCAAGTTCCCTAATGTGTTTGAGCTGAAATGAGTTACGCACAAAGCAGGTGGAAGTCAGGGTCGACATTGAAAACAATAAACTTGTGCCCAACCAAGACCGACACACAATGACATAAGACAGAGGGTCACCAATTCCTCCCAAAGGACAGAACTGAATCTAAAATCTAAGAATTTGTGTCACCTGCTCAAGGAGGAGTTAAATTTTAAGTTCGATCATTGAATTCACCCTGTCTTTCATGCATCTTCTGGGATTTGAACTATGAAGATCATTCACGTATTAAAATGAATCATCTTCAGGATACACTTTGGATTCTCGGCATCTAAAAAGGGTGGAATCGTAGCTTTTCATCGAGTGGGCCCTTCAGCCGGGCCGATTCAGCGGCTGCAGACTCCCATCGGAGTGTAAAATGAGCTGCTTTAACCCCAATTTGGGGGAGCACTCCTGTCATCCGTCTGGGGTTTACACCTCTCACTGAAACCTGGAAAAACTCCTGAGACAGAGTTTGTGTGTGTGTGTGTGTGTGTGTGTGTGTGTGTGTGTGTGTGTGTGTGTGTTTGGGCAGGAGCACAAATTCATACTGTTTGAATATTGAACAATGAAACCAACACACGGGAAACAACCACATCATCATAACTAGTAGTTAAACCAGCCTCACCAGTAAAACCAGCATGATTACCAGCTGCCAGGCAGCTTGATCTTCAGATCCAGCAGATCAAGGGAAATCAATAATCCAACAAAACAGGTCAGGGGCCACCAAATATCCTGCAGGGAGCCACGTTCAAACATTTAACCCCTGAGAAAATATTTCAGCATTTTGACAGTCTTCATTATAACAAGTTTACGATAATCATTAAAGAAAATGGCTGCACTTAAAATTCGGTCCATATCCTGCACATAAAATAACGACGGGATCATTAAAGCACAAAGTCTCAAAGTTCTTTCATGCATTTACCACCAGGTAAGCGAATAAGATGCGGAAAGCAGTTACTCAAAGATCTGCTGCAGCTTCAAGGAGGCTCCAGCCCTGCTGAGCGCCCTGCTCCACAGACCTGATGGAAGGAGGAAGAGCTGGATACGGCTGCAGCAGGTGAGAGGTGGAGCTTCACTCTGCTACAGGGTCCACGAACGCAACCTGGCAGACAAAATGAATGGTCGCTATAGTTTTGTCCTGTGAGCAATAATGGCTCCATGTCTGCCAGATTTGAATGCGAATCAGCCTCCTCAGCAGACTTATCAGACGAGCAGCAGCACTTTGCTCCAGGCCCCCTTCCTGCCCTAATCCACTCACTTTGTTTCCCTGCCTTTGCTGACAGAGATGTGGAGGAACTGGCTGCAGTTGCACATGCAGAAAACCTCTGCATGTGCTCCCCTGCTCCAAGTTTTTCCCTCTGAGGTGGAGATAGATGTAGTTTCAAGTCAGCGGTCAAAACAAGCCTGAGCGCCGTGTGTGGAGTTCATTTTTAAACTCCATGAATATTACATAAGGCTTCCTAAAGAACACTTTAAGGGACTCTTTTACTCCCAGAGTTGCGTACCATATTTAGAAGCTTGAGCTTCTTTTTTTCAGCTTTAAGGGTCAAATATCAGATTTTTTGGATACAGTGGGCCGGTTGCAGCCGTTGGTCGGCTCATGACCGAAAACTGCAACTGAACAAACAGGAAAAAAAGTTGAACTTAATTATAAGCTAATATTTAGCCCTGCTTACAGCAGAGATGAAACAAATGTGACCTATATTAATCTATGCATCCACTCTAATGAGTTCCAAATGTCACAGACGCTGATTTGCTAACGGGAAATGAGGATCTGGCCTAAATTACCTTTGTTAATACATTGACATCAAGCATTTGAGTGGTGTTAATGAATCTGAAATATGGCTGATTTTCTGCAACTTAATTAAAAATGTGAAAGCATGGAAGCATTAACAACAAATAAACACACTCAGTGGGTTATACGTTATGCATTTTGCTTTTACGGTCATAATAACACAAATTAAGGGCTCTAATGGAACCATTAACACATATTTTTGAACATACATTTATTCTATCCTCAATGTTCTCCAACAGTTTTAACTTTAATGTAAACTGCATTCACGAAGACATCCAACAGGTTAGCTGCTGGTTTGTGTTCATCACCAAAAACAGTTTATTAATACCTGAACATATAGCAGAAACCATATCAAACAGGGTGAGCAGAGACAAATGCATGTCCTGTATGTCAGATATTTATCTCCTCCAATGCAAACTAACCTGGCTAAGAGGTTGGGGAAACGGTGCACCTGTCAGTAATGAGCAGTTCCATTAAAGCCTCATCAGTCAGTCTCCAAACTGAGGCCGAAGAGAGACAATAACTGGCTCCTCTCGGCACTGCATCAAACTCACCCTGGACGCCGCCACCAGTGTAAATTTGAAAGAAGCTTGTTCTTGAAGGTTCTTGAAGATGAATCATCTCTCCCTAATGGTTGGGCTGGTCAAAGATTCTCTGGGCCACCTCCAGCTTCATACCCGACCAGAATTTAAAAACTTAGGAGGATTTCTTTTCCTCTCTTTTATCAAAGAAAAATAAATAAATCCTCAGGATAAGAAATGGTGGCCACAGTGGCCGCAGCCTCCAGTTAGGGTCCTCCTCATTAACGTCATAACTCAATATTTATTATCTTTGCCCCATGAAAGACAATAGCACAAATTCTCTTGGACCTGTTTTCCATACAGTATAGACTCCCATTCTGCTGCTCTTAATGCACATATTCTCCTGCAAGCAGAATAAATGCATTAACTGAGAAATACTGCTGTAGATCCTGCTCAGACTAGACATTCTGGGTTGGTGTAATAAAAGAAGCGATTATTCAGTGCAATCCCTTTGATTCCTGAATAAAGCTCTGGTTAACTTGATGTGACGACCACTGAACCCCACTAGGGGAGCTTTTTATGAACACGCGTGACTGCTTATATTCCATATATTCCAGTTTAGCTGCCCTTGCTATATGCACGGCTGACTTCAAATATGTTGCGTTCATTAGAACTTTGGCTTTGAGGCTAGCTGCGGTTTTCTCCTTCAGCGGAGGCCTTCCCCAGCCCCCCCCCCCCCCCACAATGCTCAGCAGCACAGCCAAGGAGCATCTTTACATTTAAGTACATACAGAATGTTTATTCAAGCATAAATCAAAGATGAATTTGAAGATGTGAGGATGTGTGAGACAGATCGTGAGCCAGGCTCATGATCAGTGATTGATAATAATTCCCCTAAACCCTAATTTCCAAGTGACAAGAAGCCCCCTCACAACCCAAAGTCATAAATTATGTTGGTCGTGCCGACTTCAGAAAAGGAAATGAATTTCCATCTAAGCTCCAAACAGAATATCAAGTCTACGACGAGCTCCCCTGACAAAAAAATGTCACTTTGCAATGACAGAAGGTGTTCGGAAACAAATCACCGCTGAGATGTGTCAAATCTTAAGGTAAAATGAAACCATCCGTTATTTTAATTGGTCTTTGTAACATAAATCTGGCAGGACGGTAAATTGCTCAAGCTTGAAGTATTTCAGCCATTTTACGTTGAGTCCATACATGCAAAGTTATAAAGAATTGTCCATGAACGTGTGGAGCTACAATGAAAAATGACAGAGATGAAGAGGGCTGAGGTCATAAATTCATGTAACGCATCCTCACCTGGGCTTCAAACTGCTACTCTACAGTATTTAGAATTACCACCAAAACCAGGGATACCAGCCAAAACAAGGTTTGTGGAACACAAATGCATGAAAAAGTGTTTCCAGTCCTGAGGTTTGAGAAATATGATAAATCAGAAATACCATTTTTATACAATAAAAGTAATTCAAACTTTTACTGGATCCAGAAATAAATAGAGCCTGAGCCGGGTCAATTCTCACTCACTAAAGCCCACGTAGCTCTGACCCTATAGATAACCTCTAGATAACCTACTGACTTGCTCACCATCATGCTCATGTTATAACATTGTAGTTCCCCAGATGGTGGCTACGTACCGTGAATTAAGAAACGGCCCAAGTGTAAAACAACAACTCGCCTATAAAACAGCCTTAATTATTGAGAAAAGAGTCGAACTTTGGTTTCCTGCTGCACAAACTCTGCTCCCCAGTTTTATGTAATTATGCACCGTCAGCGTGGACGTGACTGCATAAGCAGTGAAGTCAATCATATTGACTCTCTGCGCCAGCCGCCATTGGCTGGAACACATTAGGCAAATATTGAAGTTAATGTGCAGACAGTGAGAAGAATACAAAATACGCTTAAAAAAAAAAAAATGTTGGCGATGAAAAGTGTGGAAAGGATTGAGTGGAATCGTTGCCATGGCACCCAACGGTTAGCTGACCACTGGGATGAAGAATCTTCTCTCTTTCACCTCATGTGTTTGGCTGGGCGGTATCACCGAGAGATGGACTCAATCAGCCCTCCGAGAAGAAAGATATATACTGATGTTGTCAGAGAATGACTCAGACAGGTGAGGATGCCGGATGATCACCATCTCTGGGTGCAGCTGATGAAGCGTTAACGCAGCACAAACGTTTCCAAGGTTGCGTGCTAGAGCCGCATTCTAATGGACGGAACGATCAGCTCGGCCTGCTGCGCGGCGTTTCGCTGATGCATCGTTGGTTTTATCTTGGTTTATTTCCAAAGTGCCCTTCATCATTTCGTTAGATGTTCCACCTGACTCCAGAGTGTGGTCATTCATCAGCCGAAAGCACACGCTGCAAATCCTGACTCCACCTGCGGAGTGACAGGACTCAGGACGCCTCCTGTTGTATTGCATCTTCATGGTAGAGTTCAGGCCTCAGAGCTCCAGACCAGACTGATGGCTGCCGTCAGAAAACGGGGCTTCTTATATGGAGCAGTGTGGCAGATCTGCGTCTACACAGGAGGCTAAACAAGGTTTGAAGGTCCTCCTGCGAGACACTAATAATGTATCTGCTGCTCGCTGCAGAGTAAATCTATTTGAATTTAGCCTCACTGGCTAAAGTGCCGTTTCAAAATGAGATATTAGATTTATTAAGCGGCTGCTGCAGAGGCCTCGGGATTGCACCTCCTGACTCAGTTAGCTTCCTGGGCATGTGCGTTATTCACCGCCCCCTCATTTCCTCCCCCAATCGGAGGAAAAGGGTTCAGTCATGCAAAGTAGTTTTTGCCAAATCAAATTTGAATGGATTGGAGGGATGACAACCATTCCCAGTGAATGGATTTGTAAAGGACTTAGTTCCTTCCTGGCACACGTCCCTGCTTCGAGGAGCAGCCACAGACAAGAGGAAGTTCCTATATACGAGCGGGCGCACATCGCTCCCATCGGAGCTGCCATATTTCATACATAATGCGATTGGATACACCAAGTGAAGATTTGGCAGACCTGGGTATAATCTGGTTACATCTGGATTAAAAAAACCAGATGACGCCTGATTGAAACATAGAGTATTTATTATTATTATTATTATTATTATTATTATTATTGACTATCAAAGCAGCGTTTTCGGTGGTGAAACAGGTCTGTGACTACATTCCTCCTCGAGGTCTCGGAGTTTGTTCTCTCCCGTCGCAAACACTTGACTGTGACTGCTTCTGAAGTCGGACCTTTTCCAGCCAGCCGGTACTGTCCAGTCTCGACACGGCCATTACTTCCCCAACCAGCAGAGCTGACAGCCCTCCCGCTGTTCTGCAGCACAACATTAAAGCAATATGTGAGCCGTGCGCCCGTCACGTGCAGCTTCTGCGAGCGTGAGGCTCCTCCACAGCTTTCGGCTTTTTCCTGTTAGTCTGGATCTTTGTTAAACGCTGCTGCAGGCGGTGGCCCTGCAAACAGCAGGACGGTAACCGGAGGGTTTCCTGATGCTCTCTCTTTCTCTCTCTCTCGCTCGGCCGCATTTAAAAATAAATTATAAACTGGACAAATACACCGATAACGTGAATTAGAGATTAGAATTTCAGCATGGAGACATCAGTTTGTGCGGCTGGTGTAACCAGGCAACAGCCAGGCACAAACCTTCACATTTGCGTGTGTGTATCTGTGTGTGAGGCCGGCTGAGAAGGTGCTGCAAAAACACATTTCCAACTAACCTGGATGCAGTGACCCAACCATGCCAACAACACCGGAGCATCCTTCTTCCCCTTCAACAGAGGCCGCCGGCACACAGGTGGATGTGAGTGCTCACATCTGCTCTGCGGGAAATGGCTGCTTGACGGTATTTTGGGTTGCATTGTTCGACCTACTTTCTCCCATGGAAATTTGGCATGCGCAAGCAGCCACAGTCTCTGGCAGAGGCAGGCCGCTCGCGCACGCCGTCCTCCTCGCCACCGATGCTTTCCCGGTGCTTTGAGCACACTGGGACAGGGGCCCTCGCCATTCTAGCTCAGAGTGGGGTGAATGGTGTGATCTGGTCCTGGTTGCAGACAGAGCAGATCAGGGTCTACGCACGCTTTTGTTTTTTTCATTTTTTAAATTAGAGGTGCTGTGCTGCAGGATCCATCATTAGGGCTTTTTTGAGTCACGGCAGCTGTACTAGGATCATGCAAACACAGCTGAAAAGAGATGTGTGGAAGGCTTTCGGTCCTGATGTGCTAAGGCTCAATGTGCTGCAAAAGTGCTAGCTGGTAATGAAATCTGCGATTTCGTTGAACCTCGTGCTTAAGCGGGTCAGAGTATCTGTTCTTTTCTTGGAGGCAGGACAGACGTTCTGAATACTCACATACGGCATCATCCAGAGATGTGCTATTCAGACAGATGAGAATCTCATCTCCCACAGAAGAAAGGAAGTCCTGAAGCTGCAGATGTGCAGCAGCCTCGCTGGAATCACGTCAGACTGTGCTGAGCCTTACAAACGGCGGCAAAGCTGAGGTAATAATTTAGACGCGCTGCCAACAGACAGGTCTTACTGAGCTCTTAGGAAGCCATGACGGCACCTCATCCGTCATCTGTCATCCTCCCTTCAGACCATCTCCTGGGCCTGGCTGGAGAGCATCCTCGGTCTCTCTTTGCCCACACAGACAGACAGGCAGAGCCCTCAAATATGATGGATGAAGGGAGCGCGAACACAAGCCACTTTTAACAGAGCGTGACTCCATTTACACCTGCAACATTAGCAGTGAGCGTTGGCCGCCTGCTGGAGCTGAGACTGAGCACTTTCATGAACAAATGCAGACAGATGTAGGGCACTGGCAGCACCATTTTAAGTCTTGTTCTGGGACTGGAATCTCAGAGCTGCTGTTCGAGTGAGCACAGCGTTTCAAAGAGGCAGCGTTTTTATAATATACATAGACATAAAAATGTGGCTCCAGCTCATCATCGAGTTAAATATCAGACCGAAATCCACTGTGACTCTCCAAAGTATTTTGGATTTGTTTTCTACGTGACTCAAGCCTGTAATGCAGCCTTCAAAGCTCGTGTCCCTGTGTGCTTAGAGCAGTGCCAACCTCGGTTTCATGAGAGGTATGTGTGCCTTTTTGCACAGCTACAGGAAGTTTTTTATAATTTCTTTCAGATTCTAAGCTCTGTTTCCGTTTCAGATGTGCACGTCTGCTAGAGTTTTGGTTTGTTTATCTCATTTCAGAGAAATAACCAGTTCCACGTGCAGATCTTAATGTGACAGAGTAACATTATGACGACAAGAGTTGCACATTATGCACCAACTACGCATTTTATAAATGAGAATTCCATAACGTTGCAGTCTAAAACCAAATGAAATGCAATTTATCAACGCACAACCCAACGTCCAAATAACAACTCTGCTAAATCTGTATGAGCAGGTTAGCTGTGAGCCGCCAACGCTACCAGTCTGACAGCCTATTTGGAAATTTCCATCCACGTTACATCACTTTATCCTGCTCAGACCACATGGATAAACAGGACAAGGGAAAGTCAACAACACGTCAGGTTGTCACTATGGACGTATCTGATCAATATGTATTTCAACTGATGGTGAAAATAGTTTATTCATTTTCTCTTGGAAAGACGTCACCTGGTGATCAATTGTGGAATAGAGAGAAACTAGAGACTTCTCCAGAAGCTTTAGGGGATGTGTGACTAAGCTAAAGCAGCAAACCTGCAAAAGTGCTGAGAATTTCAAAAGCAGTAGCAACAAATACACAAAGAACTGGCACCACAACAGGCCACTCCTTCTGTTTGGCTGTAAAGATGTGGAAATATCTGAGCTCACTCGCCACCTCCCTCAGGTAGTAGTGCAGAACTAAGGGTTCATTTTCTTACAGCATCCGTTCATCTATTCTTCCCACACGCTCATTCCTAATTTCCTGCTGTCATTGTCTGGAGCCATCAGCTCAGCTATCGGCTCCTCTCATCAGCTGCTCTCACCCGTCTGAAAGCACAGAGATGCACCTTCATCAGGAACTGAACATGTTCCCGCTGCCAAGTTTTTGTCTCTGCTTCCAGTTCAGACATGCTGCTCACACGGGTGCCCTCCCCCCGTCTCCCATCACTGCCAAGACCTCGCAGATACATCAACGTCAGCAGCCCCTCCATCTTAGCACAGACGCTGCCGCTTCCACAGTCTGGACTCATGGCTGGATTTATCTCACACGCCGCCAACGCCCCTTAATCACAAAATCTGCCCCCAGAGCCTGAGCACCAAAGACTTTTTGACAAGACCTAATTTACGCATATCATCAGCTGGAAGAGGCGCTATCTGCAGTCGCTTTGCTGAGATTGGATCATAATGTCATTCTAGGTTGGTCAGATCTGGATGTGGCTGCCATGAGCAAAGTCTGAGCGGAGCTGAGAAGGCCTCCGCCGTCTACTTCCTCGTTATGCGCTTCCTCCTGTGTGCTTGATTCATTTCTTGCTCCTGGTGGACCGGTTGCAGACAATTTGATCATTAAATCAGGCTACTGCAAATTTGCAGACATTGGGTGTGTGACTTCTGTTACATCAGGACGTGCATGTTAATACGAGATGAACATATATTCAGACTCACTTCCAGGCCTACACATCTGAAAATGGGGCTGATTCCCACTGAGGCGGGACTGCGACGCTATAGCACCTCCAGATATGTTGAGCGGGGATGTGTGCAGTGTGTAATGTGCTGTGCGGTATGAAAGGTGCTGCAGTTGCGTAACGTTGACTCATTGGATATTTCTTCAAAGTGAGCGGTGCAGTTTAAACAAAACCCTCGTTTACGCTGCTGAATAATTTCTGCTTCATTAAAAAGACTGGCGTCTAAACGGATGATTTGAGATTTTACATCAGTACAAACAACAATTTGGTGTGCTGTTACATAACCGCTACACAGCGCCACACAGCCGGGATGTGGTTGAACTTTAGACTTTCAGCTTGACTTTACCAAAAATAGTCACGTTGCATTCAGGACTCAGTCAGGATTAACACTAACCAAATTAAAAGTGAGTTTGCTGCTGCTGCTGCTGCCAGCAGTCGTAAGAAACATCGCGTGGAGCTTTAAACTCCTTCTTCATTTTGCCATTACTTCACTCTTTATTCCCATATTTATTTGCTTTTTTATTTATTTCTTTCTTGCTGATCCTGCTCTAATCGATTGGCTACACTCTTGCAGTTGGGAGAGATGGGTAGGTGGTGTGTGGGCGTTTTATGAGCCGTCCTCGTCCTCGTTCCATCCTGTAAAGTGCTTAACAACAATCAATCTTTACTCCCCTCCTTAGGAGATAACGTCGGCCATGAGGCTGGTATTGATTTGTGAAGAGGCCTCCAGGTAGTCTTTAGTCATCGCACAAGCCTCACCTACTCGCCATCACAGAAAAATACTGATTTAGAAGAAATTGAGTTACCCAAGAGCCGTAGCCTGTATTAATCATATTAGTTGGCTGTAGAACAGAGCCGTTTTATCAGCTGGTTTCATAATGAATTGTGCCACCTGTCAGATAGTCACCCAGATTTATGCCATGGTCACCATTCCTTGGCGAGTATTTCCTTCTTCTGATGTCTAAATTAAGCTTCCTTATGGCACAAAACATGAGATCCTGCAGTGATTCGTACAGCCTGAACATATCTGCCACCTATCAGCGCTTTTAAAGCATTCTAAAACAAGAAGAAGGTCTTATTAGTCTTTCTGACAGATTAGTGGATTCAAAAGTCCACCCTTAAAGTCCAGTGTTGCAACAGAATGGCTCAGGGTGTAAGAAGCAATCTACAAAATGGAAGGTCACTACTTTTGACTTTTATGACACACGCTGTCAATTCGGATTATGAAAGACACTGAACTGCCAAGTCGGGAGCAACACCAGTATCTTAAGCTGCAGCTCTACCATTACACTGATAAATGCACGTGCGGTCAGTCTCTAACCAGTGAGGGAAGGGATTACCCCCCCTCCTACACTCTGGTGAAATGAGCTGTCACAATTTTAGAAACCATAGATTAGAACAAAAATGAAGAACCAGATGGTGCATCTCTGAGGAACGTTAAAGACCTCTGGCCAACGGTGAAGTCTATGTCCGTCTTAATCTTCATGCTGATGAGGCTCATTGTGATGCTTATTAGAACTCTGGCTCTGTGTGCGAAGTCAGGTGACCAGGACTCGGTGCACTCTTTTGGAGGTCACTTAAAGTCAGCTGAGGCTCGATGCGATTGATCAAAATAATGTTGTCTGAGAGGAGGGCCCTGATGGACGCCGGTGATCAACAGTGACGGCAAAGAGCAGGAAGAAGCAACTTTGGCTCACTCTTTACTCAAACCTGACCAAGAAGGCAGTGAGACAACACCTCAACTTCAGGCTAGCAAAATCCCAGATTGTCCAGCGTTTCCTTGAAACCCCTCCATCAGGAAGTCTGGTTCTAAAAGAAGCAGCGAGCGAGAACCTCCCCACAGGAGACACGCTTAGTGCCACCTCACGTTGTGACAGTAATGAGATCCGTGCAGTGCATCTCATGTCTCATTTGATGCTCACGCATATCTAGTAACAGATATTTCTTCAACTACAGGAAAAAATTGTTGATAACGACTCTAAATTGGAGAAAACTGCTTTAGTTGACAATTATAACATCGCAGTTTGGTCTGGTCTCAGCACCTCAGCCTGAAGACATCTAGATCTTTAGGCGTTTCACGGGCATTTTAAGACACATCAGCAGAGGCGTTCAAATGCTCGGAACAGCAGGAAGGTCTACAGTTAGGAACGTGGGAGGGAGCAGCAAACCGGTGAAGGCTGATCCAGGAGATGCGGGTTTCTGTCCACGGAGAAGGAAAAATAACCTCTGCTACCGTTCATTCATCACACGTTATATAAGCTTCTGAAGCTGCTGGAATGTTTGAAACTGATACAGTATCCACCAGCTCTCCGTTCTCTTTGCTGACAGAAAAGTCACATTTTTCACCATTTAACCGCTTTTTAGGGCTGAACGTTGATGACCTACATCATTATCTTCAGTTAAGATTTTTGATGTTAGATTTAAACGCAGCAGGTCTGTGGCTTCGAAGAGGCTTTTTGACCTACATGCAAATGGTTTGAGTCTGGCTCCAAAAACAAATACAAAATATTACCAAAAAGATTCCTTCCCAAAAACCTTTCAAGATCTTTCTCATTTTTCTCTACTTTCAAACAGAAAACCTCTTTTCTTGTCCCAAAGCAGCATCTTCAACTGGCACCTTCCCATTCCTGACAGAGTGCAGAGAAACGTTTGCTGCCTTCAATGTCATTTTACCAACTTTCCCCCCCCTCTCTCTCTAATCCACAAAGGGGCTTTAGTGTAATATGCATACATTGGAAATGCCACTTCAATTATCTGGAACTGCTGTAATGAGAGCAAACAGGGTCCATTAACATTCATCCTCCCACTCCAGCCTGTACGTTGGTCGCTGAAGCCTAATAAAATAAAATAATAACGCATCTTAAATTCGCTTCAGGCGAGACTTCCACCTCGGGTTGGTTTATGCGGCGCTGCGAGCATTAACAAATTAAAGGTAAATATTGATCATCATACTGGTACTTTTATTCAAAAGAGACACAGACAGGTGGAATGAGCTGGTGGATGCATAGGGTCAGCGTGGAAGTATAACCCCCCCCGCTTTTGGCTGGGTGAAGGTTGAGTGTGCAGAGCGTAGGTTGCAGCAGCCTTCAACGTGCACGGCAACATCAATCGCCCCCAATCAAAAGCCGGACTGACTACGTTTTCTTGGGGGGGGCATGGATGAGAGATACTATTTGGTATAATGAGCATAAAATATATATAAATTATATCTCTGCTGTGCAAAGTTGCACTTGCAACTTATTATTCTTCTTTGTTAACGTAAGAGCGAAATCTTGTTCTTTTACCTCAGGTTCTGTTCTAAACTTGAAAAGAAGCAGAAAAAAACCCCTGAGCATTCAAAAGAATAAAGAAATATCTATATATTTCTTTATTCTTTTGGCAGCTTGCGGTGTTAATGTAAAAACATTTAGCTTAGCTGTCATCCACTTAATGGCTGTCATGTGAGGTTTTTAACTGTTTAAGAGATCAGAAAATGAGGCAGGTATCAGAGAATCAGACCCTTCAACTGCATATAAAATAATAATCAGGGTCTCTGTGTATCTTTTTTTTGTATGTGTCTGATTACATGATTATAACATCTTGTATTTTGACAAACAGCCAAACTGATGCTAAGATCAACTCCATACGTTCTTTTTCTGTACACGCATTTATTTACATTTGCTTCAGTCAAGATGAGGTTAGTGTTGCGATGCACAACGATCCCGTGGTCAAGTACCATTTAATCAGTCAACTGGATGTGCTCACACTCGTTTGTTGAACAGATGTTGTGACACTTCGACAATGTGCTCCAACGGCGACACGCATGTCAGTAGATTTACTGTAATTATCAACTGTACGACAACATGACAATGGCAGGGGCTGCGGAATCTCTCAAAGAGCTCTGCGGTCTATTTATGGCAAGATCTGAACCAAGCACTTTAACAAAATCCAAACCACAGCTGCCAATATCCACTTCCAGGCACGTGGCCGGGTCAAGCATCCCTGAAAGACGAGCCCAGAGTTGAGTCTCTCCGGACTCTACTTGTGAGGATAAAGGTCATTTCACATCCGTCGAACATACAGGTGACACATTCGATGCTAAAAGATTCCCTCAGCCTGTCTTTCATGGAATTTAGGCCAAACGTGACAGGAATACTTCCCTGCCTGCAGTCAGCTGTACAGCTACAGTCTCTGCTTCAGCAGTTGCTGCGGTGGCGATGCAATGAGTCAAGCACATCCAGCCTTTGCTCTCTGCGTGGGCCTCATCTTCTGGATCATGATCATCATCTGTGTCTTTGGTAGCTTCCATTTTAATATTCAAACCAAGCAGAGAGAACAAGTGCAGAGGGACAGCGTCCATCTGAATAATTGAACAGACTCTGTAGAGCTACAGGATCCTCTCTCCCATCACTCCATATTTCCCCTTTTTTTCTTTTTTTTTTTTTTAAGCCATGCTTCTTGAAGTTTGTCCCAGAAAGCAGTCTGGGACCTGGGCTAGCAGAGCAGCCAATCCAGGGGTCCCAACAGACTATTGGGAAAAGATGGGCAAGAAGAAAAAAAGAAAAGGGATGTCCCACAGTGGGAAGGATATAGAGAATCCAGATCTATTATGACAGCAAAGCAGCTGTGGACTTAAATTAGGGATAAAAAGAGTCAACTAAAGCCATCTCTGCCCATAAATTTGTTAAACACTAAGTTTTTCCCAAATGCATCCTCCAATTTGTTTGACAGACTTTAAAACCGAGTTGTCTAAATAAATCCCTGAATGCAGAAGAAGGAAGCAGAGAGCAAGATTAAACTTTTACAATTTCCATCTTTGTCACTCAGCAGAGAAACCGCAAAGAAAGATTTCCAGAGCAATTCACCTCAGTCAGGGGCACTAAGGAGGCAGCAGAAGGCCAGGGGACACCAGAGAACGGCATCAATCCAGCATCAGCACCAGCATCTACTCCCACATGCAGGCAGGAGCGCTGCCGGAGTCCCGCGTGAGTCCCTTCAGCAGACTCGCGCTGAGCAAAGTAGCCAGAAACAGACCTCCTGGTGATTGAATGAGGGCCTAAGGTCCTGCGGTGGGATGCTGAGTGCTCACAGACCAGCACGGAGCTGAAATGAGACTCCACTCATTGGATGGATGAACTTTAAGAGGGTTTGCTGGACTTATGCGCACATCTTTGTCCTCATTTCACAAGCAGCTCAAATGCACAATTAGATTTTCCTGCAGAGATAGAAGGATTCATTAGCACGTATTTAGAGCCTCCCAGAATCTTTTGTGTTGTGTGGTTTGATGAGATATTCAAAGTAATTTGGGCTTATTTGTCATCTGGGTTCACAAAAGATAAATATCTTCATTAAAAGCAGTCTTGCGAATAACTTTAATCATAAATCAGGGTTAAATAAATCAGTCGACATCCAGGACAAGGCGGAACGCGGAGGCAGAGGTCTGCTCTGTGCTGTTTCTGTGCTGATTTGCATGGAAAACGGAAGTAATATAAGCTGTCAAACTGTCATCTGACGCCAGAGTCGATTTGCCACCCAGACGTCACTTGTGGGCTGAAAATGAGACATTACTGCCGCGTGGGGCTAAATAAGACCAAGAATATTTATATTTTGTGTGAAAAACACTGTCAGGACTGGGCGACACTGGACTTGGCTTGCTGAGGTGTCCCACCCCTTTGATTCCCTTTTTAAATCTTGAGATATTCAGGAATTAAAAGACAAGAAAAGATGTTTTGTAGAAAAGGCCGTTAAAGGCTCTAGTAGTTTTTTTTTTTTTTCTGCCCATAAAAATAGACGCAATCACACCGAAGGTCCAGTTTCATGCACCTGAAACTGACTTCATCTGCAGATATGATGAAAATTCTCTGATGAGATTCCAGCTGCCTCTTAGGGCAGGATTACGTCTAACCTGTGTGAAATTGACTGCTGTTTTAAACAAATCCCATGTTCTTAAGCATGAAAAAGGAAAGTTCTGACTTTCATAGAGAGGAAAAAGTTTTTAAGTTAAATGAATGTTAACCGAGTAAACAACAGCATCTGTCATTGGCTCTGCTGCTCATTTGTAACAAGTGTCCTGGAAAAATAAATTGGTGTACATCAATTAAGTGATAGTTTCCAAAAACTGTGTAAACCCTGCTCATCTATAAACACTCTAATGATTTACATGAGTGACTCTTCTGATTCTCAGGACAAATTAGATAATTTACACACTCATCAAATCATTTTTCTCTCCAAAACGGTTGCATTTTTCTCTTTTTTCTTGTATCTCAGTTCTTGTCTGAAGCCATATGCAGTAATGACTTACTTTATAGAGGTCATAAGTTCTCAATCAGCTCTCATTTGTTGTGTTTTTTCCCCCTCCTTTTTGCGAACAAAACATCATGAAATGTCATGATTAATATTCATGGAAGTCCTCTCAGTCTCATAGAGAAGCTTGGCCTCTCTGACTGGGAGCCACTCTGTCACGTAGCCCACATGTGGTCCATTATGGCATCTAATGAGACATCATGTTCTTCTCAGATGGTATTAATGCAGCCACACTTGTCTGTGTGCGGGTTCTGGTGTCACTAAAGCTCCTTACAACAACCACACAGCCCGAAGAGCAGTTGTCCTGTTGTCGTTTTTCTGCTACAGACTGAAAAACGTAAATATCTGCATCGAGGCTCACTGTAAGTGTAAATGTTCCACGGGTTTATTTCTCCAAACTGCTGGCACGCACGCACGCACGCACGCTCTCTTTTCCACAGTTAAAGACCAGGTGATGCAAAGTTAAGATGGAGCCTTGATAAGACCTGCTGGCTGAACCAGACTGTGGAAATGGTGCGTTTACGGCACAGAGACGAGCGCCTGTAGATGGCAACCATACCTCACCAACAATGGAATGGCACACGCGCGCACACACAAAAGGCACGCTGACATCGGATCGGGGCTTTACGCGTTAATGCTATTGATCCCTGATAATTAACGGCGGCTGGGTGATTTAAATGCAGGGCGCGCGGACGCGCAGGCAAAGTGGTCAAAGTTAAAGCGCTCTCTGGGCGATGCAGGAACGCGCTCACGCCTACACAGGCGTGCGCGGTGCGGGCTGGTAGACGCTCGCGCACGCACGCACGCACGTGCACGCACGCAGACCTCACACGCATGGCCCGCGTGCGCACGCGCGCCCGGATCCGTGTGCGGGGACCGCGATTTCAGCGTGCTCGCTATTCCAGTCATGGACTGCAGCGAGAGGGGGAACCATTAGGAGCCGGTGGCCAGAAACCTGCTTCATTTGCAGCACACGGATGACGATGACGGCGGCGCCGCTTCAGCCCCGGACGGTCTCTCCTTGACAGGCGGAATTATGACTAAAAGCTGCGCTTATATAATCAATAACGCGCATTGCTTTTCTTGATGGAAAACACAGTCTGCTGCATACCCAGTGATTCCAGAGCAGCCTGTGGCGAACCATTTGTACCGATGCGACGTGTGTGACGGCTGCAGTGGGACGGATATCCTTCATCCTCTCCAACAGGCGCTCTGGTGCTGCTTCAGGACGCCTTTTCCCCCTCGCACGGACCCGTGAATACTGTCTGAACTGGGCCAGTTTTAACCAGCAAAGCTGGTAGATCTGTGGGACACACGCGGTCTGGCGGCACCTGAGATTTTTCTCTTTTTTTTCTTCTTCTTCTTCTTTTTTTTTTTTTTTTTACTTTGTCCCTTTTGAAGTGTTAATTTGGCTCGGAAGTCCGTCTGAAACGGACCGCTTCGGGGTGCAACGAGGCCCGGGAACAGACTTGATCTCCCCTCGCCAAAAACTCTGCAGGATTTCCTCCTCCTCAGTCCAGGGGAATATCTCCACGTCCAGGGAGGGTTTACGGTTGCTCCTCTAGAGGTTTTTTTTTTTTTTTTTATTAATCGAAGCTCGTTACATCCTCGGGAATGGTGGCCGGAGCGCAGCTCCGCGCAACTCCTGAACGCTCGGCATTTTTCGCATGTTGACTTGTGATCGACAGAGACGCGGACTGCAGCAGCCTCCGAACCTGATTCTCATGGAGATTTGTGCCTCGGTCGTGCTGCAAATGTTGAGAACCGGGACCGGGGCCCTTCTGATTGTTCCCACACCGCTTTCTACCCCGGTTTCATTTATTCGAGGAAATGCGTAAGTATTTGTTCATTTTTCTCTTTTCTTCCTGCTAATTTTGGTGGCGGCTGCTGCACGTCCCCACTCAGAATAAGTCATCTCTGCCCAATCTGCCATTTGAGGTCGCCCCGCAGCCTTTAACGTATGGAAATCTACTTTATTTTCTGACGCTTTCCTTTTACATTCCTAGTTGATGGTGGTTGTGGGTACAGTATTTGGCAGGCATCTGGACGACCATTAAATATTTGTAAATATACAGACAAACGCAGAGAGGGACCTAAAGAAATATGTGTGTTGGGGTTATCTGGCGCAACAAATTGTGTATGTGAGCTGGGAACAGACCGTCTGTGGTTGTCCGTTGCCAACAGGACACTACAGCTCGATAAAAGGCCTACGTCATATGGTAATTCAAATTCAGTTCAGGTATTCTCAGCTTAGAGGTTTGCAGCACAGAGAGCACCAGATTGGCCAGGTGAACAGTCTGGTCCACAGGAAAGGGTTGAAATCTACGAAAAGAAAGGGCTGACGTCCAGATTGATTCATTTGGATTTTTGAACCGTCACTCATGCAGAAACAGACGCGATTGCTCTCCTGTTCCGCTGCTGCGCGGTGACCCTGCACCCCTGCACAGCCCCAGCGAAACTACTGAGGAGCTACACCCGGGGACCGGGATGTCATTTCCACCCCACCAGCCTGAGCAGGTCGACGGGGAAGACAGGCTGCATTTAAAATGTCAACTTCTGAGCTTGTTGCTTTGGCAGCCGCTCCGCTGGAAATGTGACTCGGAGCTGTCCGTCAGTGGGAGGTGCTGAAAAAGCCCTGATGCTGAAAATACTCGTGTGTTGGCTGGAGTGGGAAGAGCCTGCTGCATTCTGGTGTTACAAAACCGCTGCGGGTGGAAGCAGAACCGCGTTAACGTTCCACTCTGGTCTGCAGCCAGCCTGTACATTCAACAGTCAGGACGGTCCAAACGGGCCGTGCGCCTGCTTATGCGACGCATGATATCCTCTCCAAGCTGGTGGCTACATGAATCCATGAACGTTCAGATATTTCTTCCGTTGCTTCACAGAAACGCTGGCACCTGTTACAGGTGTTCTAGGCTCAAATGGGATCCAAAATCAGCTAAAAATGAGAATCAGAGGTCTAACCTGACACTGGGAGCAGCTACAATTAAGGCCACACGCCAGTGGGAGTCTTAATAGGGCATTGGGTCACCACGAGCACTGGAGCTGCTGCGCTGAGCTTTCGGATATTACATAAAACACTGAAAGCAGACCAGTTCTGTCCTGTGAGGCGGCGGTCCCTGAGTCATTGGGACGGAACCGTCACAGACGTGCGTTCGCATCCGTTACCTGGATGGAAGCCACGGATCACTCACCGGAGCAGTTGTGGCCCAAACCTCCACCGTGGGCGAACTGACAGCTTCTTCATGCGCGGCGCGCACACACACGCAGGTTCTGGTTGTCAGTACGATGATGACGATGACTCACCATCCACATTTTTTTTTTAACTCCTTACTCAAATGCTGCTCTTATTTTTAAACCTGCTGCTCGCTCAGGCCAACAGAAATGGCTGATGCTGCATTACAGGATTTTAAGAAGATGCTCTCCTCTTAAAATGGAAAAGGACAATGGGCTTTCCTTTCAGTGTAGCCGGTTTTCATCGTGACCATCTTGAAAGTGCGCTTATCACAGGTGATCTTTCTGCATGGTTTCAGCATGGTTTCACACCCTCATTGGATACCATGATAAATAGGCGTGAACTGCTCTTCCTCACCTTAAAATAAGAAAAGAGCTTTGTTAAAAGCTCAACTCTACAGGTCAGAGGTCAATCACAGGGGCAGCAGTCAGATCTGTAAGTCATTTAACTTCAGAAATCAGCCCAAGAACATCTATGCCCAAGAACATGACTGCAGCTGTAAAAAAAGAAGCGTTGCAGTGGCACATTATTGGCTTTTTTTTGCTGCAGGACAAATTGGTGCAGCAGAGAATTCACAGAAATGTGGACATTTTGAAACTCCATCTCAAGAAATCAGCAATCCGAGTCCTGGACACGGACAACAACCTCAAGCATTCTTCCACAACGGTGGCAAAGTTGGTTGAGACAACACTGTCAAGGTATCGGAGTGACTGTCACAAAAGCCCGACCTCAAACCCAAAGAAGAGCTGAAAACATGCGTGGGAACAGGCAGGCCTGCGCTACACCAGCTCAGTCAGGAGGGATGAGTCACAGTTTCTGGGAAGCTGGAGAAAGGCTGTTTGACCCAGGTTCGGCAAATAAAGGCTTCCAAAAATGAAGACGTGGATGTAATCCTTAAACTCACAGGGAGTGTGACAAAAGTAGTCAAATAAACCTCTCGCTGTTATTATTTGGACATTTCCTAATATACAACTGTGCTACAAAAGGTTGCACATCCTTCAGGATCGTGACTGGAGTCAGCTTCATTAGCACTTAGCAACAAGGCGACAGGCTAAACTTAACTAATCCGTGCATTTGATTGATTTGGGATTTGGCCTCAGTTACTGGTTTTATTTCAGACATCAGTGGACAGTTCTGCCCACTTTCGAAAGGCCCGTCTTTCCAGCCGCCATCGGCGATACGTGATTATTATATGCGATTCATTTCCATACAGCTGTTCTCTTCATTGCTTTTAAGCGATTGATGGTGATGGTTTCAGAGGGCAGCTCTCTTCCGCGGGGCTCCCGTGCTGTTCTATCAATTTATTTGACGGTGTCTCGGCCTTCGTCATACTCCCTTCCCCGCGACGCCAACATCCATGTCTGAAGTGGTGATAAATCCTGGCTGAGTTTCTATCTGGACGAAGTGGAAAGCAGGCCCTCCAAGCCTGCGCCTTTTTCAATCTTAACGCAGTGCACTTCCCTATGTATATGTCCAATATGTGCCTGTGTGATATAAATAAGCCAGCGGGGCAGTTTGAGATTACAGCTGCTACCAGACAGCTCTATTTTGATAGATAGCACTGTATCTTTCCAGTGGTACCTCTGCGAAACATGTGTTTGTGTCGAGTCAAGAGACGGGCCAATCTGAAGCCGCCGAGCTGCTCGGGTGTGAAGCAGTCCGACGCATGCCAGGCTGGAGAGATTTAGCATTCAGAGCGGCAGCTTAAGTTATGCCATTGTGCACAAAAAAAGGGATTATTCAGTGAATCCTGCTCGGTGTCATTCACAAGTCTGCATTTAAATCAACAAATATTAGTGTGGTGGCATTTGAAGAGGCTGCGGCTCGTGCGAGTGAGTCACTACTGTTCATTACTCAGCGGAGAGTAGCTGGGCAAAAATCACAACTTATGGCACAAATGTCATTGTGACACACTCTCTGTTTTCCACCATCGGTGCCTTATTTTCCCATCTGCGCTGTGTACCATGTGTCTGCAGGAGCCTCGGGCAGAAACCAGCCATCATCTCCAGTGAGACTGTCTGATAGGAGTGTGCTCAGGCACGAGTAGCAGGAATCCGCCACTTGCTGCAAATGCCGTAATGCCCTTTATAGATTTTTCTGCTGGGTTACAACAACCTGCACACCGACAGTTTAACGAATAATGTCGAAACCGACATTATTTTGCAGGATTTTACGGCTCTGCTGTAATGTGGAGCCCAGCTGAGTACCGCCCACTGTTTCCAATAATGCCTAATCCCAGTAAGGTAATTCTGGCCTTTACTCAACAGTTTATTCTCTCTTTGTTTACCATTTCCTCCGCATTTAAGAATTTAGCTAAAATAAAGACATACCAATGCATTTGATACAGATAAACCTGCAGAAAGCTGTGCATTCTGGGAGTTATTTTTTTTGGATTGTGTGCTGCAGTGTTTCTGACAGCAAACAACTCTCTCATTGATTTTTCCCTCCTTTTGTTTCGGTTTCATAAAACCGCTGAAAACAGAGAAAACAATCATCACTTCAGTTACTCGTCTATGGAACGAGAGAAAAGTGGACGACTCACACTATGTTTACCTTTGGAATATAATAAAGTGTCGACATTGAACAGGTTTGTGGGTTAGCTCATTGTGTTAAAGGGCCTTATCACAGCTAAGTTAAATAACAAATGGTCAAGAGTTGCATTGACAGATATGACTTGTAAGCATTTACTCCATATTTAAATTACTTTAAAGTTTTAGAATCTATACCACTCGTTGAAAAGCAAAAGGAATGAATAAAAGGAATGAATAAGTGCGGCGGTGTCAACTGAATGGCATTATAATTAAAGAAAATGTTATTTTTGTTTGAAAAGAGCCCTTCTGAGGGTAAATACTAACCGTGTCTAACAAGAAACTAATAGAATAAGAGAGAGTCAAAGGCTCCTGTCAGCACTAATGTGTGAGTCGAAATGTTCAGACCACAAATGTGCCAGTTATTGTGCATTATGTCAACCATTAGCTGGATGAAATCGCAAACATATGATTACACTCAATGTGGGGCCTTTAATGGCGGCTGTAATTATTTTATGATGAGGAACAGTTTGGAATCACAATTATTTCAAACTGGGATTTACGATGAGCGAAGGCGGCTGAAGTGTTTCAACTTCCTCCATTTCAGCATCATTTCTGGATGTGCCGGTGCAAACGATGCCACCGTATGAACAGGAAGAGTTTCTCCACAGAAAACAAATAAAATGATGATCCAGTTGGCGCTGAAATATTCCACCCTAACCTTCCACAGACTGTGGTTTCTTTACACAAATAAATGCTTTATCCCTCCCATGACGAGGATCAAATATCGGCGACATTAAGTTTTTAAATGATTCCAGGGGAGCGTAAGAACAGTATCGACGCACTTGAGCATTACAACATTATGTTTCCAGTGTTTTTATTAATATTTTACATGGTTAATTCCCTGTTTTACAAAACAGCCTCTACACAGGCTTCATTTCTTCCATTCTAAGAAACGATGGGCATTAGCATGAATAAGGGCCTGGAAACAACAAATACTTCATCCCTTCATCCCCTACAGCAATGTATACGAGCCACATACATCACTGTGTCGCCAATATGCAGCTTTATAGGCCTCTATAAACACCAGGCAGACATGTCAGATCAGACAAGTAAGACAAGGCAAGACATTAAAATCTACTTTCAACTGTACTGAGAGCCAGTGGAGGGAATGTGATCTTGTTCTGACGTCTTAATGGGGAGCCAGTTTCACATGTTTCACATGTTGATGTGAAACCGGTTTCACATCAACTTGTGAAACCAGTTTCAGGAAGAACAGAGCAGACTAGGTAAGCGTGACGTACACAGCTTTACAGTAATCAAACAGAGATTATGAACGCACCACCAGCCTAATCAAGATCAACACGGGTGAGGAAAGGCTTTTATAAGAGCAGCTGGTTGCAGTTGATGTGGGACATACTGTTCATAGGGAATTTGCTGGAGTGTCTTTCAATATACTAAATAATAAACATGAAGTTTGTCCATCTTCCACTTGCTTTAAGCGCGTGTGTGCAGCCTTGCGTGAGGGCACAGGTGGTCATTTAACCAGGGATCTCCTCCTCCGGGCAGTCCCGACTCTGTACAGGGAAATGGAAGGACAGAGAAGAGAGGCTGCTTCTTTGATGAGCAGACTTGAACCATGTACAGAAATGTGGTATTGTCCTTCTTCCTCTTTGGGTTTTCAACCAGCCTCATCATTTGATCACTCTGATAACGTTGGAAGTGCCCCGCTGCTTACAGACTTAATTATGTTTCTCTACCACGTCACCAAGCAGAATTCAACAACCATCATCCAGAAGCTGAAGCTGAAGATGGTGAAAACGCGACATGAGGGATGGACGCCAGAGGTTTGATAACCTGGCCGCTGTAATCCCCCCCCCCAGATCCCAAATGTATGGAGTTGATTTCAGCCGTTAATGTGTTTGCTGTGAAATGTATCTGCACAAACACTTTTAGCTACCAGACTGACCAGACCACATCAGCGTCCCAGGAGGGATCTCGCCAGGATTGGCTAGAAATGATACTCCCTGCACTTAATTACTTGAAACGTTTTGTGGTGAAACAAAAGTCTCAGCAGCTCTGTCTGCGCCCGCAGCCAAGAGTTCCAGCCCACAAGGAATTTTCTGCTGGATGTCTATGTGAGAAGTTCAGCTTCCCCTTTCAAATTTATTTAATGCTAATTAGAGACTCGGGCAAAAAAAGAGTCAAGTCTGAACCTTGAAGGACCACAGGCGTGTATATAAATGTGGGGCACGGTAAATTCATATTGTAAGCTGCATCAGCACCTGTGTTTGGGCTTAAAACAAACTTGTACAGCTGAGCCATGTGAGACGCTCTGCTGTTTGATGATCTGAGTTCAGACTAGTGGAAGTACAGCGGGCCTCAGAAGGGGCTTTGCCTCAAAGCCCAGCTAAATCTCATTGTCAGCTTATCAGCTTCAAATTTTACTCCACCTTACCGAGATATTCCCTCAGTGAATTAGGGATAACAGCTAAAGTGATGACTGCCACGATGAGTCTCTGTCTCCCTCCTTTCTCTGCCTTTTCCAACACCTCCCCCTCGTCTTTAATTCCCAACATATTAATATAAATTTTATCTCCTGCCAGTTTGTTTAGCTCGTGCCTTTGATGAGGAACACAGATGTGCCTCCATGCACGCATGAAGGTGCATCTCATGACTGGAACATACGATGTTGCATGAGGGTTCCTTCTTGTTCTTTAGCTGCTTTCAGCTCAGCTCATCCATTATTGGTAAATGTCATTGCTTTCAAAAAGGTCCAGACCCCAAAAATTCTTCCCCTTTGGGCACAGTTTTTGCCTAAGTAGCAAAGACGGATCCTGACAGACAAACAGAACATAAACACTTGAAGAACGGACATATATTTATCCATGTGGAGCTATTCAAAAGCAGAGAGTCATAACTTTTTATGACCGCAAGCCTATAACACTTAAGTGCTAATGTTTTTCTTAAAAATAAACCAACCAGCCCAATAAATGCTCTTCCTAGACTGAACGGAACAATTACGAAACATAAAAGAATAAGACAGTTTTCCACCAACTGACCAAAACCAACAGAAAACAACATATTCTAATATTATGGGAATATTCATCACTACTAAAGACACTAATCAGATCACTGAGGAGAGTCTTAAAAGTTTCAAAATAAATAAAAAAAATCTGTTTCTATCTGAAGCTAAAATGCATTTCCTTGCAGCATCGTTGAAAAACAGCTGAAGCTAAATTTGCGAGCTCCTGTAACTCGCACCTGCTGCTTGGACCTAATTATCCAGGCAGGGAATACAGATACAAACGGAGGGGGAGTCCCGACTCTTCCTCCCGTTCACACTTTAGTAACAAAAACCACATACAAATAGGCTAGTTAATGCCATTAGGCACAGCGTCCTGCGATCTGATTGGATAAAGAGAAATTACTGTCACACTGATGAAAAACTCCACTTTGTTTTAGCATTTGAGCAGAACACAGGTTCACCATGATGCCAGTGATCCTGAATCCTTTTGACCTTTTTTACTTGGTAAAAAGCTTTTATCTTGTAGTAGCAGTAGCTCAAAATTTTGGTTTTCAGTCTTAAACAGAGACAAATCAACCGTTGTTGTAACCAAGCAGCTGCAATGAAGATGAGGTTCTCTGTTTTGACTTACAGTCTTTTCTGACTAAGAAAAGGAAGGATTTATTTATCTCTTATAGTTTTAATCTGCAGAACATTTATATGAGCCGCAGACTCATGGATTGATGGTAGAATTTTTTTGCAGTGAAGAATTAGCCACATTAGCAGCTAAAGTGGCTGATTTTTTTTCTTTTCATTTTGTTTCTTCCCTAAATGTTCTAAGCGTTCCCTTTTCTGGGCCAGACCAACATCACATCTCTTTTCATTAGCTCGTGCACCAGTCTCATTGCTGGGTAGTGGTGATATGTAGACTGTGAGTCATTTAATTTTGGGAAGAGCTGCCTGGCTAAAGGGCATATGGCCATGCTGGAGCAGAGCCACGAAGCTTAAGGCAGGGTAAATGGATGGGCAGGACATTGTTGGTGCATTAGCTGTTCCGCTGTGTATCGTTCCTAAAATGAGCTCCCGGTTTATCCAACAATAGTAAATAAAACATTCCAATCCCATTTTTGCGGCCTTTATGCTGGAGGAAGTTTGTCTTTCAGGGAATTAGGGCTACGGATGCGGAAATAGTATTTGTCTGCACAAGTTGGGAGAGACAGATGGACAGGGAGAGCGTTTGTGATCTATTAAAATATCCTTGGCGACAAGCGATGATGTATTCACACATTATTCACGGACAGTTTGTACCAACACTAACATTCTGCCGAAGCCATGATCGGCTGTGATTGGTTCAATACGCCAGAGGAAATGCTGCTGCCGAGCACTGACGACGGACCGTGTGTGTCGACTGCTGATTATGGGGAGAGCCTGTGGTTCCATCTATTTCATATTCATGAGCCAAATGGTTGGTTCTGTATTATTCATTAACAAATTAGATGTTCAAAAACAGCAGCGCGTGCGCGGCGCTACGCGGGATGAAGAAACCCAACCCGGCGGTGAAAATCCGGACAAGTTTTGTTTTTATGCACAAAATTAAATCTTCTTTATGTCGATGACCCCAATGTGGGAATCAGACGCTTCACAGAGTTCTGCGAGTTTTAGTGTCCTGAGAGAAATTTCAGTCTTGTCTGAGCAGAACTGAAGCAGAATTTGGTCCTGTATACCGTATCCTGTATACCGTACAAGAGGGTGCAAGCTGAACGCTTGTAAGAGACCGACTTTGTTCTGCTCCTCTGATCAGCTGGCTTACCAGCAGTCAGGACGGAGCACAGAAGTGTGTCCAACCAAGCTGAGCCCTGTTTTTAAAAAGGCCCCGCGGTCGTCGTGCAGAGGCCACATTTATGACCCAAAATCGAGGTGACGAGTCTGGGCCCCCTCCAAGCCCTCAGGCCCGTGTGTTCTGCTCGAGCCTATCTGGAATAGAGCGCAGCGCTGCGTGGAGGCCCCGAGAGACACCTCTGCAAGTGTGCACGTGTGCGTAAACTCTGTGCAGGATGAAAGGAATCCTTGTTAACCTTTAGACCTCAGGCACAGACACGGCTGGAGACGTGGCAAAAAAAACCGAGTCGTGTTCGGAGAGCAGATAAAAGAGGTAAACAGGCGCTTCCATCATTAATGAGCAAGAATATCTGATGAGGTCAAAGAGGAAAAGAATATACACACAGCCGTCACGCTAAGCTGTGGTAACGATGGTCGGTTAAGGTTTAGCTTTGATAGACGTTAAAGCATCAATTAAGCTGCACTTCATTTGCATGAGTCAAATGAGGATCTACTGCGAGGTCGCTTAATTACCGTAATGGTGCAGATTTCCAGCACATTTTGCTGTATTCTGTCGCAGGATTACAGTGTTCTATTGTAAAATGCCCCGCAGGTTTTCACAATTCGGATGCGGCATCGAATCTTCAATGTTACATTATAATTTTAAAAAAGTGGATGATCACCAAAATTCTCCTTTACAAATGTGATACAAGCTGCAGCGAGCGGTGGAATAACAATGGGATTACTTCCACAAAACAGCTGGATGCAGACTGTAAACGGGCCGCCTCGCCACTCCTCCGTTTTGATGTGCCAGTTTGTTTTCCTGCTGTGGATCCGCGCCAGCGTGTCTGCAATTCTGCTGCGCTGGCGCTGATCAATAGTCATTAGCTCGTGACAAGTGTTTTGTCAAGAATGTTGTGCGGTGAATGATGGGCAGCTCTTCACACACGAGTCCTTCACACACCTGACTGAGCAACATCCTCAGTATCAGCCACTGGGTTTGAGTCGCCGCTGGTTCGTAACCCGAAGAAAAAGGAATAAACCTGCTTTTCTCTGGCTTTATTCCATACTGCTGTTCCTGCCTGGCCATTGATTTTACATAATTAAAATTAATGAAAGCAGGACTGTCCCCAAGTAGAATTTTAGAAATCTCTGAGCCTGAGAACAGCAGTTAAACTATCAGGTGACCGGCTGCACGCGCAGCATGCTAACAACAGAGCCAAGAACTCTGAAAACACCTTTAGTTTTGTTCCAACATGGTTTCCAGCTGGTTTCTACAGAGGAAGAACTGACTGGGCTGAAGCGCACGGCATGTCAAAAACGATTGCGTGTGACGTCATTGACATTTGTGTTTGTCAGGACGGGTCTGCGGCTCAGTCGGTACCGTGGTTGTTGTTGATCGGGAGGTCACGGATCCCTGGATCCTGAAGCTTTGATCCCCGAACCTGCAACTGTTTCTGGGTAATGGATGAAATGTCTCTAATATCATGTCCTGATATTCTTTATGCTCTAAATATGTTGGATCAGCACCTCATCTGGACGAGTTATTGGTTTGAAGATTCTGTCTCAGTCGGGTTCATTTTTAATAGATTTTTATAGAACACTAATGATGCAAAATGCAAACAAACTTTGCAGCATTACTGGGTAATGTGGAGGCAACACTGGACCAGTGATGCGCCAGTGATGGGGCCAATGCTGGGGTCAGTGTGGGGGCCCACAATTTAACATATTTTATACTTTATGTGTAAAGTCACAGCAAATGTGGAAATGCGCTGCTGGGTGGAGGTCTGCGTCTCCGACTGCTTTTGTAGTTTAACATGTAAACGTGCACCGTCAAAAATGTGGGTCACAAAAGGAGCTGTCACGTCTTGTGATTTATAAATATTTTATAATTTACTGTATTCGTAAGTGAGTGGCCTGAGTTGTGATGTCAGATAAGATGGACAGCAATTTGCATCTCAAAGGGCTGATCTGTCAGACGCTGGATCAGCGTGCGCTTGTCAACGTGCAGGCGGACGGATAATTCAATTACTGAGAAATCATGTGGTCCCCTTCTCCTCTCCCCACAGCGTTCAAGGTTAATTCCTGTCCAATCAGGCCGATATACCACCAAGACACAAAGACAGTAGACCCCCACCAAAATTCAATGTTATCACCATGATTGTGTATTCAAGCCACATGTTCTATGAGCATCGACTTGGCAGCCACGCGCTGTTGTCAGGTAGAAACCAGCTTGAACGCTAGCCTGTTTATTTATCGCTTTGCTGCTGCTCCTCACGTCTCAATGACATCTGAGGGAAGAGCAAAAACCAGTGTAACATGTTTAGTGGAAAACTACGCGGGGGTGGGTGGGGTGGGGGCCCGGTTCCATGAAATGTCCTCTGAAGCGTGCTGTTAACAAATGCTCTTGGCTGTGACATTAGCAAAAGCCTTTGGCAGCGCACAGGTAGACAACAGGCCGCTGCAGACGGCCGCGTGTTAGCGCTCGTTTAGAGGAGGGCTCGGGGAACGCCATCTGTATTCAGGGGACGGACCCCCACATTCAGGCGGGGGCAGAGCGAGAGCCGAGTCACCTCGACTTCAGTCAACATCTGTCACTTTCCCTCTATCTTCCACTCACTCTGCCGCAATTTGCTTTCATCCACTTAAAGCAGTGACAGCGGCCCGGATATTTTAATTAAAGGAACGACTCCATCTCTGGACTGAATATGAGGGATAAACACTTTCATGAACATGGAACATGAAATGTGACAAAACTGCTGCCTGCGAAGGCAATTAGAGTTACATCCTCTTTTTTACATGCAGTGAACCCCGTTACATGGTCCAGCATGAAGAATTTGCACCTGATCATTTTAATTACCACTGTTGATTAAAATGACATAATTAAAGCTGAAATTCACTGGTCAGGAATCCCAGTAAAAGGCTACAAACTCTCCGTCTGTGGGGCGAAGACCTGATGAAACCATCCTCACCTGTTTCAAACCGGGAACAAACAGTTCAGGCTTTTTACCCTCAGTGGCAACAGAGGACAAAGAGCCAGCTGCAAAAGCTAATGAAGAGTTTATGGATCTCTATTTGCTCCGAATTGATAATCGAAGGCTCTTAGCCGAATGCTTTTACTATGGATTTGTTATCTATTGAGAGGTTAAAGTATAGATTTACATACAAAGATCTAATTGTTGTCATGATTTAAGCGTCCCTCATTTAGCATTTTGCACAAAATACTCGTAAGACTAATAGTAAATAATTAATATCATTCAAAACTTTTCTCCGTTACTGACACATTTTCGGATCAATGAAAAGGCGTTAGGCTCCGCCCACTGGAGCGGTTTGTGCTAACGAGCGAATGACGTCACCAGTGCTCTGTAAGGCTTTAATTCGCTTCCTGTTTGAAGTGGCGAGCGGAAGTGGCCGAAGAGGTTGACCTTTTTTTCTCCCAGAATCAAGTAGATGCTGGCGACTCATTTCCTGTGACACCTGGCGGTGTTGATGGTTGCCGTTCGTTAGCGGCTTCTTCCAGTGCGGCGCAGAATAAACTGGGTTATTTTTAGACCAGGTTACACACTTGCATAGATTTATTTGAGATTCCAACATGTCAGAAAGATCACAGGCCGCGTTCTTCCTCTGCAGGAGGGACCCTGACAGCCACTTTAAACACATAAACATGATTTACACCAACCCCTGGGGGATAAGTGCTGAAAAACAGCCCTCTTAAATATTGCACACAGAAAACCAGTCTATTATTGCTCTTTCCATCTTGGAGCAGGCCCTGATTTTAATTACTATACATGGTGAATTAGCTAATGAATAATGAATGGGTTCCTCCCTATAAGTGCTCTGACTGCTAATGCACTTGCAGTCCTCCAGCCCCCCTCACACACTGGGACTGTTTCTTTCTGATTTAGCCCCCCTCCCTTTTTTTTTCAGCCCCACTCCATCTCCAATTGACACACACAGTCGCTTCCCACCTCTGCTTTTCTTACTCTTGCTGAGATTTGATTAGATTTCCCTCTGTGAGGAATTATTTAGTGACAAGAGCAGAGAATCAGTCTGAGGGAGAAAGAGCGGCTGCAGGATGGAGGGAGACAGATAGTGGTTTTCCGGAGGAGGAAGGTGCCTCGAGGAAATGGAGTGAAAAAGCTGGAGGATTTAGGTGCTGTGGAGATGCAAACATGCAGAGTGAGACAGGGACAATGAACTCTCTGTGCTCAGTGTGCAGAATTTAATATTCCACGCTGCTGGTGAAGAAATATGCATCTGCAAACAGGAAAATGTATCTACTAAATTATTAAGTGCATATTTAATGTACAGCAGAGGGCAGATTTATGGTGTGGTTTATCCCACCGGCCGGCTGCAAACAGTTAACCTCCAGACATGTAGGTTCAGTGAGCTTTTGCATTATTGAACCGCGTTATCTCACATCGTTTGATGGATTCTGCCGACAGCGTATCTATTACCGAATCAAACTGGAACGGTGGTTAAATATTTGCTCGATTTCAAAGCGCCCTATTGGATGCCATTTTTAACCACAGCCAGGAGCTGCTTTTTCAGCAAAGTTGCCCTGAATACCCACTGTTCACCACCTGCCCAGCACCAAATGGCAGATAGTTAGCAACCAGCTGATGAACATTGTTAAGCAGCTAAAGAGCACAATCAAGACAAAAATGGAGAACAGGGGACATTTTGCTCATTTGGGGTCTAAAAGCAACTATTAAGGAACCCCAAGTATCCTCCAGACTGACTGTGATGGTAAAAAAACAGTGCGATCAGAGCGTGAGTCTCCTACACAGCAGCTTCATTTTGTAATTATTTTCACCTACACTGCGCACATAAAACCCACGCAGACACACACACACACACACACACACACACACACGCACACACACACACACACACACACACACACACACACACACTTAAAATTGGTTAAAATAACTCAGTGGAGGCTTAGAGGCTGTTGCTTGCGCATCGACCAACCAAACAAGCTATATATGTACATAAGTTAGGACTGGAAACATGCACAAAGGATTGGTAACATTTGCAAATGATCATATTTTGTAGATCAGTTTTTTTCTCTTGTTTGTACTTCAAATACACACAAATACATAAAAACACAAATCATTAACAAAAAAAAGAGAGAAAACAACAGGGAAATGTTTTTTTTGGCACAACAATCAGCTTAACAGCTCATTAGTATGCCGGAGACGAGTCCATGAACAAGTAATGAAAGAAAAACAAGGTGGACTGTCTATTGTAGGCTGTCACGCATAATCAGCCCCATCAGCGGTGAGAAACAGCCTCACCTCACAGATCCACAGCAGGCTGTGCCGCTTGAGCAGCTCGGCGGATGCTAAAATGGAACAACGTTGCCTTAACCTCCATCAAAACAACACAACCAAGTGAAAATGGCGACAGCCCGCGTGCTGCAGCAGCGCAGCAGTTTCAAGGCCTCGTGTGACCTTGGTGGGAGTAGGTGGCGATGCTCCCGCCACGCTACCCGAGACTCTGGGTCCGTCTTTAACTAACCGGCAGATGAATCAATGTGTTTTGCTCTGGTTTTAGACTGACTGCGAGACGACCCCCCCTGCTGAGCGCCACACGTTTGTTGCGCCAGTATCAAAACAGATTAGCAGAGCGAAAAGAAAAGAGGAAGAGGGATCACAACGGCGGACAAAATGTCTGCGCTACAGCTTTCATTTAGAGCCCCAATATATTTGATGGCAGTTATTTTTAAACAGGCCTTAATCCATGCTCACCCTTCATCGCGAGGTGGATAATTATAGTAATCTGGTTGAAGGGAATTTTATTTCCTAGCTGTGGATCTCTTCAGCGCGATGGACGACTTCCATAATGAGCGGACCCGTAATTCTGGGAGCGAGGTGGTGACGCTTCTATGAAATGGAAACGTGCTCCGGACGAGCTCTCTACAATATGGAGATATTAATTAGTGTCAGAGGCTTTACAATAAGTGGCAAGGATATACTTGAAAGCAGCCATTGTTCTTCCCGCTCGTACAGGACGGCCTTCTAAGTAGGACAACCTAATGGCGCTCTCCTCATAAGTTCAAATAGGAATCTACCCCCCTCCCGCTTCAAGAGGCTTTGTGTCTCATACTGGGAATGTCTTCTGAAAAGGATTTAGCTTCTCCACCCTCACCCCTGAGCGTGGAACGTACATGTTGTGCTTGTCCTGCCCTTCGGCAGATATTCCCCAGCGTCTCGCTGTGCAGCTCCGGGGGGGCCGCCGTGTGATGATGACCCTAAACTCCAACCTCCCCGGGGTGGAGGAATAGAGGGGATCAACAGCAGCACCACATCGTTAGCAAAGAAGACACAAAGAATAAGCTCGCGTCCATTTTTGGGCTATATGTTGCTTCATGTAAAGGAGTGGTTGTAATTACGTTGTGACTGATGGATTTAATGTCACCTCCAGGTAATTTGGGGTATATTTAGAATGAAGAATACTATAGAGTTTTATTTAGCTCCTGCACACGGTCACGGTTGAAGCATAATGGTATTTTCTAGAACGTTGCAGGTTCCTTTAATGCTTTCTGGTGGTACTCCTGTAAGTTTATTTTTAATCTCAAGGGCGTACGCGCACGCGTGTGCGCGTACACACACAAACACACACACACACACACACACACACACACACACACACACACACATGCCATCAAATCTCCTTGCATAAAGGGAACTGAAGCTCTTTATCATCAAAAACTCAGGTCACTTATTTTTGGCCACATAATTAATCCCTGTGGCATCCAAACAACGTGACTGATCGTCCACCTCGTCGTCTTAAATACTCGTCTTTCTTTTGCTGTTTCCAACAAGCCGCTCCTTCCAAAGCAAGGAAGGTAAGAAAGGGCGCGAAGCAGGACGCACGAGTGGTTGGAGGAGGAGAAACACGCATCTGCTCAGCCTGTGTGGAACCCTAACAGCAGTTTCATCACTGTTCTCAAGTCTCACCTTCTGCTCATGGTGGCACACGTCGCAGGTGAGCACCGGAGGAAAACACACCAACGCTGCTCACGGGCGCTGCTCCTCCATTGATTATGTGCCACCCTGAGATGGCTGCAACACAAACAACCCCAATCAAACCTGAGCTGTAAAAATGGCTCCTCTGTATCATCTATAGGGCACAGGAGCAGCAGCTGTTATTTATGGGCATGTGTACTTATATACAATCGCTAAAAGTACTCAAGAATCAACATCACTGAAAAGATTTAATTCCAGTTACTGATAATTAACTTCCCAGAATGAGTCTCTTTGAGGTCAACAACCTTTAGCAGCCACCATCCAATAAAAATGAAGTCCGTGTTAGAAACTTGTGCTTTCGCTTCTGACTGTGTTAGGCCGTGCTAATGCTAACATTAGCAGCGCATTAACGCCTACATACATTTATTTTCAGGAAAATCTCCTCCCAAACACTAACATTGAATGGCAGACAAAGGATTTGCAGTGAGAACCGGTGACACATTTGTAGGCTGCAGTTGTCAACAAAGGAACAAAAGATTGTGTTTTGTAGCGCATTGTCAGTATCCTGCCACCCCAACCCATCTTCAACTTTTGTTCAGTCCGTTTGCAAACTAGAATGGCCAAAATTTACTGGCAAAATGAAAAATAAAGCGGCTGAACAGGGGACACTCCAGTGAACTAATCCCATCGAGCACTCAGTTTTTCACAGGGAAATGGCAACTCGCCAGCATTAGCCACTGAAGCTATTACTATTGTGCCAGTTTTAATTGTGTTATTCTCACAGCTCAAAAATCGGTGTTTAATGTCATTTAAACACAACTCCTGCTGCTTTTCTGAAGCATGTGGACTTGAATGACATCACATGAAAAATGTTTTTAACACAAAAGCTGCAACAGAAGGACGTCGCTGTGATGGGGAACCTCTTCAACAGTACAGTATGTCAGCAAGGTTATTTCAGACACGGTGAGTGTCCGGATTTTTTCATTTTCACCTCCTGTACTTGAGGGGGTCACAGAAATCCTCTGCTGCTAATCCAGAGCCGTGTTTAACCGCTCACAGACGGCAGCTTATGGGAGTGTGTGCAGCTCATTATGCAGCCGCCACTGCTGGCCGTGTGTATTCACCCACCTAAACCGCCAGCTGCTACCTGCTTTTGTTGCCCCGCTTACGAAGATGATGGCCGCAGCTCACTTTTCTGATGGCCCAAATGTTTGGCGCTGACAGCAGCAGCAGCAGTCAGTCTACATCTGCGCAGCCAATTACCAACACTCTCCCCGCCGCCATGTCAGGCGAAACGAACGTCGCCGCGGCGACCCGGGCGCCACCACTGTTCAATACTGCATTTGTTTTGAGAAATGCAGTCATGGGAGGAGACTGAAGTGATATGAATACTAAGAGCGCCCTAGCATTCAGCGCCTCTGCCACCCAGGGCATCTTGTCTTAATCCGTTGGCAGCGACCAGACAAGGCCTCGGCAGAGTGCATTTGAGCTGGGAAGTCCCGGCACTGCAGACTATTTAGCCCATGCAATTATCATAATGGAGGTAGCATAAGGTAATGCATAAAGAGGAATTAAATTATCACTTTAAAGGTGCCTCTCCCTCTCTCTCTACCTACATCCCTGCTACTGCAACAAGCAACCTTCTCATTAAAGGCACAGTTCATCACATTGATGATTGGGTAGTAAATTTCATTCCATTTTTTTTTTGTACTTTTGAAATGTGTATTGGACTACTCAAATCAAATCCATCTGTCTGATCATAATTTCAGGCGGCAGTTTGATTGCCCTCTCTTCTGTCATTCTTTTAATATCATTCCATCACAGGCTGGGAACAATGAGCCTCGTCAGCTAAAATTAATGACGATTTTCAATGAATATGATATGATCTGACCATCATGGTGAACAGCTGCACTGAGGAGGTCAGGCTGGGGTCGCAGGTTAACCTCGCTAGCTTGTTTTTCATATTTCAATTCTTTTCCTGCATGCACTCTTATTTCATCAAAGATGATTCCTTTTCCTCTGTTTTTATGAGCTTTTGTTCACATTAAGGAAAAGGGTGATTTTTCTGAAGCAGTACAAGCGGAGGTGAGCAGCCTTTAACCTTTGTGCACACTCCCAGCGGCTAAAGGGAAAGAATTGATTTTCTTAACATACAATATTTCTCATCCTACAGCTGTTGGGGGCTTCGATTTTATCCATTTATTAGCGCAAACCCTTATTTCATCCTAAAGCTTAATCAATATTTTTTTCACATTAACATTAAATCAAAGGAGAGCTTGGATAAGAGGGGCTGCTTACAGAGGAAAAATAATTAGTCACGTCAGCCGATTCTGCTGTTCCACAGAAATGATTGTTTGGAGGGTAAGATCGCTCAGCTCGATTCCAAGTTTGTGTGTCAATTTGCTTGCACATTTGTGTGATTTTTGTTGGACAGCATTGTTCAAAAAGAGCAATCCGAGCTGCACAAAACAAAATGGTGAGGAATTTAAACATGTTAGAGACACTACAGATGAAGTCTGAGTCGATCGCCTCGTATTTGTGAGTGTGTTAGCAATATTTACGTCTAGAACACAGAGAGGAGTTTTTATTTTGGGCGTCCCATTAAAGTGACCTTTGTGTTGGACTGAAAGATGCGAAATCATGTTTAAAGGGTTACTCTGGTGCTCGTATATCATAAACAAACATGGCGATCCTACGAGGTCCTGCGGGTTTGAATGACTTTTCCATCCTCTTTTCCCCCAAAGATTTTTATCCAGTAAACTCTGAGGGGAAATGAGAAATGAAAAACTCAGACAGATTATATACATTAGGTTAATGCATTTGATCGCTGCAGGCGCAGAGAAATATACGATGGGCGTCATGTCTCAGGAAACACCTTGTAATTCCGAGAGGATCAAGGAATGACCATTTATCCCATCCTGTAGAAGGAAAAGAATTTGGCTGATAAGTCAGCCAACAATCTCCGTGATTTATTTCCCCAACACCAGCTCTGTGTGCCGAGGTCGGGACGGGGAATTGTTTTCCTCCCCAGGTGGAGCAGAGCATGTCAGAATGAGACAGCACCAGAGGGGGCCTCCACTCACGATGGACCCTGGACACGGTTTTAAAATTGCAACTCGTAGCCCAGGAGGCGCATACAACCATGCACCCAAGCCGGAAAACACACACACACTCCTCTGCAGAGCTCAGGTTTATAAGGCGAGGTGTGACTGTCGGATCCAATTATCAATGATCAGATCTAATGATATAATTTTAACCATATCAATAACATACTGTTATTGTGTAAATCTCCACATTTACAAAGCTGGATCCATGTGTCGGTAGGCTGTGAAGTCATTAAGCACATTAAGCATGAGATAAGTGATGTTTTATTGGATTGTAAAAGAAATATTTCCTGAAACAAGTTATCAGTTAATGAGCCGCTGACATTATTAATCATGTTTTTCATCTTCCTCACCTGACATATGGTGGTTTTGAATGTTTGTGTTTGTGTGTGTACCGCAACAACTGAAGACTCACATTTCTGACACTCATCACTTTGTACAAATACCTTTTCCATTTATTTTTGAAGATCTGTGATTCAGACAAGCTGCTCCAAAGTGAGAACAGGCGGTGTGTTGGTGTAACAGGCCGCTAAACAGCGACAATAGAAGCAACACTGTTTGATGGTATTGAAATTCTTTCTTCAGTGGCAGATAGTTTAAGACAAGAAAGCGCTTTTCTTTTTTTTTTTTTTTGTATCTATGGCGCAGCGGCTGTACGTGAGGCTCGTAAGACCCCAGATGGCCCGCGAGGCTTTGGAAATCGGCACAAACGAAGCTAAAAATACGACAAACGTATGCAAATGCCGCGAATTGGTAATGTGCTGAATGAATTAGCGAGATGACACTTCATCAGACAGCACTCATGCATCCATTCAGAAGACTTGCCAGACTTCAGCGCTTCATATTTTACACAATCAGTGTCCTAATCAGCAGATCAACTGCTACTACTTCCCTTCTCTGACACATCACAGTGCATTAAAAAAAAATAAACAAACACTTTTTAACTGAGGCAGCTCATCCTCAGGAAAAACAGCAGTAGCAGCAGAGAGTGGCTGAGCGACATCTGGTACAATATTATTAGTATTATACTGTTTGTGTGTGAGCATCTCAAAAGATGCTACTTCTTGTCTGAAGTGCAAATTTATGAGGGAAGAATGAGGATTTTTATCTGTGCGTCAGTTCTGTTGTATGATGAAGAACATCATTGCTTGCAGCAGCCAACAATAACGTCATCTGATTATGGTTCTTAAATTAACTAAAAGTATGTATTTAGGGTTATAATTTATTTCCTGCCCACCCAGATTGAGGAACGCAGCATTCCACCAGCAAAGTCTGTATCACAGATGAATTAGGCGAGTCGCAGCGGCGTGGAATATAATGGCATGGCTGCGGGTGCTGAAGCAGAAAAATAAGGGTGGGTGTGTTTTTATGTTGCTGGCAGGATTTTAGATGTAAGCAGCTACTGCTTTCAGTGGATATGAATGTGTGGTGAGTGTGCCTGGATGGAAATAATCCACAGTGTTGGACGAACAATGGCACAAATGACGTTTGAAGCAGTTTTATTTTCTTCTGCACTGTAACATCCCTTTATGCAGTGACGCAGTGTGTGCTTGCACATCTTCCAATTAGAAATGCTGGTAGCAAATATGGAATGATTTTAAGAATAGGACCTCCCTGTAGCCACTGCTGAATAAACATTCTGATGGAAAACTATTGATCGATTATATCCGCAGCTGCGTTTGTCGTGTTTCACATTTTCTGCTGTTTGGAAGCAGGGCGGAAAATGAGCTCCTGCCGGCGGGATACCTCGTTCAGGCAGCTCCTGATAGTCAAGGCCCGTCTTCCCTGTAGCCGCCACAGCTGCTGCAGCTCCCATGCTGCTGCAGAAATGGAACCACGTGTAGTTTTAATTCCTGCTGATTAAGTCTGCTTGTCATGAACCGTCACGAAACAAATTTAGCCCATTTAGCAATTTCTACAGTCTAGAAAACCTAAACAGATGCCTTTGTTTTCAGAAGACTGAAATTGTTTGAAAAGTTAAGCAGCAGATGAGCTGAAAGGCATGAAGAGATCAAGTAAAAGTAATTCAAGGCCACGTAGGTGAGGCTAATGATCGTTACAACAAAGGAGCGCGTCTGCACGGTGGAGCACTCAAAGTGAACCCAGCACCGTCAGTCCTTTCACTGCATGAATATGCTGATTATATATCCCATTTTGTAGATTATATCAAGTGAGTCAAACCTTAGCAATGTTACTCCATCAGTTCTGGAAGGCGAAGGAATTCAACTTCTGCAATGTGCAGACAAAAGACAGTTGCTCCCTCCCTTCTCCACCTCTCATGGTGCACTGGCATGTCTCCCTGTATCTACACTATGCTCTTGACATTGTGCTTGGAGACACAGCAAATGTCCAAGGCACACGGGCATTCCATCTTGGAGAAGCTGCACAACTCCAACAGATTCTGTGGACTGCAGATCCAGCTTCATGCTACCACCAGAGGAGTGGAATCATGGAAAATTCACCAAAAATCAGCCAGGAAAGACGAGGGGAAGGGGGAACTTTGAGTAGTTGTCCATATCCATTTGGCCATATTACGTGTGTGTGTGTGTGTGTGTACACACGCATAAACTCTGGTTTCCCTGAAACCAGTAAGCAGCAGTGGCCATCACTCTGTCTTTGGAGACAGCCCAGTGAAGTAAGTCAATAAAGGCCAAAGTTCCCCTTCAAACAAACCACACACCTGATATATTGGCAGAATCTCTCCATCCTGAAAGCTTACCTGGCAGACGGCATCAATGCAACCTTCTGTCTCTGATGTAATGGCAAACTGGGCAGAAGGATACAAGATCTACTTAAACAATAAAAAAAAAAGCTTGACAAGCTTTAAAAACATGCAGAAAGCAATGTCGGTGTGGTATATTACAATTAACAATTTGAGTACAGTGGAGTATACTATCATTGTCAGCCTTTACAAGTGAGGTATTTTCTCATTAAATTCAGATCGCTCTGATGAAGTTCGCCCACTTCGGAATAAATAGCTGTTTTTGTGTGAAGGAAGCAGTTAGGGTGAAGACGGGACGTCTCTGACGGTCCTGGTTAGGCAGCTCAGATGTCACTTCCGTCAATCAATGACAGCTACTAATTTGTTTTACTCGTGTTTTGTCATTTTATGCATACTGCACTGTATAAATAGATTAGGGCTACCTGCTATGATTACTTTCACTCAGCATTTATTTTCATTTTAATTAATCTAGCACTACCCTAACCCTTTTCTCAAAATAATTTGTGCCACCAGTTCGAGTACTCTCGCAGAAAATTTATCTAATTTTGTTTTTAGATTTCAGAGCAGAAACAATATTTACAGTATTTCAGTCATAAGATGAGTTAAAATTTCTAAAAATCTGGAATGATTAAACCACTGAAACCTGCCAGTCATCAGCACAATAAAGACAACATTTCTGTTGTGTGATTAATTGTTCTCTCTCTTTTTATTTGCAGAGAACGTAACCAGCCAATGAACTATGATTGCTGAACACGATGATCTCCTCCCTCGAGCGCCAGACAATGAGAGGTCGTAGGCTGAAGGGGGCGCTGTCCAACCCCCTCCTTGTGCTGCTTTTGGCCCTGCAGATCCTGGTGGTGGCCGGGCTGGTTCGTGCTCAAACCTGCCCTTCTGTCTGCTCATGCAGTAACCAGTTCAGCAAAGTCATATGCACTCGCCGCAGTTTGCGCGATGTCCCAGATGGCATCTCCACAAACACTCGCTACTTGAATCTTCAAGACAACCTCATCCAGGTCATCAAGGTGGACAGTTTCAAACATCTGCGCCACCTGGAGATACTGCAACTCAGCAAAAACCATATCCGCAACATTGAAATTGGAGCCTTCAATGGGCTGGCCAGTCTGAACACTTTGGAGCTCTTTGATAATCGGCTCACGACAATCCCTAATGGAGCATTCGAGTACTTGTCAAAGTTAAAGGAACTGTGGCTACGGAACAACCCCATTGAAAGTATACCGTCTTATGCCTTCAATCGGGTTCCCTCCCTTCGAAGGCTGGATCTGGGTGAGCTCAAACGCCTCTCCTACATTTCCGACAGGGCCTTTAAGGACTTGAGCAACCTCCGTTACCTGAACCTTGGAATGTGTAACCTTAAGGAGATCCCCAATATCCTTCCTTTAATTAAGCTTGAAGAGCTGGAAATGTCAGGAAATCAGATCTCTGTTATCAAACCCAGCTCATTCACCGGACTGGCGAACCTCCAGAAGCTGTGGATGATGCACGCTCAGATCCAAACGATTGAGAGGAATTCCTTTGACGACCTTCAGTCACTGGTGGAGCTCAACCTGGCTCACAACAACCTCACCTTCCTGCCACACGACCTCTTCACGCCGCTGCATCGTCTCGAGCGAGTCCACCTCCATCACAACCCTTGGAACTGCAACTGTGACATCTTGTGGCTCAGTTGGTGGCTGAAGGAGGCCGTGCCTGCCAATACGAGCTGCTGTGCCCGCTGCCATACTCCTGCAGCCTTCAAAGGTCGCTACATTGGCGAACTGGACCACAGCTACTTCCAGTGCGATGTCCCGGTCATCCTGGAGCCACCCAGTGACTTAAACGTGACAGAGGGCATGGGCGCCGAGCTCAAGTGTCGGACAAGCTCACTGACGTCTATCAGCTGGCTCACACCAAACGGCTCGTTGGTGACACACGGGGCTTATAAAGTACGTTTGTCTGTACTTAACGACGGGAGCCTGAACTTCACCAGTGTCACCATGCAGGACACCGGGACTTACACCTGTATGGTTAGCAACACAGCCGGCAACATTTCTGCATCTGCGGTACTTAATGTCACTTCCGTGGAAAACAGTGGGGTGACCTATTTCACGACAGTCACTGTGGAGACCATTGAAACCCCGGGGGATGACAGCCAAACCCCCCTACCACCATTTGGCTGGGTGTCATCCTCGACAACTAAAAGCACTCCCATTTCTACAAAGACCACAGAGAGGACTTACACAATTCCAGTTCTCAATGTGGATGAAGAGGGAGCTCCCAATGGCCTGGATGAGGTGATGAAAACCACTAAAATTATCATTGGCTGCTTTGTGGCCATCACCCTTATGGCTGCAGTTCTTCTGGTCATCTTCTACAAGATGAGAAAGCAAAATAACCAGCAAGACCCCGATGGCCCTGCCTCCTCCATGGAGGTCATTACTGTTGAAGAAGAGCTTGCGGGTGTCGCTGCCATGGAGAGACACCTATCACTGCCCCCTCTGGAGCACTACAACCATTACAACACCTACAAGAGCACCTACCATCACACCCCTATGCTCAGTACCATACACAATTCAGCAACGCAGGAACCTTTACTGATTCAGGCCTGCTCAAAAGACAATGTACAAGAGACCCAGATCTGATCTGGAACTTAAACTAACATCCCTTGACTGTTTCATACTTGGACTAAAAGATACAAATTTAAGAAATCGAAAGGACTTAAAGAGATGATGTGGATAATGAGGAAATAATGAGCAATCGGCAAAAGGACGGCACGAAACTTTAGCAAGTGTCTTTAAAAAAAACAACAACAAAGATTATTTATTAAAATTATGTCTAGTGATTAAAAGAAGAAAAAATGTGATAGCTTTTAGCTCATTTTTTTCTCTTTCTCTCTGTGTAATACTGCACAAGGGAAAGAATGGTTTGCCAAAGGTGAGCAGAATATCAAGAGGTCCTTGCAAAACCGACATGGCAAAGGCTCCGTTTCATTCGGTCCAACAAGGGCATAGGGGGCATTTGCTCCTCTATTTTCTAAACAATTATTTGTTAGAGGTTTAATGGCAGAGAGCAAAAATAGAGTAATTTCTTTATTACCATCATGTTCTTGCTGTCCCTCAACGCAAAATGAAATCTGTTAATGACTCGGCTGGAGATGAAATCACAGCGAAGCCGGCATGACTGAGAAGCAAAGCAGCTAAATGACTAAATGTGCATTTTCCCTGTGGCTCCCACACAACAGCCATACATCCGTCACTTTAATTAAGATGAATTTCTTCTTCCATTCCTCCTACTGCATTTCCCTCCTTTTTACCTTATCTTTGTTACCGCTTCACCTTCTCCTGCATACTGCCTCATCAGTATATGCACCCTCTGTTTTCTCCTCCGTCCTCTTGGTTTCCGCTGTCTCTCACGTAGCTCAATCACGTTCCTTACCCCCTGGTTAAGCTCGTTTGTCTTGTTTTATACAACAGCACGAGAAAATGAAGGGGGAGCATAAGGCTGCTGCATGCAGCCTCGCTCTTGACCCAGTAATGATCTACGTTCACTCATTGTCGCGTTACCTTGCTATCACCCCAGGGTCACACAATCTCGGGCACTGTTATTCCATCTGTTATACAGATAAGGAAGCAAATGAGGCTGCTTTGCAATGTAGCGTGACCCCGTCAGACAAATACGAAAGGGGGCTAAAATAGTCAGCGAAGCAGCCAGAAACTGGCAGCAAAACAAGGGGAGATGGGTTAGAGCTCATTAATCTGTATCAGCAGTTCATTTGCGGAGTAACAGAAGAAAGCTGATAACAAAACAGCGTGAGACTTCACTCCCCCGGCGTCCAACTAACTCAGGACAGAGGCTTTTGATAATAAAGCGACCCCTGCTTGGTTTCATCATTTTTTGTCCAAGAGAAACATGCACACACTTTGATGCTGCATCATTTATAGACCATCAGAGCCTCATATCTCCTGTGCTCTGTTTACACTCTGCTTTCTCATTTTGTCTTTCAAAGTGGAGGGCTTATGGAAGTGAGCGCAAGGGATGAAAAGTAAAGAGTAGGTGAGGAAAGGGGGGGCATGAGGCACAATGGTCATGAGGAGGCTTCAAACTGAGATATTGCGGATATGAAGGGATTGGAGCAGGAGGATGACAAAGAATAAGGATGCAAAACTAGTTATCAGACTGTCGCCATGGAAACAGTGACCTTCTACACATTGCAAAAAGAGGTAGACATGCCTCACTTTGGTCTTGGTGCAACAAGCACGTTTTCATTTCCACCCAGAAATACAGATGATAATGGCAAACATTACATACAAAACAAGGATAACAGAGTTGTAAAGGAATAGGATTAATAAGGGAGTCGATCTATTCACAGTTTGGTTGAGCTTTTAAAACAATTCACGTTACGGTTTTCACCTCTCAAGGGCACTACAGCAACACGAGGCTTCTCTTCATTTGCAGCAGAACGATGGACAATGGCTGAAACGTGGAGGTGAACTGTTAAGTGTCTGCTCGTAGAGCATTTGGACTTACAGAGTTGTAAAGTCGGAGGCAAACCATTCTTCCTCTTGTCATCGTTTTCTTTTTAAATGCTCATTTCCGTTTCAATGCATTTGGTGGCTTGATGATTCAATGTTGATGCTGGCTACAGTGAAAAAGGTTTCAATTTTTATACTTGCATATACATATATATATATATATACATANATACATACATACATACATACATACATACATACATACATATATATATATATATATATATATACACACACACACATACACACACAAGAGTGTTATGAGTTATTCAGAACGAACAGACGTTAACGATATTGCTATTTACAAGAGCAGGATGGATTTATGTGGTGGGAGATCTTTGGATGCCAGAAAGAAATTCAGAACTTTGGACTTGAAATACCAGCAGAAAGAGCCTGATATTGTGCAAGACTGAAAGCCAAGGTGATCAAATTCTCATGTGTTACTCTGCCAGCTGTCTATGTATGGGGATTACTGTATGTGGGAATATTCTCTCATTTTTGGAGAGAATGATCATCAGATCATTCAGTTTCTACAAAAATATTTTGGAAAACACGGTGGAAAAAAATATCAGACCATAATTTTACATGTGCTTCAGTTGTTTAACAAAAAAGACAAAATCAAAACAAAAAAATACAAAAAAAAACAAAAAAAAGAATCTAAAAGACTTTGCTTGTAAGAAGTCTGACACATTTCTCCAAGGATGATGTTCAATTATTGATACCTGAGATTGTAGTTCCTACTGTACATGAATACAAATAAAATTGCAATTTCTTTTCCATTACATTTTATAGAGAATTATTCACAAACATCACCACTATCTGTCATCTTTGTCCTATTTGCGCATGAACACATCTATAGAAATATGAAATAAAAAGGATTATTAAGCAGCTCGCAGAGTGCTGAGCGCTGAAGAAATGCAATGTAGCTTTTTTAACAAGTTCTGAGCAGGAAGTGGATCTCTCAAAGAGGAAAAGGAAGTGGTCTTTCTGGATAATTCATTGGTTTGGATTCTTTTATCCGATTTGAATCACTTCATCTGTCTGACAGAATGATTTGATTCATGCAGCCAAATCTGAGAACGTCACATCCAGGAGCACAATAGGAACGCTGCTCCATCCGCTGACTCAATATGAGGAACAAAGAAGCTCACAAAACCTTGGAGAACATTGCAATAGTCAGGAGAGCGAAAAACGTGTCTTAGTCCTCACTTCCCTCAGTGGCAAATATGTGTTTAAGATTGAATCAATTAAGCGAAAACTCTGCTGGAAAGAATCTAGTTTGATTCAACAGAAATTACAACAACAATGAAATGGCAGCTGTTATTACAATGTCCCACCTATCCTATAGGACAAAGCGCCTCACAGTCACAACCGCCTGTAAGAGTCTTCATTTTCATTTAGAAAATAATTGATGGCTGCCCGGCGAGATGTAAAGAATCAGTCGGTGTGGGATCGATTCGTACAGCCGGTAAATTCTGGATGATGGGATTATTGATTCAAATGCAAATAGATTTTTTTCCCATGCATTCTTGAAACTACATTTATCACGGACTGTTAAGTCTTTTGTGGTAATGTGATATGATCTATGTTAAAGCAAACATATGCAGCTGTCGGTACCAGTCTCATAATCCCAGAGTGGAAAAGTTAAAAATAAAGACTTTCAACTCTCAGCCAGTTGCTCTGTTGACAACTAAAACTGAAGCCACAGGTCACCATCCATTAACTTCTATACTTCTTTACCATGAGAATGACAGCAGGAGCCTCCATTTGGATGTTGCCCTGGAATAAGCTTCCAGGTCACTCAAGGCTCAGTGAAAGCCCTCACTGCCCACCTGTGTCAGTCACGGGTCAACTCGGTTTTGGAACTCAATACAATCCCCAATAACAGGTTTATTCTGTTATTTGAAATGGCTGCAGAGGCCAGGAGTAGGTTTCCAACCCCCAGCAGATGAAGACACCAGAATAATGGGAAGAAAAAATCTAAACTCAATAAGGTCATTCCTTTTTCCCCTGAAGCAAAGCCACAAAAAAAGGACACATTTAAATTTGTGGTTCACTACATTTCGCACATATTTGCACATTTGACAATGTGCACAAAGTTTGAGAGATTCAGGGAACAATAGGTTCCCTGTATACATTCCAATGGACCACTTTAGCTGCTAGAGCCCACTGCGACAAAGCCATGGCACCAGGCCATTTCCACTGACTTTCCCCCGGCACTGAAATTAAAGCTCAAGCCTGCAGTCCCATTTCAAGGCTCTCAGACGGCTCGTTCAGTGCTTCAAGGGTGATTAGACGGTGCCTCGAGACCTTCCCTAAAATATGGTCAACATTATTACTGTGGAAGAGGTGCTTGCGCTGGCAGCACGGTGGTGCAGTGGTTAGCACTGTCACCTCCCAGCAAGAAGGTTCAGGGTTCAAATCTTGGCTCTGGCCTTTCTCCATAGGTGTGAGTGGTTGTCTGCCTTTGTGTTAGCCCTGCGATAGACTGGCGACCTATCCAGGGTTTCCCCTGCCTTTTGCCCCTTGACAGCTGGGATAGGCTCCAGCAGACCCCTGCAACCCAATTCTGGATAAAGCAAGTACAGAAGATGGATGGATGCAACACCAACATCCATACTGAAAAGGTATTATGTCCTAAACAAGTCAACCTAAAGTCCTATATAATTAGGTTTGTTTAATTGTTAAGGACCCGTTTGAGAAAAGGTTGTCTGGGGTAGCAAATGTGATTAAATAGAATCCAGCTGTGACACAGATGAGTCTCCCCTGACTGCTGATGTCAACCAATTTGTTAAACCCTAGTATACAAATGAATGTGTGCAGAGAGAGAGAGAGAGAGAGAGAGAGAGAGAGAGAATTGATGCCATTTTGAAGTTTACGTCACATAGCAAAACATCCAAAAGATCACCGTTGATCTTATGCGTGTAGCGTACCCATTGGAGTTTAAGCATTTTGATGCTTTTTATCTGGCTTATCAATATTAATGTGACAACTTAATGCATAATTAATAACCATATCAGAGAGAAGCAAAGATTCTTGACAGCATTACGTCTCAGCAAGAGCTGTTCTTCACAAATACTGCTGAGTAATGGAAGAGAAAATTCAACCTCAATATTGGAGCAATCCGGTAAAAATGCCGATGAAAACAAAAGACTGGAAGCTGTCTGATGCAGTTAACCAGAGAGGTGACCAATCTGGTGCACCTCCTATGTGCAATGTTGGAATAATGTGGGTGGAAAATCAAAAAAAAAAAAAAAAAAAAAAAGTGTTGCAACTCCACTCACAAGGTCTCAGAGAGAGACAGAGAGGGAGACATGCTGATGTCAGCCGAAGCTGCCCTTTGGGTGGAAGCAGACATCTGCTCGTCCTAATCTGGAACGGTTTTTTTGTGGTTGTATGAAAGTAAACATCGATTCCAGACAAACTCTGCGAAAACGAACATCTCCTGGTTAACAAAATGATTAGACTTTTAAACTGTCTTCAAAAAGAACCAAACGATGTTCCTTTCTTCGATGTGTGCCAGTTGCAGGTTTTCAAGGCAGCCCTTCCCTCTGCCTTCCTGCATGGCTGCCTGCACCTCTGTTTAAGTGCACTTCAGACATTTAGGGATTTGGGGGTCCCGGTGGTGGGTTGTGGGTGTGTGCTTGCGCGTGTGACTGGGGCCTTCTACTCCTCTACTCCGGCCACCCTTCAGACCTGCCTCTCCCTGTCCGGGAGGGGGGGGGGGGGGGGGGGGGGTGGATCTTGGGTTTTGGCGTTGGGGGTGTGCTGCCTTTCCCACCTGTGGCTCCACCGGAGGCCCTTTGCTGTCCCATCTCTAGGGTGGTTGGCCTTTAAATCACTTCCACTCTATGAAGATCGTGGTTACGTCTGTCTGTCCTTGTTTGTTGCAACTGGGGGTTTTGCAGGCACATGTCCCCTCACACACACATACACACACTCATGCATGCACTTCATATATACACATACACACAAGCAGACTCATGGACACACTTTGGCTGTTACATTATACATGTGTTGTTTGGCTTCTTATGCAACTACTTTCTTCTTTATTTTGGTTGTGTTCAGTTAAAAAAAACTTGAAGTACCTGAACCTGAAGTATTCTGATCATAGTTTCATATTTTACTGCGGATGATTTTGTTTACAGGACTTAAATATAGCTCAGAAGCATCAGACAGCCAAGCAGACATCAAGCACTCTTACTGCACATCAAGTCTCGCCGCGCATCCGGTCCATTACACAACAAAGCGATGGTCGACTGTCTGAACTCGAAACACAACCACCATCAGCTCAGTGACTCAGCATCAAAGTCAGCAGAGAGAGCATGTGTGATGAGAGCAGACACAACCTGCAGCCTTGTTCTTCCAGTGTCTGAGGCCTCAAGTCTCAGTTATGGTATAGGAAACGTGTGTTTTATCAATTACAGTGCATTACTTTCGGCAATGACACATAATTACTGTGTGACAACACCTTAGAAGAGCTTCATCAACACCTGTCTCCAGGCTGTGGCGTGCCTTTAACTCGATAGCGTGATGGTCGCTGCGCTGGCAGCGTCTGTGAGCTCAGACAGACCTCAGGTGTCTCATGTTAAATAGCTGCTTACCTGCACTGACAGCAGCAGCCATATTCTCTGCCCTTTCCAGTGCTCTGATGAGCTGCAGCGGGCCGCCTGGCCGTCCAAATGACAGGCTGCTGTTCCCTCTGGCAGATCTGATTTAAGAGTCCAGACCTAACAGCTACAGCCAGATCCTCCCCATTGTTTATGTCGTTTTCACGGCGAAGCCAAAATGAATTATCGATCAACACTCCTGCTCTTACATTCTTCATAACTGCAGTTCTATTGGTTCAGTAAACTGTATCCCGATAGGTCATGTGTTGGGTCAGCAGCATGAGAGAGACTGACTGAATTCTCCCAGATGACCTCTGCCTGCCGGAGCGTCGCAGCTCAAAGTCGCACATATAATTGCACAGGACATTACCGATGTGTGTCTGGTATGACTAATAAAACTGTGGAAGCCTAACGACAAAGTTAATTTCTGGAGATAAGAAATTAATCAAAAAGCACAATCAATTCTGAATTGCAGACCAAACAAGAGCAGACAATAGAGAATTAATTGTATTATGAGCAAATCTTGTCACTAAAATGACGAAGTTTGTAAATGCTTTGCATGTTCTCTAGACATATGGCTGCAGACTGGAGATGGATCACACCAAGAATTTTAAATCTCTGGCAGGGCTCAGTCTGGGAATCTGACAATACAGCCTCTCTTTAAAGGGAATTAAACATTTGAAAAACAGCCCTTGAGAAGAAGACTAAAAAAAAAACAAAAAAAAAACCTGACAGCTGGTGTTCAGATAGATGAGGGTGTGAGCACGGTGCTGGATTCTGGTCTCCGCATTGCCTGAAAGAGCATGTAGCATGAGATAAGAGAAAGAGCAGGTGATTATACCCAGATGATGTTTATGTAAAACCCCACCGGATGTAAAACTATCAAAAGCCTGTTTCTAGTCCTTTTTTCTTGTCTTCTTCTGTTTAATTATCTTCCTGTTATATTCCTTAGTGATGTTAAACATCAGTACTTAGCACTTAATTAGGAACCTAAAACGGCAGAATTTGGGGAACTGATAGATTAATTATGATTTGTTTAACACAATTTGAGATTTCACACCTCGCTGCATGAATTATTTCCACATTCAGCCCATGTTTTGACTCTCAGACGAACATGCTGCTAATTACAAACTAACTGTTGTCACACATTTCCCACAAAAGCACCTTACAGGACTACTCATAAATCATAGATGCAATGAACCTGTGTCCTTGTCTGTCCCGCACAATAAAAGTCAACACAATGATGCCGCAATAAAAGGTGTATCTAATGCCCAGCCTGTGATTGATGGATATTCCTTTTTTCATTAATATCAATATTCAAATTCAGCTGTGAGCTGTTGCCTAGCAACAGCTGCTTTAAGAAGAGGAAGGAAAAAAAGGATGGTGGGAGGACAGATGTTGAACAGAATTTTTTATTTTTTTTTAAATTGGAAAACATGGATTATCTTTGTTGTTTTTTTTGGTCAACGAATAAAGCGCGAGATGAAATTGGATCAGACTGCTATTTTCAAAAATGTTCAGTGTAAATGTTTAGTGTGACGTTGAAGGAAGGCATCGCTGCTGATAAATCCATATCACAACCTGTATGTAATTAGAAGAGACGCTAAGGAAAGGTGGCATTAATTGAAATGGAACATCTCATTCAGCAGTGCCACGACAGCACTACTGTAAATTCATGTGTAGTTTCACCAAAATAATCCCTTGAAAGCCAGAAGGAGTGCAGTAAAGCGGTTGTGCCAGAGAGGAAGAGGAAAAGAAGTGAGATCAGACCTCCGTGTTTACCTCCTGAAGTCAGAGTAAGCCCTCCTCCCGTGCTAACAGCAGGAATCGTGCCAAGCGACCCAAAGTCCTCGTCACCCCTTGAAAGGATTACAAGCCTCGACATTTTGACATTTGTATACGTTTAAAATACGTTTGACTTTTACTTTCTCAGTTGTTCTTTTCTGCCAAGCGCTCATGCAGGCATGAGCATCACTACGATCACCTTGACCGAAAACTCTACTCACAAAGTCTTTGTATGCCTTCTTTAGAGAGGAAACATTTTCATCTTCTTTGTGAGGATCTACACACATCTGCAGAGCTGAAAGGCTATATTTAATGCATTCCATTATCAGGAATTAGCAGTAATGTTCTCCGCAAATAATACTGACTAAAAAAAAAAAGAGAGAGTCAGAACAAATGCCTGAGAAAGATGGTGCAGTGTTACGTGTCAGTGCTGCTTCACCATCGCCCTCGCAGCTGAATAAGAACATTTTTATTAAGACGCAGGGCAGCTCCATTCAGAAAGCATTTCAGAAGCACATCTCTGCGCTGGCGGCGTTCAGAAGTGCAATCTCACCCACATCTCTCGCAAGCTGCTTGGCTTTCACAACAGTCCCTGAAAACATGCACTTGCCCTTACAAATGCCACAATCACGCAAACATATCATTACAGTCTACAGACGCAGATGCAAAATACTAACTTTCATTTCTGCGGCACGGTTTCCCTGCTGAACAACACGGCTTCGTATGGAGGTGAGGAGTCAGCGTCAGTGGAGAGGTGCAGGGGAAGGTTTAGCAAACTGGTCTCAGTCCAGGCTAATTGGTTTTTGAATACCTCTCTGTGTCATGGACACTGTGCACACACAGAAAACAGGCGTTCTTTTTCAATTGGTTTCTTTTATAATTTCAAAAGATAAGAGCAAAAACAATGCCTGCTTTAATCATAGCTGGCTCTCTGCAGCACAGTTTCTGTTGCTTTACTTCTTTGGCTTGTTTGCTTTTTGAAGATGCAGCGGATTTCTGATAATGGAAATGTTTGAATGTTTAAGCCGAGTGTGAGCACAAATACATCTGAAGTGATCTACATCTGACCTCTAGCTCATCCAGCTGAAATTTTCCTGAAATCCTGGCAGGCTGCTGTCCAGAAAAATAAAAAAACACTAATTGAGTCCGACACATTTAAGGCCCTGTGCTTTGTTACAATCCAAAAAGTTTTCCGCTGTCCTTTGTCACAGACCATTTTAATCCTTTTCGCCTGTGACCTTGAGCAGGAAAGCCAGTGTGACCATCAAAGCATAAAAGTTACGTTCAAAACTGCCAGAATAGAGAAAACCCAGAGTAGAAAGAGGATAAGAAGAACTGTGAGGAAGCCAGTCAGGCCATTTTTAAAGCTGTGGTTGTTGTGCTCAATGACGCTACAACAATGGGCAAAGTTCCAAGGACCTCACTAAAAACGGAGGTCCTAGATGGACTAGATGGGTGGATGTCAACCACCACATAACAAATAGAAGACAATGTTCCTGTTCACGTGTGATGAAGCACCGTCACATCCCACGGTGACTGAAAAAGGATCACCTCAAGAACTGGCCCGCATGGTCGCAACTGGCAAGATAAAGATACAGTGAAATAAACATAATCAGTAGGCACTCATTTAAGCACAATAAACCTTAGCAAATATATATTTTTCATGCATGTGGGCTCAAAAGGAAAAGGCCTGAAAAGATAAAAAAAATCATTTATTTGATTAAAAAGTATGATAGCTCATGTTGTGGGAGGAGGAAAGAGCATAAATAAATGGTGCTTTGTTCATTTCTGCTGGTACAAAATGCTTGTTTTGTTACTCATTAGATAGATGGTTGTTAGCCTTTAATTATTCAAAGACATTATTAAACCATTGAAAAAGCAGAGCTCTGCTCCATCTTGAGTCGGGGATATCAGCCAAATGTCAGGATATTAAGGACCGGTTGCTTCCTGGACATGAGCTATTAAGCTTCAAGAAAAAAAAAAAAACGGAATAAATGGAAAAGTATGTGATTAAGAACTAGTGTTCTGAGGGAGGAAAAAAAACATACAAACTCCTCGGAGAACTTATTGAATGTGACGTCACCGTTCTTGACATAACACAACACATCTGAGGGAGCACAGACGCAAAGCAAGTAATCTGAGTAATTCCTGGAGACAAGCATGCTCTCTTTCATTTTATTAAAAAGAAAGAGTTGATGCAGATCTGTGAGCAGCGGTTGGTCGAGTGGGGTAGGGACCATAAACGCATCATTAGCGTCCTTGTGAAAGATGCTGAACCCCAAAATAGCTTTTGCAAACAGTGTCAGTAAATATGCATGAAAAATTATTCCTGATTCTAATCCTTCAAATTTAAAGCAACTAATGAAATGTATTTTGTGTTTTTCTCACTCACCCAGTCATGGAAAACCCGCTGGCAGTTATTCTCTGCATGTGTTGCTTCCACAACTAAAGTCTGGCTGTTTAACACAGTGTTGCTCAGTCAAAAGGAATGGTGCAGCGGAGGTCACAGGAGGACACGTTGGAGGCTTAACGGATGCCTCTTTTTATTGCGGTTGTCAGTTTGTTGCATGCAAATCGATTCCAAATGTTCCAAAGTCACTGACCACTGCAGCCTCCATCACTTTTTACTTTCTGGGCAGGAAAAAAATCCTAATCTGCAGGAAGATTTGGCACCAGATATTCTGCATTTTACCTCCAGAAGCCAAAGCCTGTCCTCTTCAGGATTGTTACCGTGGTATTCTGACACACATCCAGCACAAAACAATCAATTCCAAACTCTCTCTTAAGACAGCAAAATGCTCAGCATCCAAACAAATATGAATTGCATTTTCTATTTTCACGTCTGTATCAGGAATAAAACCAAGAATATGGGTGTGATCTTATTGATTTGCACCTTTGGGGCTTTTTTTTCTGTGATTGTTGAGATTTATGTGGGAGGACGGAGGTGCAGGTGAAGATTCCTAATCACTACTCAAGCCATGTTTTTGGACAGTGTGTTTTACGGAATGTAAAAAAGGGGAATGTTTGCCCATAACCTCATATCCTGCAATGTTCAAATTTTAAAAAGGGTAAAATGCAGGTCACCTCTACATAATAATTGCCATTATTACTGATGTGGCTGGATTCTGCCAGCACATCAGTCAGCATGTCAGACATGGTTAGAGCTCCACACATTTCACTGGCAATCATAAGGTTTGCACTAAACCTGCTTTTCTTTAGTATGTGGGGCTCGCGTGTTCATTCTATAGTGGGACTGATGCACGGGGGGATTCTCTTTACGCTCTTTTCATCTTCAGAGGCATCCCCATTTACCTCTCTGAGCGTCTCACTTCTTCACAATTGAATTACAGAGCAGCATCTACCCCCCC
>BJFM01000164.1:224393-236233 GCA_016586285.1 Arothron firmamentum
GGGGGGACAAAGCGCACCAGGACATCAGACTGGTAGCGTAATTCCAGATTAACAATCCCTGAATTTCTTCATAAAGATGTCAACGCTACAGTTAGCTACTATAATCTGTGATGTAGATTAACATCAAGTGATTTCAATTTATAACTAACTTCAAAAGGTTACCAACATGAAACATTTAGCACCCGGGATGATTCCACAGCGTTCTTGATGTCAGTTTAGGTGCATTTTCAGGAGTGGCCTCCATGTTGACCGGACGTGTGAGAGCTGCAGCAGCTCCGTGCAGACGGGTCTGGGGACATCTAAGGACTAAAGAACGTGGTGGACCTGCGTTCTGTCTGCCACAGGCCACACGCACAGATGCAGAGACAGGCCTGAAGCGCGGCACCCTAAAAGGGCTCCGTGCTCTCAGCCAGAAGCCACCTGCAGGTTTATGGCATCTGCCGAGTGGATTTTTCCAAATGAATTCTGTTATATTTTGCTGAAAAATAAGCGGTTCCTTAATGCGTTTACAGCTGTTTCACAGTTGTTTTTGTCACTGACACAGACCAGCGTGAAAATAGTCTGACTGAGCAAAACTGCCTTGGTGACGCAGAGGACTGATATAAATAACGGGAAAAAAAGGAATGAATGAATGAATGAAGCAGGATGCAAGCGTGCGGGTAATGGATGAAGTGTGTTCATTACTCAGAAAGATGAATTTGCTGATCAGTTATATCAGCACTGTGGGTGATTTGCAGATCCCTGTTCACGTGCATGTAGGGGAGGGATTCTTCTGGCGTGGTTGGGATGTGTGGTTGTTGGTTTTTTGTTTTATATGTGTTTGTTTTTTTTAAGTGTATCAATAGTGCCACCACATGGAAATCCCTGAAAGGTTGTAATGATTTTCTACAGAGCAAAAAGATTCAAAGGATTTATTGTCATACGTGCAGGTTTCCTTTCTTCCTTTGCCTTCCGCCATCACAAGGAGGATTAACAGAAACAAAAAGTCATCAGTGCAATTGCAAATATAAGTATTCATGTATAAATGTTATTAAATAGATTTTAAATGTATAATTTTAATCACAGTAAGTTTCATGTCACATTCAAAACGAAATATACAAAGTAAATATTGAGGGGGGGGGGGGATAACCGAAATATTACCTATTACAGAAAAACACAATATACAAAAAACTGAAAGGATAAACTAAACCAGCGTTCTTCTGCTGAAGCCGTCTGTCACAGTTGGTTAATCGTGATCATGAGTCGTTTCTTCGGTCAGATTCATGCGCGCTCAGCTGGGCTGCCTGGGTCGCCATCATCAGTCTGCGTCCACGACATCGGCTGCTCCTCAGACAGGTCTCATTCGCCTGTGATGAAGGGGCTCATCTGGTGCTCTTCCTCAGGCTCTCCACGGTCTGCAAGAACGACCTCTGGGCCTGGTCCTCCTCCAGACTGGAGCAATCCTCCTCCTCCTCCTCCTCGATGATGCCACACTGGACGCAGCGGAGGCGGGGCTCTCGCCGGCCGGCCCTGCAGACACACGCTGCAGCCAGAGACTGGGGGAACTCCTCCATCACCAAAGGCAGCAAATGGGCAGGCAGCGTGTCCGTGCTGGTCGCCATGGTGAACCGTGGCACAAATGTGAAGATGATGAGATACAGAGAGAAGAGGAGGGCTTGTGCAGATTGCTTTAAAATTGGGAAATCTGGACTGCTGCGTCCAAGATCTCTGCTCAGATGATCCAAATACTGGGTTCTGAACGTTTTGCCGATGATGGAAGAGATCCTTGCTGGTTCTTTCCAGTCCTTCAGCCTTTGGATTGGGAGCGAACGCCAGTGAGTCTGAGTGAGCCTGGACTCTGAGGACCAGCGAGCTCCTCTTTATATACGGCTCTGCGACCCACTTGTTTCTTCCTTTGGGCATCCCTCCACTGACAGAACTCCTCTTTCCTCCTACACCCTCAGTGATGACACATTTCCGTAGCTTCCATACCAGTGCACCGGAATCATCTCACTGAAGCGGTTGGCATGGGAACCGGACGGTGGTGTTTGTGAAGGAAGTGGAAGAAGAGGAAGAAGCAACACATTTGTATTACCTGTGAGGATGATGATTGGTAATAAATCACTTCAGTTCAATCAGATATTTGCAAGGGTGAGTGTGTGATTTAAAAAAGATATTTAAAAAAACATTTTTATAACACTAACAAAAAAATTTCCCATCTTATTGCAGTGAACGTGTGGATTTAAATATCTAGCAGACATCACTTGATACTCAAGAATTACTAATATTATTCACTTTCTACATTTAACATAATTCTACATCTCATTAAACTCGAATTAGGAAGTCCAAATAGGCGCTAAAATTATGCTGCTCTCATCAGACGGTTTACAAGAATTAGGAGCAGAAACAGACTAAAACAGACTAAAATCAATCCTGCGTTCCAAAAGCTCCAGCGCTGGTTCTAAACAGTAAAGGAATTTTGTCAGGAAGAAAGGGTAAATGTCTGCAGGTTGCTCAGTGAACATTTATTGATGGACAAAAGGCCAAATTAATCGTGATTTCCTACAGTAGAATCACCACAAGCAAGTACTCCCAGCCAGAGACATGAACATCAGAACATGCCGAACACACAAATATGGGATAAACCCAACATGTACATCTGCAGAAGAAAAACAAAAACACATCATTTTATCAGAGCTTTCATTTGGATTTTTGCTTCGCGGTAAATCAAAGATTAAATCCATCATTGTGGAATGGAAAAGATGTTTAGGCTGTGGCAAAGCCCCGGGAAACATTAGCCAGAACCAGTTAAAGAACCACACTGACACACAGATGATGGTGTCACGGGGATAGTTTTGACTTTTTTCATTCATTCGAGCTGAATGCTTCGAGAGCAGGTCTTCAGCGCTTTCAATAACTCTTCAGACTGAAAGCAAGCAAAGGCATCTGCACTGATGTACAGAATTTAGACAGTGTACCCAGCAGAGAGCAGAAACCAAGGGCACAAAAGGGTTCCGCTGATAACAAGTAACGTAGAAGGAAATGCCATGTGAAAGCGTTGTGCACGCTGGTTCTAAGCTTCTGACTGCATGTTTTACCCTTGGATAGTTTCTGGAGATGCCGCAGTGTGTGTGTTTTCTCTCTTCGCTGTCTGTTAATCATCTGTGAGTGACAATGGCGGCATGTCGTCTTGGTCCATGAGTGCGGTGGTCAGTCGTCATCAGCACGGCTGCTTCCTCTGACGGCCGCCGCCCCGTCTACGCCTACTTCTGCTTCTCTTTCTGCTTCTTCAGGTTGCGAGCCCGTATGGACAAGTTCATCCGCATGACGTGGCCAGTCACCATCTTGGCGGGGAGCAGAGCTGTGGTCACCCAGCCCTGGTGGTATTTACAGACACCTGATTAACATTCATGCAGAATTTGGCTCCACAGAAACCACAAACGCAGCAGAAGCTGAGGTGAACGGGGTTATCATGGAGAGCCGGGCTGCGCCGGGCTGCACAGCTAAAGCGACGGGGAGTGAGACACACTGAGAGAACACACGCACACGCACACACACACACACACACACACTGCCACATTGGGCCGGAGCGTCGCACTCACGTCTGCAGCACAGACACTGTTGACTGCCCAGGATCAACAAGGGCTCATCTGTGTTGAATATGATTTATTGAACACCTGTATTCTGTAATGGATAGTGTCATTATTAATATTGATGCATGCGGCCGTTGATATTCAGGTCACGCACTTCGACAGTACCCTGCCAGCAAAGGGAAACGGAAAGGAGAGAATGAAGGATGCTCTCTATCACCTGTGTTCAAAAGAAAGGGAGAGCCTGAAAGCAAACTTGTGCTTGCGTTTTATCTGGGATGCTCGGCTCTCCCCAGAGTAATCGCCGCGTTCAGACGGGAACAATAGAGGGAGTTACCTTGTAGCTCTCCATCATTTCTGAGCATATTTACATTTTTAAGGATTCCTTCATTGAGGCTGATACAATATTCATTTAGTGAACGGGACGGGGCAGGAAGAGAGCTCTTTGGTTAAAATTGTATGAAACTGCAGCCTCATTTGGGTTTGGTCGTGTTGCCATGGGGACAGCCACTATCTCCAAACGCTTTTTTTCTTTTAAATAAATGGGGTGACACCGCGTCAGCTGTCCTTCAGCTGTGGTCCTGCTCTCTGCCAAACACCTTTTTATTTTGTTGCTCAGGCATCTTTTGTAAAGGGAGGGTTGGGGGTGGGGGAATCCCAGCCTGCAGAGGGGACTTCTCCCTCCATCTGGATGGAGCGCTTTCAGCTCTTGACTCATTCTGTGTGGTCAGTTTACACCAAGGTGAGACAACAGTGCAGATTCCCGATCTGTGTCCAACTACACTCGTTAACCAGACATCTGCAGCCTCAGAAGTGTGTATCTCATCTGTTTTGTAGTGTTCGCTGTTCATCAATTATCAGAGAGACTTTGTGGCTAAAATTGAGAGGTCAAAGAGTATTATGGGTGAACTGTGTTAAGGTACAGAAAGAAATGCTTAAGCTCCTCAGATATCAGCTCACTAAAAACATGAGTTCAGAAAAGACATATTATGTAATCTTCCTACAACGGGATTAAAGGTCGCTTTTCTCCTGCAGCAGATACTGCACATACCATTATGGCGTGGGGCAGGTAGCCGTTGGTCTGGGTCTGCAGCCCAACAGTGCTGAGCTCAGCAGAAACGTAGCTCTCGGCGCTGGGCACCGTCAGCGTAGGTCGTCTGATTTTAGTCATCTTGGTCGCAACGAAAAATGGCAGAACACTCTGAGGAGTCAAAAACAAGGAAAGTCACTGTGGATGCAATTTAAGACATGTGATTATGATCCTGCTTTATTAATAACAGAGTGGAGAGGCAATTCTCCCTGAGGGTTGATTCACCTGGATGACAACGCCTTGACTCTTGTATTCGGCTTGCAGCCCCCGTGAGAAGAAGTCCACAAATGCCTAAAGGGGATAAAAAAAAACATGGAACTGTAAGAAGATTAAGAACATATATAACAGGAGCAACATCAGTGTGTGAAAAATATGAGCAAATATAAGATAAGCATTAAACTAAAAACGCACCCAAGACGGGTTTTTAAACTTGCAACAAACAGGATTTAGTGAAACTATTAAAAACAGGCTATTTCTGAGCTGAAGCTAATAGATCTAAAATATTATGACATCACATACTCTTATGAACATTTTATAGATTATTACACTACTTTGAGAATCAGTTGGTCAGAGACTTAATCTAGTTGTGTTGAACAATTGAAGCAGTAAATATGAAAAACAAAGAATCTATCCTTTATGGTTGCTATTGTTAAAATGGGGTGTAATAAAGGTTCAGCTTATCCAGGGTTGTTTGCTTGATTCTTCTTCATTCATTCATTCTTTATTGCTTTATGCAAAGTATAGAAGCAATACATAAAATGTAGCAACATAGATTATATTAATAACACAAATGTTGTGCTAATGTCACAGTTAACAGTCAAACTAAATAAGTAGTTAACTTTTATGCGTGCACATGCTTGTGTGTGTGTGTGTGTGTGTGTGTGTGTGTGTGTGTGTGTGTCACTGAATGCAATAAATAGCGAACGTGGAATGCTGCAACCCTGCCAGACCGCCTCTGCCAGAGGATGATAGGAGGAGCAAAAACATGTCACAGTAGAAGACCAGAAGTCTAAGGCCAAGTTTCCAAGGGACAACCACAAATCCTCCCCAGAGGTAAACTGGCGAGAAGCCACCGGGGGAGCCTCTGATGCTGGACAGCGAGAAGACCAGACGGTCATCCCCCCCACCCACAGGATGCCTGAGCACCCGCAAGACGTCATTTCTGCAAAACAGACCAGGGCCCATGCTGGATGTGCCAGCAGTGGGACCCCGAGCTGGTGCATCGGACACATTTCCACATTCTGGGAGGGCTGGCAGGAGGCAAGGAGATAAGGCGGGCTGCTGAGAGCAGAGATTCCAGGGAAAACAACACTGAACTGGCCTCCTCTGTACAGCAGCACATATATGACAAGAAGGAGGGATGTCTCTAATGATTAGGTTTCAGTTTAACAAATGAGGAAAAGGTCAAATGCTTTGTATTGCAATTACCTTGGAAGCGGAGTAAACGGTGAGCAGAGGAACAGGGTACATGCCGCTGGCAGAGGAGATGTTGAGGATGGCCCCCCTCTTCCTACATACAGAAAGAAGAAACAAAGATGAGCTAAAGGGGAGATGGCAACAAACAAACTGGAGATCAATCCTTGAACAAGCAGAGAAAATGGTACTATGTTTGTGCACCCACTGCACCGAAACAGCTCTTCCGGATCATCAAAGCGAAACTGGTATCGATGAGATCAAAGATACAGCGAGAACAGCAACTAAATATTTAGTCTGAGGAGTTCTTACTCCAAACCTTGCTGCTTTCATGCAATATTCACTACGAGGGTGACATTTCAAAAGAAAATCATTTTGTAATATGTTGGAAGTGAGAGGAGAGTCTATTCAAGTAGAGTCTGACAGTATTCGACTAAAAACTGTTGGCAAATAACCATTTTATAAAGCAAATGTAATACATAACACACACAAAAATAAACAACACACTTAAACATGAAATAAACCACAATTTTTAACTACTCAAAGGCAATTTGCAAACATACAAAGACCTATGTTTTATTCCAGTTAAAAGTATCGTATGTGATATTTGGCGACGTCTAGTGGTGAAAATACAGATTGCAAGAACTGAAAACCTAACTTTATGTTGCTTGATAGAAATACATAATGTTAAAAAGATACAAACAAGACTCATCAGAGTGGGGAGTGATTAATATGTGTGAATTCTGATGAAACATATGATAATATATAACAAAATTTAATCATATGCTCACACTAGCTAGCAGGGCACATATCAACTACAGAAGATAATCAGATATCAAGTGTTTTGCTTCTGCTCAACACCTACCTCTCCACCATCTGAGGTAAGACAAGATGTGTCATCTGAAAACAACAATACAAAAGGAGAGGAAGAGGAGGAGAGAGAAGACAGAGAGGGAGAGAGATGTGAGAACTGGAGATAAAACAGCCTTCAGATAAAAAACTGATCAATGTGTGTGGGTTGCAGAGGTGTGCACCCCTCCAGTAAACCAACACGTGTGGGCCGTGTGTGGAGATTTAATGGAAAGAAAAGACTAAGAAAGAGAAAGCAAGTGGTAATGGCAGCTGAGGGGGGGTCATTGAAAAAAGAATGAATGGCATAAACTAGATTCTAAGAGAATGGGTAGACTTTAGGTGTGGCTCGAGAATGGCAGATCAAAGAGAGATGGAAGTTAGCCATCCTTTATCTTCTGTGCAGCTACCTGACGAGGGCTCTTCAATCCAAAATAATCACTTTGATATGAGAATCTCAAATTAATCCCTTAAAAGTAAAAAAGCACTTTGTGTTGTCTAATACCTCACCCCCTTCAAGACAATCTCAGCGAGTATCCATTTCCACAGTTAGAGAGGATTACTTTAATCACAGCTGTCAAAAGAGGGACACTCACCTTGCACACTGACATTATGTTAATGTTGACCATGGTGTCGATGAACTGAAACGCAGAGAGGATGATGAGATGTCAGCAAATCTGACTTTAGAAATCTATTTCTCCGCATTAAAAAACATCATCTGTGACTGATTTGAAAAAACGCTGCTGTGCACCTTGAAATTACAATCTGACAAGGAAAACAACACAACAATCTGAAAAGGAAAACAACACATTAAATAAAATAAAACTTATCTTAAATCTAAAAGTGCTTCAAGACTGGAACCTCCCTGTGGTGCTACTGGAGCTATAGGTACAGTATGTGTATCACACTTGCCATTACTCACTCCTGCCTCCCTGTGTGACATAATCACTGATATTTCAGGCATTGTGACAATAAACATTTAACCTACCGTGTCCAGATTAGACACGTTGAGGAAGAACTCAGGAAAGGAGTAAGATATTCCAACGTTGTTGACTGTTAACAGATGAAAACAACATTGCAACGTTCAAACATCAAACTGTGGAGCTCAGTGTCATTTCACGTTTCAAGCTTAAGGGGGCAGCAAAGGGCTACAGAAGCCAGGTTAAGTGGAGCTTAGTGATAGCCTTTTATCACTCTAGTGTAAACATTATTTACTCATGTCTGTAGGATTTAGGCTGAAACTCGCTTACCCAAAACTCCAATTTCCAATCCCGCGAGTTCCGCTTCGATCTTGGAGTAGATGTCTAAGCAGCTGAAATCTGCGGCGATGGTTTTGGTTTCCACGCCACATTTACTTGCTGTGAGCAGAATAAATTTCCAGTTGTAGTTAAAGAAAGAAAAGCCTGAGAGATTTGTGAATGACCACACTGCCATCAAATCACTTAGAAAAGGAAGAGCAGGGAGGAAAAACATCCAGAATTAATCCAACAGTATCTCTGAGGTTATCTCTCCCCTTAAAGCTTTAAGTTAAATGGACAGATTCACTTTCAGCCAACCAAAGGTATAAATGCTATACTTATTATCTAATCAGTGAGGAACCGCTTGAAAATTAAATCAATTTTAATGCTAAAGAACAGATGAAATTTCTAAAAAAAAAAAAAGCCTCATCTTTCAGAAACAAAACCTAAATACCGTACATCCGTCTGTGGCACCTGATTTTGTTTTGTATTTTTTTCTCATCGGTCTGACTTAATGTAAGATGAAACATTTTGACGGGGTTGGTGGGTAACTTACAGATGGCCTTGGATATCTCATCCAGTTTATCCTGAGAGCGGCTGATGAGCACGATGGAAAAACCTCTCCGTGCAAGCTGCAAACATACATTACAGGCTAAATGAACATGACTGAACACGTGAAGGAACCACAGTTAGTCCAAAATAACAAACGCAAACATTTGAACTCGCAAAGTCAACATTTAAAAATCCATTTATTGCCTGAAATTCCTCAGAAAACTTACATCTTCAGCGTAAGCTTTTCCAATCCCATCTGTGGCTCCGGTCACAACTGAAAAGGAAAAGAAGAGGCACCAGAATTAGGGGACATTATTAATTCCCACTGTTTTGACCTTAAAATGAGGTTTTCTAAACAATTCCATGATTTTATAATACTGAAATGGTCTGGGTGATCTACATATTTGTCTCATTTAATAAAGAGACACACTGCGGGCATTTAAACAAGGACTTGTCCACGAAGAGTCAGCAGAGACACGCTGCACATGGTGAATAAGGGCGAGAAGGCGGGAGGAAGCATTAGGTCTGTCATCAGCAGAAGTGGTCTGAATGAATGCCCTGGAACTGCCTGACCCAAACAGCAGCAGCGGCAGTGTCAAGAGCCTATTTTTAGAAACTCCCATTTTTCAGGTGGACTTCTTCATAGCACCTGCAGCTAAATATAACAGAAGTGGATGGGAAGTGAACTAGAAGGACGAGTCGTTAGGATACGTTCCAGTGGGAGCTAACTGATTGCAGAGGCACCTTCATCTTGTCCTTGTGTACACTCCCACTCTGTCTTTTTTTTTTTTTTTTTTTTTATTTATCATTTACTGTTAGAGTCAGACACTTTGTGAGAGTGAAATGTAGTTATTATAGAAATGCTGGCACACAACTTAAAAACATGAGGCTGTTTGTGTTTTACTGGTTTTTTCACTGAAAATGTGTTTTAAACTGTAAAAACCCAATACTTCTAATTATTTTTGAATGCAAAGTCAATTAACGTCATTTTTGACCTAGAGTTTTAAAAACTAAGTCTTGAGAGATGATCTACCATCTAAAAAATGTACCCGAAAGTCAAAATATTTTTTTAAAAATTGTTTTCATCCTGCATTTTTTTCAGTAAGAGTACTGCACTGTATTTAAAGATGCATACTGCCCCCTAATGGACTACAAGTATAACAATTTGTAAATATGCTTGTTAATTTCATGACATTTTTAGCCCTTAATAAAGCCGTTTATCATTTATAAATGCATTACTCACATTCTATTATATAAACATTTAAGCATATGAAATAAAATGGTATTTTTTGATTTCTGCATCCAGCAGTTAGTAGCTGACTCTTTCGATTCTGGGTGCCAAGGTGTGATTAAAATGACTAAAGGGACCATTTGTGTCTCGTCACACTGGGGTCAGAAAGGTAATAAACCATCACACTCAAGAGGGTAAACGCCCTCTTACTGGTTTCAGCACTGAGTGGAACTTTCTCTTCTCCATCTTACATCTGTAGAACATCACTCTTTCACGCTAATGCTAAACCTTAATGCTAATCACCATCTCTTCATCCCATTCACTAAAACAAATATCCACGAAGAAAATTTAAATGACGCAATTGTTTTGTTGCTTTTCTTACTCCCTTTTCTTACTCATCCATCTCTCTGCCCTTCACTGCACCCTTTCCCCTTTGTGTCATCTTCGTGAGTACACACGATGCTGTGGTGCCAAGCATCCTCTAGGGCTGCAGCAGAGCCAAACAGAAGGGAGTGGGGGAGGAGAGGGGAGAGAAAATGACAAACGCGAGCAGGGGGGATCCTGGGGGCAGCTAAAAATAGTACACAGAAGAGGAGGGGAGAGCGATGGAGAGTTTGCAGGCACGACGACAAGAGAAACACAGGCTGGGTTATATTTAGATGGTTTAAGAATGAAATGTTTAGCAGTCAAAATAGGAGAGGAGAGCTTTAACAGCTGAGCGCACGGTCCCTCAATCAAACCAAACAATGGCTATTTTTGATTCATCATTTAAGAAAACGGTTAGGCATATGGTTAGGTAACTGCAAGAATTGCTGCTGTTGGGAGTAACTTCCAGATTAACTAGTTTTTCCAGGTTTGTTACCATGGCAATTCACTCGTCTCAATACCGCTCTGAGCAGTTTATTGTCAAAATTAACTTGACACTTATTTATGCTCATGCAGCTGGTCCTGCAGGTGAGGTGCTCTGGGGAAGATCTTTGGGTTCTGCTGACATTGCTCACACAGTATAGATGCAGACAGAATATTTGACACGTCTATAATCTATCAAGGCAAATGAAAATGAACAGAAATGCCTCTGGTGGTTGAACAGATATAAAATAATATTATTACCCAAACGGTAAACCCTGTGGACCATTATGTTTCTGTCTGAACTGATTAGATTTTTTTGGAAAATCTCTTGAAATTCAGGACAATATTATTGTTACTGTCGATATAAGGCAAGTAGTGGCTCGTGTGGTACACACATTACAATAAAACAACGCAGCTATATCCTTTAGAACTGAGGCATTGTCTCAGATATAACAATGGCGCTCTTAAGGCCGCAACAGAATACCTTCCTTTCACACAACTCCGCAGACACGGAATGAGAGATGGGTACCAGTGAACCAGAATCACAAGGATCGAGTCTCTCCCTTGTGAATGGCTCTGCTCCTATTACATAATCAGGCCGTTCTCTCGCTCAGAGCCCACTTGACAGAGAGAAAGTTTATGAATGAAAGATGCAGTCAAGGCCAATGTTCTCCTTTGCTTCATTGGATGTTCTGAATCGTTTTGAATGTGTATTCTAAAAATAAGCCCACCCAAAGCATTTCTATTTTTAGCCGCACAGAGAGATCAAAGGCAGCTTCTGCTCATCTTCAAAACACTTGGATTTGTCAAGAAGACCAATGTGACTGCACAGGCTCAGAGCAATAGATGCATCTAGATGCAGCTTTGCACATTCATACTAAACCCACAATGCACATGTGGGAAAAGGCATGGGTCCTTACTGTGTTTGAATGTAAACTTTTACAACCACACAACCAGGCTCAGAGTGAACTGTGCAGTCTGACAGATGGTGAGCCTTCCCTCTCATTTGATAATCTCCAATCTTCCACAATAATCCAATCACATCCTAA
>BJFM01000164.1:243356-276669 GCA_016586285.1 Arothron firmamentum
AAAAAAAAAACACCCCAAAAAACAAGATCCCGCACGACGGTAACCGAACCGAATTCTGCAGACTGTTGGCTTCCATTTATTTCTATATTCACCTGCTAAAAGTACACAGGCTCCACCCTGTTAAATCGGAGGAGCGGGACGGAAAATGTGCGCGCAAGCCTGTCATCCTGCAGCCTGCCGGCACATGACCTTATGTGCATTTAAACCCCCATCGCCACCAAAAGCCCTCCTGCTCACGGGGGTTGCGTCAGTCACCATTGACGTCAGGTGGAGAATCTCCCGCTCTGAATGTGGAATGCAGGACCCTCCATTTGCCTTTGCCGGGGCTGAGAAGGCAGCTGTAACATCCTCGCGAAGCGCACAGTGTCCGAAGGTGCAACCCCCTCCTCCAGTAACACAGGCCCATTGTTGGCCGACCGCGGTTAGAACCGTTTTCATGGTTTCCACAGTTAATGAGGAACATTTGTGGAAACAAAATGGAGAGCATCACTCTCCATCACCGTAAACACCAAACGTCCAGGCCTTACGGGGCCCGAAGGATGTTTAAAATGGCTCCAGGTCGGATGTCACCCTCCGGGAGACCCTTGTGTGGCCCCTGGCGTGATGATGCAGTGTCACACGCGGTGAGGAAAGCGGAGGTTTGATTACAGGCTGCAGGTCTCAGTCCTGCACACTCTCTCTGCACAGGGCAGAATGCTGAAACGCGTAGTAACGGAGCGCCGCTTGGCCGACCGATGTTGCTATTTTTAACTCGCACACTCAACATGCCTGGCGCTGCGGGTTTCTCTGCTCAGGGTTGACTACTACTGTACGAGAGACACAACACCACTGCACAGCTTCCAGGCGCAGAAAGTGGACAGCAGATGGAGAAAAAGACACCCGTCTTTAGCTTCTTTATTCGTGAATGAGAATTAACTGCAGGTTTTAATGCTGCAACCTGTCGGATTTTCACACAAACTCGCCCTTTCTCATCTCTATTTCAGCCATTCTTCTCAGTAACATCCTTGGTCAGTTTATTCTACTAAATCTCATGAAAACTCTGTCATGTTATTTTCCTGTGAAAATGCATCGAGACTTTTAAATAATTTTATTCCGCATGATTAGCCCAAATTTGGAGTATTGTATTTGCACCAGTTTTTCCTGCTTCCTCTGACTTTGTTTCTAAGCTGTTCTGATGTCCAGAACAGCCAGTCTCCTCATATTCTTCTTGGATTCCGCTGTCACTTGTGCAAACATTATTTGCATCCTTTGTCAGAAGATGTGGGCAGAGGACTGCGATGGAGCTGTCCATGGTACCGCTGCCTCTCCAGTACATTTCCAGTTGATGGAAATGGTCCTTGAGGTTACACAGAGTTTATGAATGGCCCAAAGACACTCTGAAAGACTGAAAATGGCCTCACTGCCAGACTCTCACACCCTACAGACAGGTTTGATCTACCTCTTTCACCAGGGCATGCACCACGCTTCTGAATTTACACGCAGGAACCCATATTTACACCAGAAGCTCCAAAATTAGAGTCCAGATCTCATATTTTGGATGTTCTTTCTCTGAACAGACATTGGTTCCACTGATATCTGAAATCACACCACGTCTGACACGTCCAGTCTCACACTTGCCGCTGCGGCCGCTGCAACGCAACAGTCTGACATCAGCACCAAAACACCACGCTCCAGCCGCCATTCTTCCTCTTTTCATGTCAGTGTAGGAAACTCACTATTATTATGTAATATCTTGCAGCAGCATCCATTCAGTGTTACTATATTCAGCAGTGCTGAGCCAAATATATCCACACACATACACACACACACACACAGAAAGACACACGGTGAGATGCTGTAACAAAGTTCAGCGTGAAAACGGGGATCAAAAGTTTGGCATGGCATCAGAGGAGACCCTTCAAACTTCCAAAACGTCCTTTTACTGCATTAACCAGAGAGAGAGGAAAGGGTGGAAAACTATGACTCCAACTCCTGATATTTCAAATGCACAGATGACACATTGCACAACAGTCCTTTCAACGTGCTCAGCCACAGCAGTGGAAACACAGGCATGTTTACATTCTTGGCTTTTCATTCATGCATTACCTGCATGCAAGCCGAGGATGTTTACCAGCATTTGCATTAAAGACGCAGGTGAAGTCGAATCCCTGCAATAATGGAAATGCGCTGCCTCAGCTGCAGCAGTCTTAACAAAGGAATCTCAATGAGTGTACTATCACTCTGAAAATACTCAATGGGTACAGAGCCTCACACACACACACACACACACAATGCAGTGTCTCTGTGGTGTGCCAACTCACATGCCTATTATATAACAGGGCTCCTACTCCCAGGCCTAACGCCCCTGACGATTCCATGCACGCTCTGCTGCACATGAGCTATTAATACACTGCACCCAAGACGGGGTTGGTCAAAAATACCACTCCAGTCAATTATTCATTGAGAAACACACCAAAAGAGAGAGGGGAGAACAGGTTCAGCTGCACAGGAATAGAGCAGAGCAACTAACAATAACTAATGTTCTTAGACAATCTCAGGATGTCGGTCCTGATCCTGAAGAAAAGGGACGGGGCCGTGTTGCTGCAGATCTGCACTCTGCTGCGCGAGTATTTATAGGACTCTGCATACACTTCAGATCCTCTGCAACCATCTTGTTCCTTTACAGGACGCTAAAAATAGCCGGCTGCTCTGTGGATGTGCCATTTTTAGTTCTTGCAAGTAAAAAGGGGGCTTCATGAGGCCGAGGATGTGCACGCTGTCCTGTGAATGGACACAGTGTTCCACGTTTGTTCTCAGATGCTCCAAACTTCAACAGTGAAGTCCTAAACCAAAGAAATGTTCGATCGTTTGACATCTTTGTTTTGCAAATTGTTTCAAAGTTAAGCTTTTGTCCAAGTGGGAACAAAGCACTGCATTTTGTTTTAAATTCCTTCCAACAATCAGAAATATTAACAATTTTAAACTGCATTGTTTAACATTGGCTCCTACCTCTTAGAAAATATAGATTAACAACACTGCTGATTAAAGACTTGAGTATAAAACCTAAGAAACCACACATTTCCCATTAGAAATAATCCCAAAGAAATCCTTCCTTCCTTTCTAAAGCACCCGAAGTTATTTCAAGCTTATTCTAACATTATTCAGGTGATGCAGCGCCCTCACGAGGCCAAATTATCTGGGGAAAAAAAAATCGTGATTTTATATTTCTGACTGATTGCACGAGCTATAAAATTTAAGAATGCTCTCCTACCAGTGACTAGCTGGCACACAGTTGATGTTATCAATCCACACACTGCCTTTAATACTGTACATCTATTACAGATTTCACTTTCAATCGTTTTCCGTTTTTTTGTTGCTGAAATGTGGCAAAAGATCAGTAATATTTCTTTCCACAAGCAAACGTTATGGGACATTTGAATTTAAATGACCTTGAATTAGTCTGTAGGTTCCACATAAACAGGGGGAGGACACAGAAAGTGCAGAGAAAAGTGCAAAGATTTTCCATCCATTTGATCAAACAGAAGAGGAAATAAGCAGTTCTGAATTTTAATTCTGTTATTTCCAGTATACTCATATGAAAGGAAATGCTTCTCAAATTTCCAATTGTTGGCATGTGGCGCCATCTGCTGGTCAAACTTTGTCATGCGTCAGAACCTCATCTAACAGGATGATGGAGAGATGAAAGTAGCAAAGACTGAAATCAAAATACTGCAGAGGAATTAAATGGAACCTTTAGAAAATCAATTAAATTACCCCCCCAACCCCCTTTAAAATATGAGTTTCTTCATCTTCTAATTGCAAGGCAATGAAAATTCCCACATTTTATAAATAGATGTTGGGCAATTTATCTACAGCTGTCCTTTGACATTTATATGATGAATGGAAGAGTCATTTCCCCCTTATCCTTAACAGGCGTCTTTATCCTTGTGTGATGCATATGATTATGAGATCCTCCTGGGGCCCAGCTGGATGGGTGCTTTAGGGCTGCCGACGGTCTCTCTTGGTGAGCAGGTAACACTGGATGGATTTTAGTCGATCTTTAGCGGGTGCAAACTCCGGGTGCAGCTTCAGAGTCGATTCGTACCAGCGCATTGCTTTTTCAAACTCCTCCTATTGACCAGAAATGAAAGCAAAATCGGGTGTAACACAGGCACGCAGGGAAATAAATCATACATCAGTACACATGTAACATGTGCTGTGATGAAAAGGAGGATTGGAACAAAAGCTCGAGTAAAACAGAAACGGCTGAATTACCATGGTTAAATAGATGTTGGCGAGAGTAAAGTGGCTCACGACAAAGCGCGGTGCAATTTCCACTGCCATGCGCGCAACCGTAAGAGCGTCTTCCCAAAGTCGGGCATTCTGGAAGATGTTAGCCAGGCTGATGAGGGGCACGTCCTGTGTGTGCGAAGGTAAATTATTATGGCTTTTTAACAAAGGTCGTACAGTAAAGACGAGCTGTTGATCCACTTGCCTTCATCCGATGAGGAGCATGGTTAAGGGCCTGTCGCAGGCAGTCGATGGCTCTCTTTCCTTGGCCTTTGACTCTCCAGTAGAGTGCAGCCATGCTTGATAACACCCAAGAAGTCTGATTCTAGTTCAGAGACCAGGAAAAAGCGCAACCCAGACAACAAGAGGAGCAACAGTTTTATCCTATAAGTGAGTTGAATCATCTGCATCTGTTATTCTTTGAACTATCTACACTGATCAGATCAGAGAGGATGAGCACGATCTCACCTTCTCCAGTACTTTAGCGATGCGTGTGCCAATCTGTTCAAAAGACTGAGGCGAGAACTTATCTTTGCCAAGGTTCTGCAGAACCTGAGAGTCCAGACAGAAGGAGACAATGAGTGCTGCTGAAATGATGATTCATTGTTGAGAATTATTTTTGTGAGAGTTATTTCTTACCTCTAGGAGCTGACTCTCTCCGGTGTAGTGGATGGAGGCGCGGTTGGCCACTCCTGACAGGTGGTCGAGGGTGTGCATACTGGCAGCCAGGTTAGCGTTGCATAAAGGTTCTGCGGCAGGTTCCTGAAGTGGAGTGGCGAAATCAATGTGCTCTGTGATGCTAAAAAGACACAAAACACCTCAATTATGTAGCTCGATTTTAACATTTTGGATTAAAAGAGATGTAAATGACCAGCATTTATTCTGATAAAATAACAGCTTAATCATAAAGCACTTACTCAATATTTTTAACAGAAACAGCCAGCCAGGTGCTGGTCACAATGGTCAGGTCTATCCTTCGTGTTCGCTGGCACTCCTCAGGGCCCGGCCAGCCAAGACTCGTGTAATCCCTCCAGCGACCTGCTCAAAGGAACAGGAGAACACACACATGCGCCTCACTTGACTCGAATCCATCAACTCTGCTTTTCTCCCCCTTTCCTTCATGCTGGTTTGAACAAACAGATGAATGTAAATAAAATGAAATCACAATGATATATGATAAACATATATGAATGGTACCTGAAGGACCAGGTGATGGGATAGTTGGCCCACTTATCTCCAAGATAGAGTGCGCTCCAGGTATCTGCTCCCTGCTTGGGCCGTCATCAGCGATAGCGACACCATCAACCCCATCTGCCTTTGCCTTCCTGACCCGTTTCACCTGAAAAGTGATCTAATAACCAGCAACAAGCAAAATTACTTTCTGTTTTACTCCAGAGCTTACAAACTTCTGAGTAGAGGCAGGACTTCTTACCCACTCAGCTCCTTCATCATCTTCACAGTTTCCAAAGCAGGGTCCTCCTCCTGCACGGGCACCCATGACACGGTCATTCTTCAGCACCCGGATGCCTTGCAGGTCACCTCGCTTTCCTCCAGCATCCAGTGCCCCCTCAAAAGCCCCCATTAAGTCTTCTCTTAGTTGCCAGTCGTCCTCACCTCCCAGCTTGTCAGCAATCTTTTCCGGCCCTGAGGAAGGAGAGGACTTCTGCTGTCCGCCTGCCTCACCTGACCCGTTACTGTCTACGATGACCTCTGAGGGCAAGAGAAATCCCAGACAAGGTCAGCAACCGCAGCAAACACCAAACAGAACTCTTCTGTATTAGTACTCGGTCTCAACTTTCAACCCCACTAATTTAGAAATAAGCTTGTATAAGCATCATTTCGAAGGGAGCTACACAATAAATCAGCTGCACAACACTAGCGCAGAGGTTGTCTTACTCTCGAAGAGCAACAAGTCCTCAACCGCAGAAACCGATGGTGGATCCTGCTTGTCATCACTGCCCTCCCATTCCTCCAGCTGAATACCAAGCTCGTCCTCAGACATACAAGCAGAGCCCTCTGGATCAATGCAAATCAAATATGTGTTATTTCAGCCTTGTTATTACAGCAAACCTGAAAACAATTCAGCCTAAACCACAGGATAGCTTTTTAAAATTAGATTAAAAAAATATCATGAATACAGTTAAATAAATGAATTTAATTGAACTCAACATCTTTCCAACTCATGTGCTCGGCATTCTTTATGGCAATAATATTTAGCATTGCAGGGTAAAAATACAGACTGTTCTAAATTTGGCAGCAGCTATTTTCTGCAGCCTAAATTATTAAATGGTAAAAATTCTCCACTTCAAAGCACTTCTCGCTTCATTCCCCCTGGAATGAATATAGAAGAGAGTGCAGTCACAACAGGCAGTTTCTTATTTCTTAAATTGACTTTACAGCTTTACTCTGCTGCTCCTTACAGAGACAAAGGGGGCCACAAACTCTAATCACCAAAACTACTTGTTGATAATTCAAAGTATATTAACTTGTTGCTTTTCATAAAAAAGGAAAATGTGTCTGTTTGTTAAACTAGATTTTATTTCTGAGGACATTAATTTGCTGAAGTGTCTTGTCTTAATTGTAAGATAAACCAACAAGTGCAATTAAATCATCAGTGTATCACTTTAAATGGTAAAATTCTAAAGCAAAGTCGTGTTTATCACCAGTGTTTACGGTTTATGCACTTACGTGGGCAGGGCTGTCTCTGCGAGAGATTGTAAAGGAAGGGGTAGAACTGCAGACACCGCAACAAAGGCAGGCTGGCACGACACTGTTCACAGCCAGCAAGTGATGAGAAAGAATAGGAAGAGGAAAGTGCCATTGTCAGGACGTGACGGAACAAGGCCACAGCACCTGTCACATTGCCTTGAGCCAAGTGCACGCTCACCAAACTAAAGAGGGTGTGGGGCTGATGGAAAGAAACAAACAGGATGTTAGCACATAAACATAGTTTTAATCTAAAATGCAGGCAGATATCAGACCAGGAAATGACCTATGCTGATTTCAATCACATTTCTGAGGCAAACCTAATGTAATCCAGCCTTTCTTCTCTGTGAGCTAGCAACTTAAATGCATGTGCACCACTCAGTGTTCTGCACCACTGTGACCGTACCTCTGTTGCATTAAGGGACAGTGCTTGCTCCAGAAGTGTTTGTGCGTGGGTTGTCAAGCTGTAGTGGATCAGCAGGTTAGCTGCATTGTTAAGAGACAAGTGGCGATTTGAAGGCGGGGCAGAGCTCAGCGCCTGGCGCAGACACTGCAGGGCACGGCTGCCGTTGCCTGTGGCCCGCCAGAACAGAGCAGCCTCATTGTGGACCTGCCAACGTGGTACAGTAGCCTGCAGACACACGTTTGTCTTGTTAAAATCAATATATACATTTTTAGCAATAACAATTACCTCCTACAGATCTACACAATGTTGAGAGTATTAGTGTAAAACATTTACTTGTTTCATAGCTTGAGCTATTCTGGAGCCAATCTGCTCCAGCGTCCATCCTCCACTACGTGACTTTAGGATCTTCAATCACAGGAACAGTAATGAGTTGACTTTCACCCCAACTCTCACACATACAGACAAATCTGTCAGCTAAAGTCATTGCTAATTTATTACAGTATTTACTGACAATTTCTTCATGATATCACCACTCTCATACAGTTATAAATAAACTTGAGATACCTGGAAAGCGAAGGGATCTGGCAGCTCCTTTTCTTCCAGAGGCCAGTCTAGTGAGGCTGGAAGAAGGGTTGGATAAGTCTGGGTGTTGGGGCCACAGTCTGGAACATCAAGTGTCTCAGGAGGGCTGCTCACTCCATAGAGGACAGTCGACACTGGGCTGAATGTAGACAAATATAAACCACTCAAATGTTTCTCCTTTGGCAAATCTGGACATAGTATTTAGAGTGAATACCCCAGACCTTGCCAGTACACAGATACACACAAAGGCATCACTTCGTGTCCACACACTCATATATTACGTTTATTCTACAACATGCCAAGTGAAACCTTTTAGCACAGATACCATGTATCTGTGGAATACACACACACACAAGAGTTGAGTAATAACCTGAGGCCCTGTGTTTCAGGTGGAAGGTAGTAGGTTGGCAGCAGGTAAGCAGCAGGAACACTCGAATACTCAAGGGCACAGTCGCTCCTCTGAGGCCACAGTATCCTCTGGATTTCCTGAGCAGAAATGCACATCTTGTTGTCAAACTACAAGTGCTGCTATCACTGCTGTACCATTAAAGTTCCAGTTCAACAAATAGTTTTAAGTGTGTCCACAAACATGATTACAGGTGAGCAAAATTAATACTAAAAACTATTAATCACGAGTATGATAAGGAGTTTCTAATGATTCAGGAGGATTTCTGCAGTAGTGTAAAGTTTTGATCGTCAGGTGGCCTAAAATGTACGCAATAACACATTTCATGAGTTCAAAAGCAAAAATTTAACATTTAAAAGTTTTCCATCTTGCCTTTGTGTCTTCCTGGTTGCCCCAGAGGGCAGCAGCAGGGTCTTGGTCTCCAGACACAGAAGGATAGACCTGGGTACTTGGTGTCGACTGGTTTTCAGTTCGTTCTGACACAAGTGCCACGCTGGGTGCCACGGACACATCCTCTCCAAACTTTGAACAAAAAAAAAGAAACAGTAGAGAAATAAATATTTTCACCCCATTTGTCTCAAAGACTTCCACTAAAATCTCAAAAAAAGCAAAAAAAAAAAAGCGGTTCACCAATTTTTATGCAACCTAGCTGACAATTACTGTACCTGTCTTATACTTATAGTATCTTAATGCTCACTTGGACATGGTGGACATGTTCAAACAGATCACCACGGTGATAGCGCACAGGAAGATCAAAGGGACAGTAGAGACTACGCTGCTGCTGGCCCAGGAGGCACATCTGATGGTTCCCTGAAGGATCAAACAGAAGAACAAAAGTAAGGTTTTATGTAAAATGAAACTTTATCCTACTCAAAATTATAGTAAAGTGTGTACCTGCCACTACTACACAGCCTCTAGGGCTTTACTCATTAGAACTACATAAACTGCCAAAAAAAATTAACACATTACCACCACTACCCAGGTTTCAACAAATAATACTGTATATACCCATGGCTAGAAGATGTAACAAATTCACTACAATGACCACTGTCTAAATCTTAATCATGCTCGTATGGATGTTCTCTTGCACTGCAACTGTAGTAGCAAGACACGGTGATCTCCTGGGTTATTACGCATTTGTTGAATGCTATCATACCCAGCTGGGCTTCTTTGGCCATCTGAGTCTCGTGGATAATATTCCGAAGTATCTGCTCTTCCTGAAGCAGCTTGTACTTGTCCAGGGTCTCCTGCTGGTGGAGGTAGTGGTCGTGCTGCTTCTGGTACTCTTTCAGCTCATTCAGAGTTCGCTGCAGAGACCTACATGGATAACGAAAACAAAAGGAGGCAAATGCGGCAAACTCAACAAGAAATGTGCAGTAACATGTAAAATATCCACCAGCCTTAAAACATGATGCCTTTTGAAAGTACACATGTAAATGTCACAAGTAAAACCTGAGTATACACCAGATATGATTAATTGTCCTGTTCAACTGGTGACTTTGGTCACCAACTGACCTCTATCAGTGATAAAACATACCTAAAACCTGATTAGAATATGTGATAAAAAGCTGTTTCTTTCATGTACGAGTGCCCACCTGTGTTGAGCTTCTAGACGCTGCTCCAGCTTTTGCTGACACAGCACAGCATGTTTCCTCCTGAGTGCCTGCTCAAAGCCTGGCTGGGCCTGCAGTGCCTGCTCATAACACAGCACGGAATGGTTGTACTCCCCAAGCATCTAGTTAAACAGTGACAGAGCAGAAATAGTTGAGTAAACACAGACTGTCTGATTTATTAAAAAAAAAAAAAAAAAAGTTAACCAGGGGTTATTTCTGTGATCCAACGACACAAATCTGATCTACAGTGTTGTGTGACTTACAGCATAAATGTTTCCTAAAGTATAGTGACTAGTAAACAGATCAGAGGTGAGGTCCAGTGCGGCGTGGGCAAGAATAGCAGCATCAGCAGAGAAGTGGGCGCGGTGCAGGATGTTGGCCATGTTGACCAGGGCTACATCTTTCTGCTGTCTGTGTGTGTGGGAAAACACACCAAGCGTGAGAATCCACCTGTGACGGGTTTCACACACTACAGGATAGACACTAAGGCTGCGGTTCTGAACAAGCCAACTTTACCTTGGGGAGAAATGCAGAGAGCGCACCACACAGTCCACTGCTTTCTGGGGCTCATTCTTTATTCGCCAGTAAAATGATGCCATGTTGTACAACACCCAGGAAGATGAGTTCTAGACAAAGTGAAAATAATTTAGTTTGCTAAATTAAACGGTTATTCCGCTGAAATTTGACAATGGAATGAAAGTGAAAAATGAACAGATTGCACATCAAATGATGCGAAGAGCTATATCAACATCTCATATTTATATATATTTTTTGAAAGTCTCATAAGGAAGCAAGCCACAGAGCTTTCCTCTCACTTCTCCCAGTAACAGCAGCAGTATTTGCACCATTGGCTGCTAGTTCACAGGTCCCAGGACACTGGGGGACTTAATTTCAACAACAGATGATTTCAATCCCCTCACCCACGCAGGCCCAGGAGGTGTTTATTAACGTCTGGCACTTTGGAACACGTTTCAAAAAATGATGACAGCCATGATTCAAGTGGAATACAAACGTTTGCAGCCAACGCAGAGTCTGCTGCAGGGTGCCTGAAAGTGTAACCACCGTCACAATCGTTCTAGAAGGAAATGACTAATCACTGCTCTGCTATACAGTAGGGCAGCTCTCACCTGGTTTGGGCTAACCACTTGTAATTCAGGACAATGGTGAATTCATGACAGGAAACAACCTATTTTCCCTGACAACCATTCATATCGGGATATTTTATCAATTTGATCTGTCTGTGTTATTGTAACTGGCAGATCTTACCCTCATTAGTGCTTGATGAATGCGATGGCCCACTTCGTCTACACTATGCCCTAACTTATGAGACAATGAGCTAAAAATGGGATCCTCCTTGGATAGCATTGGGGAGGTCAAGTTTGCCCTCTCCTGCACTCCCTGGAACAGACAGATGGAAAAGTGTCAAATACCCTGAATGTAAAATGCAGAGCCCTCAGTGATCATGCATTCTCAAGTAGCAGCAGCAACAACAAAAATATTGCCAGAGTTGAAGAAGTTTACGAAATTCCAAGGAGTGTTTGGTGAACACATCCTGGACTCTGTCTTTTAAAACAAGAATTACTACTGTTGTATATAAATTCATCCAAAACTAAGCAAATTTAAGTTGGATAGAAAACTGTTATTTGCATATTTTCTACCATGAGCCAATGTTGTTTCATTTAGAACAATTTCATCATGTTTGTCCTTTACTCACCCGGAGATGCTGGAAAGCATGAATACTGTAAGGTAGGTCAAAGACTTGTGCACAGTCAGGCTTTGCCAGGTCTGGGGGCATAGCTGACCGAGAATCCACGTAATCTTCAGGGCTGAGGGGAATGACAAGAGTTCGAATGACAGCCTTATCATGAAATAGAGAATCCACAAACACACTTGATCAAGGTGATAATGTGGTTGCATAATTTGCAATGTATAAATAAGGTAATAGTATAATATCTGAAATTAACTGTGGAGTGCTTACACGATGTCTTTACTTTCCAAGGAGATATACGTGCCATCATAAAGGTCCAGGTCACCGAGGGGAACTTTGGCCATGACACAGTCAGGGTCTTCTTTATAATGTCTCTGTTCGAGTCCCGTGTCTCGATCCTCATTCTCCTCAATGTGAATCTTTTGTGCTACAAGCTGTTTCTGCTCAACAATGGAAAAAGGATAGGTAAGCACAAATAAGCCCATTAAATATGAAATAGCCAGAGAGCAAGCAAATCTGAACACATATGATGTCACTAGGAGGAAAAGGTGAAATCAGAATCCACCAAAATGGCATATTAACACATGTGGAACACACCTCCAGCTTCTTGAGGTAGTTAACACGACCATCCTGCCTCATGAAGATAACAACATCATGGGGATGTTTCAGATTCAAAGGTGAATGAACCTAAAATAAAAACATGAGCGTGAGAACCATAACACGACAGCCACACTGATTAATGCATGGGTATCATGGGTTTCTCAAACGAGGAACGATTTCGAAAACTTCTATCCTAAGCTTTATGAGCCCCAATAATGGTCACAATCGGTCTTTCTTTACAAAAAGATAACACTGGTCACAGTGTGTACTAACATGATTAAGCGTTTATAGCGTCCATAATAAGCAGTTAACTGACATTTTTATGCGCTGTAGTCATGTCGACTATAAACACCTTACGATAACGTCACTTTAAGGGTACGTTAAGCTAGCCCGGGCTAATCGATGTAGTCAAACAAATGCTTTTAATGTACTTGGAATATGTACCATTCAGAGCTGTTCCCAACCACGCAGATTTTAATTACATAATTCATATAAGCCGTTGGAATGAAGTTAACAACCCACGTATAACAAAATTACAGTTTGTTCTGGCTGAAATAGCTTTACTTGCTAGCTACCTTACAGGTCAGTGATTAAACTAACGTTAACCATCATACTTGTTGTTGAATTTTTCCATCCTCTGTGACAACCCAGTGGGTGGTCGCTCCTCCAGAATCCACTACAAGTATACAAAGAAGGATTAAAAGCTTCCCCTGAAATGACGGTTTTCGTGTGTAGTTGACACGACAGGGCACAGACTCTGGACAGTCTCTCCTGAGGTCCGCCATTTTTCTGTCTGAATTTATTTGTGCTGCTCTGTGGCAACCAGTGGCGCTAAACCTCCGGCCACACGATGGCGCTCCAGTCCGTATCATACACGGGTCGTTGTTGATGACGTTCATTAAAAAAAGAAACAGGAAATTCTCTAGTAACGAAGTTTGCGAGTTTTCAAGGAAAAGGGTGGGTACAATTTAAGAATATTATCTGGTTTTCAGACAAAATATCTGTACTTTTCATTTTCGCCACAGCAGATGGAGCATATGCTTCAGCCTTGGTGTTTTGGTTATTGACGTTTTTCGCCGAAATACAGTTCAGAACAGTTCCGCATCCAAAGTTAGAATTGACCAAATTTAGCCCAGCAACACTAAAGGCAGCATGCTATAACATCTTTTGTATGACATGCTTTCTCTTTCGTTGTAGCATCACTGCCCAGTTTCGGTACGTTCACGAACTTACAGTTACTGTTTAATCTGTCACAAGCAATCACGTGCTTTGTATCTCATCTAACATGATAAAATCCATTATATTAAATATGGAGTTCATCATGGTATTTTGCAAAAAACGAGCACCACGATTATATCTACATATGGTCGGTAGACGGTGTCAATGTTGAGGTAACGTCATATAAAATATCTCATAAAAAAGCCTCATCACAGAGTTATAAAAGGCATCTCGTTTCTGACTTTGCTACTTCTTCTTTACGCGAGCTTTATTATTGCTATGCTATAACGTATTAATTTGCTATGTGGAGGCCTGTTGAGTTCTTTCAGAACATTTTAAGAGTTGATCTGGGTTGGCCCTTGCCCATATTTTTGACACTTTCCACAGATGGCGTGCTTTGACAGCAGCACTAAGGGTAGTTTGGAGGAGGACAGCTATGATGGAACTATTGGTGGAGAGCTCTCTGGCTGCGCTTTGGAAATGATGGAAAAAGAACGGGAGTCTCTTCTGAGCCCATCAGAAAGCCCTGGCACATATATAAGCGGTGCTTCATCTAGTTTTCATGATGCCACTCACCAGCAAGGCTACGATGTGGAGTTTGATCCTCCCTTAGAGAGCAAATATGAGTGCCCTATCTGCTTAATGGCTTTGAGGAATGCTATTCAGACAAACTGTGGTCATCGATTCTGCAAGAACTGCATTGAGAAGTCCATCCGGTAAGCTTTTATGCTTAAAAGAACTTATTCTATTACACGTGTGCACACAAGATTCACATTATCTGTTGTAATCAAGCAAGTTGTCATTTGAAGTACAAAACAACTGCCAGTTGTTTGTGGAATGTGCATGTGTTCTTAAAACTCATTTCTGTCTGTCCTCTTGCATACAGTGACGCGGGACAAAGATGCCCTGTGGACAATGAAATGCTGTCAAAAGAGCAGCTGTTTCCTGATAACTTTGCCAAGCGGGAGATTCTTTCACTGACTGTTCGCTGCTCGAACCCTGGCTGCACCAGTAAAATGGAGCTCAGGCATTTAGAGGTGAGAATTCAGAATAATAATGTCATTGTGTTCTGGTGTCCCAGATTAATGGTGGATTTCCTGCTACAAAATTAGATCAATTTTGAAGTCATTGTTTCTCTTTCTCCAGAATCATTTGGCACATTGTCAGTTTGCCACTGTGCCTTGTCCACATTGCCAACAGTCTGTGAAAAAGACCCTTTTGGAGGAGCATACATCGGTTGAGTGCAGAAGGAGACCTGTGTCATGTCCTGACTGTGTAGAAAGTTTTGTCTACGAGGAAAGAGAGGTAAGACTGGTTCTTGAATTGGAAAATCCCACAGTTGTTGTATCTGCTGCAAACAAATCTCCTCATAATATGGTTGTTGTGGCCCTGTAGCGCCATGAACAGAAGTGTCCTTTCGCCAGCGTGACGTGCCCGCACTGTGACATGGATCTCATTAGAGACCAGGTGAGCGATATGAGAAGTGTCACCTTGGGTAGAGGAAAATATGTTGTAGCTGACTTTCATTCCTTTTGGTACAAACTAAACTAATGAGATTGGACCATGCACATGAGTGATATATCCAATAAATCAGTGGAGTTTGCTCTGTTTCTGCTTTCCGCTATTTTATAATCGTTGCAAAAATCCGGATTTTCGTGAAGCCGATGACTTTTTTTTTTTACAGATGGAATCTCACTGTGATACAGATTGCCCTAAAGCCCCAATTGCCTGTAACTTTAGCTTGTTTGGATGTAAGGAAAGGGTAAGTACTTAAATGGAAGCTGTCCTTTGTTATCAGTTTTTTTTCTTTGTAACAACCACAACCTGAACTGCTTGCCTCCACAGATGCAGCGCCACGACCTCGCTCGGCACATGCAGGATTTCACACAGATGCACATGCACTACATGGCAGATTTTCTACGCAGCTTCAACCTCAATGGCACAACACCCAAATCCCTTAGTACAATAGGACATTCGGTTTCCTTTGAGGATCAGGGAGCGGCGGCATCAGTACCATCCTGTGTCAAAGGAGCTTTGAGCAGCAACTGCATGCCGTGCCAGCCCACTGAGGAGATGCAGAGACTGAGGGAGATGGACAGACGATTAGTGAAGCAAGATCACCAATTGCGTGAGCTCATCATTTTAAAAGAAACCCAGGTAAAGGATATTTAAAAAAGTCATATATGCACACATTAATATTCAAAGCTGGGCTCAAACAGTTGTTTTCTGAAATGCAAGAGTAAACATGGTGGGATATTTGTTTGCTAGTGCACCTGCCCCGTTGTCTTTGGATTTATGCAATTCATTATTTCCCCTTGTTTGACACGGGTCCTCCATCTGAACCTCATAGTTGTGGGGATCAGAAGCTTCTAAGGGTGGTAAAATATACCAATATAAACAACCAGTTTAATATTCCTAGAAATTACTGACGGATGTCTCTGAGAAACATTAATCAGACCGATCTCTTCTTGCTTTCCTTTCTCTCCTGTCTATTCCACAGACTGGTCAGATTACAGAGCTCAAAAGAAGAGTGTCAATGTTGGAGGAGTCGATGAGGGAGCTGGAGTCACAGCATTGTACTGGGATCTACATCTGGCGCCTCAAAGATTTTTCTGTCCTGCTGCGGAACCAAGAGGCCGGTCTGCCGGTCGTGGAGCACAGCCCCGGTTTCTACACAGGCCGCCCAGGCTATAAACTATGCCTGCGATTACACCTGCAGTCTCCAAATGCCCAGCGCTGTTCCAACTTTATCTCCCTCTTTGTTCACACCATGCAAGGCGCCTATGATGGGCTGCTGACGTGGCCGTTCCAGGGCACCATCCGCCTTGCTATCCTGGATCAAGGCCCTGAAGGTCAGCACCACATCGAGGTGATGGAGACTAAGCCGGACCTGCAGGCCTTCCAGAAGCCCACCAACATCCGTAATCCCAAAGGGTTTGGCTACGTGACCTTTCTGCACTTAAATAATCTGAAAGAGAGGGCGTATGTCAAAGATGATGCTCTGCTCATCCGGTGTGAGGTTACACCACGTTTTGATAACATGCTTCACCGTGACGGAGTAACAGTACAACCAAGAGGATCTGAGGCCTCTATGATGAGGGACTAAAGTCAAACACAGCTTCTGGAACATCCTAGTTTCAAGATTTCATTACAGCACATCTTCAAGTACTGTTCAGTTGGATTGCAAAAGGGGAATGGTGTTCCTTTTAATATTTTGAAACCTACAAAAAATATCCTGACATCCTGCAAGCAAACAGCCTCATTGTTACATAGAGTCACTAGCGCATGGCTCAACATCTCCAGTTAAAGATATATCCTTGGTACCTGTAAGTCATGTCAGCATTATGGATCTCAACGCAGCTAATGCTGAAGATTTGTTTGCTGCAGTTCAATGAGGCGTGAATGTTCAGAATTGCTTGGAGGACTTTGGGAATTAGTCAAACCACGAAGCAATGATGCGTTTAAGTCTCTCCATTGGAGTGGGATTATTCATTTGCACATTAAAAAGCATAAGAAACGCTGTAATATATGGCCTCTCGAAATAATCTTCACTGATCACCAGTTAGTTGTTTCTCGTGACATTAGATTTTACAGAGACACAGACTTTACTCTTTGTGTTTTGGACTGGCTAACCTTGTTACCTTTTACTGACCAAATGTGACCTTGAGAGACTTCTTCGGCCTCCTACATTTTCGCTTGTTGCAGCCCAAACTATATTTGGGCGCCAGTTATCCTGAAGATGAAGCCGGATGTACCAAGCTTTTAAGCTTCACTCTGCAGAGTGCATGTGCAGAGTCGTGACACTGTAAAGGTGTTTTTTTTTCCTGTCCTGCTGAAAGCCTGCTCATTGAAAGTCTGATTCCTGGGAGGATTATCCGCAGCAGTGATATTAATTCAAAGCAAACCCTGCTCTAGTTTTCAGCATACAATTGCGACAAACCTGAAGCACTGTGAACGGACTTCCCAGCCAGGGAAGAGACAGAAATGCCAACTTATAGTTGAGTTGAAAGAGATGCATTAGATGCCAATTTTAATGCTGACCTGTATGTCAATGAACAACTTAGTTTTATTGTTGCTGTTTTATTAAAAAGATGAGTGCCACCCATCAGTGACTTTTTCATCTGTAAAATGAGTAATGTCAATAAGTTCTGTAGTATTCTAATAAAGGCACAGGCCACTGTACCTTTTACATTTAATTACATTCGTATTATCACTAAAACTCCTCTAACAACCTCTAATAATCATCTTTCTTGGCTGCTACCATATTTATTCATCAATGTAAGGAAAGGTTTTGTTAGCTCCATATCCAGGTTGGCCAGCTTTGGCTTTGTCTTCTTCATTTGGTCCCTGAGGTGCATCTTTGCCACTGGTCAACTTAGACCCTGTTAGAGACACTGAAAAAAAAATCTTTTATATATAAGACAGTGCGAACAGAATTGTACTATTTCTTTTATTGTCACATACTGTGTGTCATTTTTCTGACTTCTGTCTTACTTGGAGCTCTGGGAGCATCTTTGCCACACTTGAGAGTGCTCTGGCTGAAGCACTCAGCCATCCAGGACAGGACCTCTCCACAGTACCGGACCTTTAAAACAGGCAGAAAACAATGACAGAACCTGGAAAATAGTCCAGTTGCCTGTTTGGATCTTGAATTAATATTCAGCTTTTACCTGAGCATCCATGGATGCCAGTCGTTTCTCTTGATCCTTGAACCCATTTACAATTTTCAGTAAGCTCTGGACCCTGAGTCACGAGTAGAAGGCATTTAAATCCATCATCTATGCCGCAAAGGACAAATGTGGCCACTAGGGGGCGGGCGAGCTTAAGAGATCGCCGCACACACTCTGCAGCAATAATAATAATAATGAGACATGAATTACTTGGAGGATGTACTCTTGAGTTTCTCCTCGCTGCTCTCCCAATGTTGGCGCTCCAGTTTAGCCAAGTAGTTCTCTTTTTGCACCGTTTCCCAGGTTATCAGTCTCTGGTCCAGCCCCACCGGCAGCTCTCTCTCTAGGAGACACAAACAAAAGAGTCCAACAACCATTAAACTATCAGGGCAAGGACGGAGATAAGCAGGCGGTGTCTTACCCAGTCTTTTTTTTTTATTTTAAAATTTGAAATTTTACTGATATATATGTGTGTGTGTGTGTGTGTGTGTGTGTGTGTGTGTGTGTGTGTGTGTGTGTGTGTGTGTGTGTGTGTGTTGAAATCTGCTCACATGAACTTCGTACCGAGGTGCTCATGTTTGGAGTCGGGATGTTTGACCAGGCTGAAGAGCAGCTGAGAGAGGTGGCTGATGATGATGAAGGGCGGAGCCAGTGCTGGACGGCTGTGGTACTCCACAATCAGGTTGTACCTCTGGAACTTCCAGAAGATATCTGTGTTTCCCTGCACTACCTGAAATGTGTAACTGGGAGAACAAACACTGTGTGTTTTTTCTTCTGTTTTTTTTTTTTTTTTTTCCTTTTTTAAAGAAGTTTGTTTGAAGACCACAGTTTTCTGGGACCCTACCTGAACATAGCAATGAGCAGGTTTAACAGAAGCACATTAGTGACAAGAAGGAAGATAACCAACAATAGGATGACGAGCCAGTTGGCATAGATGTTGGGACACGGTGGCCGTAAGCCCTGGATAATCTCCTCTGAGTCATTGGTGCAGTTAATTTCAGGCATGCGGGCAGCTGAGCTCATGTCATGAAGGGAAAAAAAGCAAGAAAATGAGATCAGAAGGCACATTCAGAATCACAGACCCTGAAAGGGAAAGGAACACAGAGAATCAGGAATACAGATGAACGTCTCCGTTATATTACCGTCTATTTCCTCCAGGGGGATCTGACCAAAAATGTGCAGGTAGGGGCGATACAAGGCTCTCCGGAACACCCAGTCAATCCTGGGATCGTTGGGATGGAGCAGAGCTTGGGTGGCAACGCCGTACGCGATCAGCCAAACACTTAGGAAGAAGAGGAAGAAGAAAACGTCCTTCATCTGTGGAGCAGAAACAGACGCACCTGTAGCTTCATTTGAAGAGCTGCGTGAATAATCAGATTATCGGTGTAATTCTTCACATCACCATTCTTTCCACGATGATTATTTTGGGGCCCAGCTGTTTGTGGATGGCAAAAATGTGGATCAGGCGCAGAGTGAAGACCATGAAGTCAATGGCCAGGACTGTACGTCCTGCCTCATAGGTGTTCTTCACCATCCTGCAGAAGCAAAACTGTTAACTCTTCGGCCTTTTGAGATTTAGCCTTGAAGTGAAAAATCTTTCTTTTTCTTGCCTGCACACGACTCCAACAACAAACAGCGAGATGGCAACCATGTCACATTTGTTCCAGTTGTCCTCAACGTAGAGCTTGAACTTCTTTGAGATGCTCATCTCTTCGTCTGTGAAAAATCCCTGTGAAGAAGAGGGGTGTGTTTACCACACCGTTGTTTTTTTCTTCAGTGGGCACCGCTAAGTGCAGTAAAATAGGTCCCTCAGCCTTCCCCAGTGCATGTAGGAAGAAGCCAAAGCACTGAAGTGAGACCTAAAGCATGAGGAAAATGACCTGGGACTGATAAACATCAAATCCCATCTTGTGCTACTCTCCTCCACTCCAGCTACCCCTGGAGTAGAGTATAGCGGATAGTTTAATCTGCATTTATATTCCTTAACAAAGTGCGATAATAGGAGCAGCATGGGAGTCTGTGCTCCTTGGTTACTGATCTGTAGCACCGCTAATGATGCCTTATGTTTTCTAAAGATTAAATAGACTGTTTATTCATGCGCTCACTGATGGCTGTGGCCTTCTGGGGCAATTCAAGTTTTGGCAATAATCTCCCTGCTAGTGATGACTTGTGAACCAGGTGGGATATTTGCAAATTATAAAGTAGATGGGTGATAAATGAGAATGAAGATCTGCTTGTAGGGCTTAAAGTTTGGAAAGCAGTCATCCTCAGAAGCGCAGTTTTGGAGTTTACGTCTTCAGAAGAGAGGCAGAGAGAAAAACAGTTGCATGTGGGGCTTTTGTGCCCAAGGGAGAAGGACTTGCACTTGTCTGACCTGGTTCACTGGAATGACTCATGAATCCTTAAAATCCAGAGAGACTGAGGTCGTCATAGTTCACCTCACCTCCTGCTCCTGCCTGTGCACCTGAATGACTTTGCTATATTGCGTGGACCCAAACAGCTAAAGGCTGATGGAGGCAGCTTTAAAGCATCAAGGGTGCAGACTGTAACAGTAAAGTGCACAAAGGCTTCAATAATCACCTGTCGCAGTTCCTCCAGCACCAAGGTGAAGACCCAGAAGTAGAGCATGAGCTCCGGCGCTCCAGGCCCGAAGGGCGGCGGCGGACGGAAGTCCAGCAGGAGCACGTAGGTGAAGAGGAAGAGGAAGGCAAAGTACATGATGACATTACCGAGGAAGACGGTGACAGGAGCGCTCCAGAAGCGGCGCCAGCGGCGGAGCAAGAAACGCCACCAGACGGAGGCGCAGCTCTGAGCTGCCGGGCCTCCAGGTGATGAGTCTCTGGAAAATAGAGAGGTGGGGAGGAACAGGCCGGTAAAGGCTACATGTTTACGACCTGGCTGTACCCCACGCATCATCAATCTCAGGCAGACAGAACTATTCCAGCCGCCAACTGGCTTGTTCTGTATCCTCTGCAAGCTGATTTGTAGCCCACCTCCACCTCTGCTCCTGGCTGTCGGGTTTAATATCATTTCTGTGGTCAATAACAGCAGTTATGGGGCTGCAGATTTTTTTGCTGCTAGGCTTTAGAACAGCGAGCTTTCAAGTTATAGTTTAGTTTTTCAAATACAAATGACTGACATTTAACAGAAGTTACAAAGAAACACTGAAAATAATGTATATTTTAGTTTCATGCAAACTCACAAAGGGTCATCTTCATCATCATCGTCGTCGGTCAACAGTAAAGCCTTTTCTGTATCCAGACTGTCCAGTTCCACAAACTGCTCGCGGCCACTGCGGCTGTCAAGTTCCTCATCTCTGGAAAGCAAACATCTGAGTGTTAATCCAGTTTAACAGCAATTACAGCGGGCCTACGTTCACGTGGTGAAGGCGCCGGCCATTGCCTTAATCACCTGAACTTTATCAGATTGGTCCAGATGAGCGGCGGCCAGAAGAACGCCACCACAAGTTTGGAGATGGCGGTGTCTGTCGTCAACGACCCCCACCAGATCTTTGTGAGAAGAGCCTGTAAATCATGTTTGTCATAGCTGAATGATGTTGGACGCAAGAGGGCGCTACAGAATTGGAAATAATTCTGTTTTCCAGCTTTGTGACTGAATTCATGGAAGCTTTGGACCGAAGGTTTTGTTGCTTAGCCACAGCCTTACCCATGTAACGAACCTTTAAAAACCAAATTACATAATGTCTTTAATTTAAAATGCCATTATTTGGCTTAATGTGTGACTTTCAGTGTTTTCTCTGAAGGTGTGAGCTGAATAGAACCCAGAGAGCAACCAAAATGTTTCATTTCAAGTAACCAATACCCTTAAAAAGATATCTTAAATTCATTATTTAGCTAAAATCAGTGTTTTAATCTTTGTCAAGATGCAGCTAAATATGAAGGTGCATGGGCTTCATTGTTACCTGAACTCCATCGTGAGCAAAAAAGGATTTGGCATCAGCCTCAGTAGCCAAGTTCAGCACCGTAGATTTGCTCCAGCACTTTGTTCTCCTCACCAGCAAAGCGTAAGCCCTGTCTTCACTGTTTGAGTAGCATTCTCCGAAGACATCTGCAGCAGAAACATTTATATTGCGCTCTTTGGCACCGTTGCTGTTGTTTCGGTTGCTGCATGAGCCTCTTGCTGTAAGTGGGACCCTTTTCTAATCACGCCATGGGTCGCTGTCACTTCTATCTACTCACCAAGGGCAAACTGCTCATACTTGGCCTCCTTCATGCTCCGCGCAGATTCAGCTTCAGATTCCAGTCTTGCCATCTCTTTCAGAATCTTACAACCTGCCAGTGCCGCTGCAACTGCCTCAGGGCCCTGGAGGAGGTAAAAAAAAATTTTTTTAAAAAATCTGGCTCCAAGAAATACCTCAAAGACACGGATCTTTATTTTAGAACTTCTGACAGCCATTTTAATCTTCTTTGTCTTATTTTGATTGCTGACTTTTTTTTTTTTTAATCAAAATTTAGCTTCACAGGCAAATCAACCCAATCCAAAGCTGGAAGAGAAAAGCTATTTCCAGCTTTTTGTTTGATTTTCTTCCTTCTGTTTTTTTACCATTTATCCTTGAAATTAAACAACTATCTCTGTTTATTTATTTAAGTGAGATAATGAAATAAATACAAATTTACAACATCTGGGTTTCAGTAAGTGGTTCATTTTTTAAATAATTTAGGTTATTCAAAAATACATAAAAACAATTGCTGTGGCGTATTCATCTGAAGAGCACTTATCTGCCCTCTAGGCCATTTAGAGAAAGAAATTCTTTTAACTGTTGTCAATTATTCCTTGAAAAACTCAAATAAAATCTCAAACACATGCAGTTCTCTTCAGATTGAGTTCTTAATCTGGTTTCAGCTTCTCTTATATGTGGACGATAGTCTTTGAATTCTTGTCTTCTGGTGTGCTGCAGTTTTTAAGAGAAATTTAGAAAAGTAATAGTGTGTGTTGATGAAAAGCAACACGAAGGGTCAGACTCAGTGTTGTTAACCTTAGGCCTCATTATTTGATGATAGATTATTATTAAACTTGCGCTGTGTGTCTCCAAGTTTATATTCTAGCGTTAGCTGGCCTGCTTCAAACAATCCAATTAGGAGGGGGGGGTGCATTTGGGTGAGCACCTTTGAGATTACAATAATTGGCTTACTTAGTTCAGCAGAGGTCGCTGAAGAAATGAAAGATGCTGAAAACAAACAGCAATTATCAGTGACTGGTGTCGTTTAAACTATTTAGAGGGCATGTCAGGGGTAGGCATGTCACCATTAGCTTCATCAGGACTTCTGATGGGCCCATTTCAGCTGCTCCTTCACAGTTTTGCCTCCTAAACCGTCTGACCTTCATTTGAATAAAGTTCTTGCGGCTAAGATTGCTTTTTGGTTCATGTCTTGAAAACTATTCCGTTAGCTGGCCTCTTTTATCTGCAGTGACATTTTCTTGTGGCAGGACTGACCGGCCGCTGCACCGCGTTGGCCCCCATCACTCTTATTCGCACTGAGTCAGAATACAAATATTCGTACAGACTGCCGCAACACGATTTATTTCATTAAACATCAGTGTGAGTGGTTTGGTGCAGGTTACATGACTGATAATCAAATCCAGTGCCGTCAAAAAGCAGGCCCAAATTAGAGTAAAGTTGTTTTTCTATTTGAAAATCACTCATGAAATAAATCAGTGGTGACTTTTCATATTAAAAGTAATTTAAAATGGTCATTTTAAGTTTTTTTTATCAACCATTATAATTGTATTTCTATTATTTTCTTTAGTTGTTTTCTACCTACAACGTTTTTACGAGGTTGAGCAGACTGACCATGGCCCAGAAGTAGTTGGCCATCTGTTGGCGATTCTGCAGCACGGCCCAGAGGAAGAGGTCTCTCCAGGGGTGTTCACAGCGCTCCTCCAGCTCGGCCAGGTTCTTTTGGGTGTGGAATAGTCGACCCTTTGCTGGCTTTTCCTGGAAAACATTGGTCCAATGGTATATTAGGACCTATTCTATGTAGGTTATATATATATATATGTGTTCTGCTAATAAAGTAACAGGTTCTACATGATGCCTTTATCATTTACAGTGACATTGTAAAGATGACTATGTGTAATGGTATTTTATTTTAGTATTGAACTCAAGCTAAATTAAATCGGTGTAAGATAAAAAGACAACTATCCTTTCCAAACTGCTTGAAAATAAGGGCAATTTAATTAATAACATTATGATTCTGTTCTGCAGGAGACTGAGGAAAATTCTCTCTAGTCACAACAGAAATTGCACTAAAAAAAAAACGGTGTCACAAGATAAAAGGAATAAAAAGTGCTGCAGGAAGAAATGTCAGGTGGAATTCAATTCATCTCTGAAAAGAATGTCTGCGTCAGCACACTGGAAGAAACTATGGCTCCCAGGAACCTTCCAAGCACTCACTGTAGGAATCTTTTGGTAAAAGCCTTTGCAGGAGTCGTGAAGAAAATCTTTCAACACTTTTGCCACCTCAAAAAGGGTGAATCGAGGTTTCCGGTCCCCTTGGTCAGAGGGGTGGTGTCCAGGGGGACCGGCTGCACGCGCAGTCCCCAGCAGCATCTGCTTTTCCTCATACTTTTTCAGGAGCAGGTTGTGGAGGAGGCTCTTCTCAGACACAGACCAGTAGAGCTTCTGCAGACGGCCGTAGGTGAGGAACTCGCCCAAGTTCACGCCGTTGTCCACAAAGAGACGCACAAAATCGGGCTTGTCGTTAACCAGCGCGTCCATCATCACCTGTTCAAGGTCACAAGCCTAGAAAGAGCACAACCTGTTACATCTGCTTCCACAGAGGAACGTTCCACAGCCGTCCAGCTCTTCCCCGCCCAGCATTCCCAGCACAAATGAGGCTGACTTTAGCTGCACCTTCCACTCCACGTCTCCATTGAAGATGTCGCTCTTGGCGATATCCACCCTGTTCCACGCCACAGCCAGCTTCAGCTCATCGAGGAAGTCCTGGGCCTCCTGACTTTGGCTCTTACAAGCTGATGCCCCCCCCCCACACACACACACACACACATACACACACACACACACACACACACACACACGCAAGATTTCAAAATGTCGGGTCTATCATGCTTGAATTTCTGCTGGTTTCTTCATAACCTCACCTTTGACAAGTGCTTTGAGGATGACAGTATCCAGCTCTGATGTCTCCTGTTCAGGGTCATGGACTGTGAGCAGGTGTCCATGATCGAGGATCTTCTGGATCTGATTGGACGGCGGAGAGTCTGTTATTACTAATGCTTCATCAGTGTCAACAGTTTCAATTATTGATGCCCTTTCTAAAAGTGTGATTCCTCGCTGTGTGCTTGGGCATGAAGCAGCTGGTACGTTACTGGCATCTTTCTCTCTCCCTTCATATCCTTAATTAGGTCATCACATACAAATTTCGACGATAACGATGAAAATCCCACATTAGCTTCCCTCACAATCTACCCCAACGCGGCCCATTTTTCTGGCAATGTTCACATCTTGTGATCTGCGTGTGTGTGTGTGTGTGTGTGTGTGTGTGTGTGTGTGTGTGTGTGTGTGCGCGCGCGCGGCTGCCTGTGTGCTATGCACAGCGCTCTCACCAGCTTGACCCAGTTACTGATGTCTGTGCTGTGGTGGGCATTTGGAAAGGTGTCCAGCAGCAGCTCTTGAACGCTGTCCACATCCCAGCAGCCCCTATTCATCAGCGTGACAAGGATGTCCGCCACGCCTCCCGAGCCCGCCAGGATGAGCCACGGAGTGGAGTTGCCAATGCCTTTATACATTCTCTGCGAAGAGAGAAACCACATTCGGAATTAGAGGCAAATGCCACAACTTCCTTTTCCCTACTATACTTCTCAGATTTAGCAGTATTTCATAATCCTCGTTAGGGTCCAATGCAAGTAGACTGGTGGCTTTGAGAGTTTTCCGAGCCAAGGAGATTAGTTTTGTGAAAACCGACAGAATTTGCTTCTCGGGCTGGCTCAACAACATTTTGGTTTGAAGCCTAATTCTCCAGCCTGAGCTATTGTGCAGTCAGATCGTGTGCATTCGTGCCTCTCCAACCATCTCCCTGCAGTCGTACCTTCGACTTTGGTCATGTTGTGTAGCTTACTTTAAGAATCCTGGGTTCACCATGTACCAGGAGACTCAGAACAGGGATCTCAAAGCTGCCTGTGCCTGCAAACAACCAGGAAATCACATGTGCACGCATAAATATGTATTTTGACACTTACAGACTTGTTTATCTTCTTTGATGGTTATCTAAAGTTAGATCTCTGCGTGCAACTAGACTTGTTTAGGTTCCTTTGAAGACATTTCTTCTCTTCTCTAGAAGGCTTCTTCAGTTCTGAGCTTGCTTGGGGCAGCTCAGAAAATACTGCCTTTGTGGACAATTAGCGTGCTAATGATCTGGTTGGTCACCTGAGAGTCGTTGGCAGGGTCGATGACCTAGTTTCTCTTTCGGCGCCCACCCCGCTTTGTCTGCTGGGTCACATGGTGATGAGTCACCATGAAGAGAGGAGACTTGGCGACTCATCACCATGTGCCCCAGCAGACAAAGCGGGGTGGGGTGGGGGGGGGCACCAAAAGTGAAACTAGGGCAACAACCCCGTTAACGACCCTGCCAACAACTCTCAGGTGACCACCCAAGCTAATGGTCCAGAAAGGCTATATTTTCAAGCTCTGCCCCCAGCAACCTCAGAACTGAAGAAGCCTTCTGGAGAGGAGGCGAAACGTCTTCAAGGAAACCTAAACAAGTCCAGTTGCACGCAGAGATCTAACTTTGGATAACTATGACCATCAAAGAAGTCTGTGTAGGTTCATCTTTGATGGTTGTGAACCACACTCAGAGCTATCGGCAGGGAAACCAATGGCCTATATATAATATGTAATGACCATATAAGGCAATTTGCTGAGATTTAACATTTACTGGAAAAAAACAGCAAACAGGTGAGGTTACTATGGCGATGAAGACAAAAAAGTGTCACCGAACAAACACAGGCACAGAAACAAACTGCAAACAAGCAGCATGCTACTTCTCCTCACTTTTAATATGATTTGCAACTGCGGTGGTCACGGTGTTGATTAAACTCATGCCTTGAACTTCGCTTTCCATCATCACAGTCTACAGTTTGAACGCGGAGATAAAAAAGATAAAGTATGCAGTTTGGAGCCTGCCTGTCATCTGGCATTCTCTCTGTGGCGCGTGACTCATGTTCTGCTGGGGAGAAAAACGCTGCCTTGCATATTGAGACCTACTGCGTTTGACATATAGTGTATTGGGACATACCGAATTGTTTTCTGGTGGTGGCTCCTGCGGTATTATGGGTATGAAATGCAACTATAAATGTGAATAAGGCACAATTCATATTTGCAGGGAGAATTTACATTATTTAAACAAGATGTCTTTGCGAATATTTTATAACGGCGGGGCATGCACTTTACACATTTGTTACACCCAGAGGATAACAAAATGCATTTAGGAGAAACAATTGGATGTAAAGACAAATGCTGGTTGATGTGGAAGCTCCCCAGGGCCATTGATTCCTCAGAATTATCCATTTGCTGCTTTGCTGCACTTGTGTACAGTTTAAAGGCATATAATTTTAGAGCAGGCTGTGAATAAATAAGTACCACCTTTAAAATAAACACCTCCATGCTGGGGGAAAATGAAATGTGAAGCATAATTTAATGTGGTGAAAGGCAGCCTTTGTCAGAATGGATCCACCCATTTTAATATTTTCTCACACATCTGTGTTTATATTGGTCTAAATGTGATGCAAATACTGGGATTCAAGTTTACACCCAGCTGTTCTTATTTACACAGGCTAATTAAAGGATCCTCGGTCTGCTGCCAGCTGCCAGCAGAGAGCTGAAGGCCTTTACCTCCGTAAGCGGTGCGCTGTAGGGAGATGTGTTTGAGCAGCTTCACCCTCATCTCACTGGTGGCTCCGGGTCTGTTAGGATCCTCTTCCACCAGCACGAAGTGAGAGTGATGACTGTCCAGGGAGTAGACTGATCCGTGTGGCAGGTCCTGAGGCTTGTATGCGGCGGGCTCATCCACCTTGTTGTTAATATGCAGAGAGACATTGTAAGAAGATGCAAATATCGTTTTAAAACCCGCGGCCAGCTGTACGCAGAAAGACCTTGGCAGAGAGCAACGCTTCTCGGTTGTGGATCATGTTCCACGGTGCGATTCCAATGGCAACTACGCGAACTTTAGAAGAGGTGCTGGCCAGTGAGTGGTCTCTGACTGCCTGGCCCAAGTGCTTGGTGATGCCAAAACGGAGGCCGTTTGTCAAAATCCATGCACCTAGAGAAGGAAGGATCGAAATCAGCCTTCCATATGTAAATTACAAGGATAGACAGCACCCAGGCAATCTAAGAGGTCACATTAAATATCTAAATGTATGTATGTATTATTTGATTCATGATAATTACATGTAATAACAATACATTTTACTTAAAGGCACCTTTCTGAAGCCCAAGGATACTAAACAAGGAAAAAAGTGAAAGCACTGAACAAGAACATTGAGAATAAATAAGATGTGAAGAAAGAGAGCAAGACAACAGCAACAGAATCGATTCCCCGATTTGGATTTGAAAAGCTGAGGTTGCTCCTGGTGGCTGGATGGTCACCTGTGCTCTGTGCAGCCTTCACCAGTCCTTTTCTCAGCGTGTCCCTGAGCCAGGGCTTCATCTGCGCCAGCTCGTCTCCCCCCACCAGGGCCACCACCAGGTGTGGTGAAGCCAGGCCCCACTCCTCTGTCAGCATCTGGTAGATCAGCACTGGGTCTGTGCTGCTCTGCACCCTGACAAACTGGACACGGAGATGCAGGCTGATATGATTCATTCAGAGTATTTCTGCTTCTGTCTTTCATGTCTTACCTTTCCTTTTGTTTTAGTGGAGCCGAGGAAGTCAATGTCTCCCACCCTTCCTGCTGCCCAGTGACTTTTGTTGGTCTTTAATCTGCTGGCCATTCCTTGTGCTACAAACACCAGTGTTTTATCCACCGTGGAGCAGCAGGGGCAGCCCAGCAGGGCACTGACAGAAACACACATTCAGCTGTTATTTGCACATCCATACTATCACTCATTCCACTTCTCCTTGCTGCTATGTCCAGTAGATGTTGTCTGCGCCTGACACTGGAAAAGGCTGATTATTCTGCTGCAGGGTTGATTTTCCTGCTGACCCAGTTGCAGAGGAGGGTATTTGGTGCCACTCAGTCCTGGATCCATATCCATCATCATGATTATGCAGACAGAAAAGCCTTTTCAGGATGTAGGAGAGCAACCCAACAAATAACCAGTTAAAGTGGGACATTATTGCAAACATATTGCCTTATTCATATTGACATTATCCAATATTAACGTCTGTACGGAATGATATGTGTGATTAACCACCACCCATACCTTTTAATACATTAAATGTTTTTCTGCAGTATCTGTGTATTTGCTTTTGTCTGACACTAATTTGACAGATTTCTTCCATGCTACACCTGATGACATTCAGATTTACCATCCCAGACAGATCCTGACCTTTCACAGCTTTGCCATGTTTATGATGAAACAAAGAAAATGACTTTTGGCAGCTTCAGTTCATAACCTTCTGTGTAACAAATATAATACCTTGATTCATTCTATCACTTTAATCTTGGAAATTACAAGTGGCTCTCATGAAAAATGTAATTGAAAACTATTCTTGGAATTAGTTAAGGATTATTAGCCTAATGCAAATGTTTGCCTCTAGGAGCACTTCTTCCAGTTATAACCCGCTGATCTAATCTTGCAAATGTCTCCTTCACATTAATCTGGTACTGAATACTGAGCAGTATTGTAATTTAAAGAAAAAAGCCTTTGCTAATTATCATAAATGAATTGTTTGGCTGCCACACAGGGAAAGTGCCTATTTGTGGTTTCTCTGTTGCTCTCGCACACCTGTGTTCTTCAGACCACTCCAGCACGTCTCCGCAATGCACGCACCGTCCCTGCGGCTGCAGTGGCCCCTGTAAACAAATGAATGCACAAATATTAATGTCAGCTTTCCCCTAAATCCATCATGACTAACTCGCCACTCTTTACACAGCGGGGAAAGAATTTGTGGTGAATGCAAAGTTGGGAGGATTTCCCTCCTCGCTTCATATGCAAAGCGCTTCCTGCATGATCTTTGAGCCAGAAATGTTGTACAAGAACCACACTCCACAGCCGGAAAAGAACGCTACGCAGAGAGGGCTGTAGATGTTGCACTAGATGCCTGTACTACTCATATTCTCCCTAGAACTCTTTTGGAGTGTGTAAAAAATTTAATAATCTATTCAGATTTAATCAGACGATGCACGATGCACAGATACATGGATTAACATACTAATCAGTGTGTCTTCACTTGACACCAGGTAAGATATTTGAACGGCTCAATAGAAACTAAATAATTGCTCTGACATGGTTTTAACATCCTTCAACAGACTTATAATAAACTTAATATTAAGAGTTTTCCTGGACCTCTGAGCTAATCTGACCCTGAACGTCCAAGTGTTTTTCAGAAAATGACAGAAAAAGAGGGAACACAACAAATATTCAGATAAAATCACAGAAAGGGGCAGTCTTTAATGAGTCAACGAAATAACGTGACATTTAATGTTTCCTTTGTCTGACAAAACCACATTGTTCTAGTTTGACCTTGAGGCAATGGCAGACTCTAATGGTATGGATTCTGTAATGGGTCTGGACAACATGACTTGAACTGGTACCTATTAGAGGTTTTTAATTAGTAGAAGAGCCTGTTATATCTCCGTCATCCTTTTTTCCACAGTATTAGATGATGCTGGCCCCAAAATGAGGACTCATTCATAATTGATAAGATTATCAATTTGCCAGCGTAAACACAGATTCTTATAGGTCGGCCCTGTTCATGTGGGCGCTTGAGCTACTTGTAAGAGATGATCATAAGAAAAACATCTGTAAGAGTGCATATTTAGTGGGCGTGGATCTGCAGCCTCACTGGGTTCTGGGCATTTAACAGAACTGCAGGGCGATAGTAACCCCATATGAGTGGGTTTAAACTACCATCTGTGTTAACGCAAGCCAGCAGCTTGCTGTGGGAGCCTTTATTTGACTGCGGGTCTGGGGCTAGCAGGTAAAAGACTACCGGCCATGCAAACAGGGCACCTTGCATGCAAAGTTAAAAGACGCCCAGCTGTGTTGGCGACACTTTCTACTCAGTTCAAGGACTGTCGTCGTCATTTTTTTTTCCCAGGCAGAATAAATTGGGAACACACATTTCTCTATTTGCATTTTCAAACTGGCCAGTTTAGCTTTGATGCTACACAGCTCATAAAAGACAATCTGTTTGAAAAAAGAAAAGAAAAGCACCCGGAGAGCTCATGCCAAGCTGCTCGTTTCCCCACATACTGGGACCTATACACCCAGAACAACCTGGAGGGTGTTCCTCTGATGGAGGAACTGCACAAGTTAACCAGTTTCATTAGTATAGTAATACAAGGTTACATAATATGGATTATTTTAGGATCAAAGCACCAACTTCAATCCTCACCTTTGATCCAAAAATCAGTTATTTTGTTGACAAACAGGCTGCCACATGACCTCCTCCCTTGGCAGAGGTAACAACTGATTTACATCATCATTAATGAGATGCTGCAGTAGCTAGAAAGTTTTGGACTTATATGTTAGATATATGTTAGATGACTATGGAAATTAGTAGGATGCAATTACCAAAAGTCTGAAAATCCTTGATTTCTAATCTGCCAATTTTAATCTCAATTCTGAGGCAATGATAATTTTTTTTTTTTTTTTTACCAAGACTGTAATATGAACAGTTTGTGTTATTTACCATTAAATATGCAGATAATCTCAAATTTCAATTGTTGTATGATGGGAAAAGAATAACCTAAAACTCTTTAGATTCCAGTTAAACTCTCTCACTGGTTTTAACGATATGAATGTGTTTAATTTAACCAGGTAATTGACTGAGGGTGATCAAACCCACACTGACCATGCAGCTGTAAACATGCTTCTAGGCCAGAAACTACATTTTTAGAACAGAGACAAAAAGAGGCCCAGCCTTAGACCCCGTGCACTCACCAGAGCGGTGTCCTCAGTCTCCTGCATGGCTCAAACTCACGCTCTCTTCGTCCTCTCTGCTCTTCCTGCAGATGAATCACCTGGGCTGTCTGGAGGCGTTCAGAAGGCTGGGCTCTTCCTCCAACCAATCAGACATTTCTGTCCACCTGTAGTTTGCATGCTGGTCTGTCATTGATGTAACATTACTCTCATCAGGACCGCTTTAGGTTTGCTGTTAATGCTTGGAAAAAACAAACAGGTATTGATAGGAAGGCTTCTTTATACTTTGCAGTGCAGCTCTGTTTAATCAATATGAGTTTAAATGTAATTACCGTAGAGAAGCAAAGGAATTTGGGCTGTTAAAGCAAATCCTAAAATGAGAACCTTCCCACCTCGCCGTCTCTGCTGGGAGAACACGTCTCTCAGCGCATTGAAAAGCAATTAAAGCGAGCAGCTCTAATTACTGCTGCTGCCTGACCTACATGCAACTTAAACTAAATCTCATTTCCTGACTTGAACCACTTTTCATTTTGGAACATCTCATTTAGGCAAAAGGGTTGTTTGGTCTGCCAACCAAAATGCCCGAGATGGCCACTAATGACTGATCCCAGGAGGTTAGAAACAGGAAGATACAGAAAACTGATGACAGCAAAACATGTGACTCGAGATGGATGCTTGGGTTATGTTTTTAGCAAGCTAAATAATTTATAAAGCCTACCTTTTAACCTCCATGGATTATAGTCCTGCTGTTTAAACATACAAACATTACCATAATGTCTATCTATGCACATTCAAAACCAACTCCGTCCTCTGCTTCCTCTCTCTCGCTCTTCCCTTTCTCTCTCTCTCTCTCTCTCTCTCTCTCTCTCTCTCTCTCTCTTGAGTTTTGAATGGGGTTTGGGTTAGGTTAGGCATTTATTTGTTATGGTAGGGTCAGAGTGAGAAGCTGAATAATGTAGTATGTCTATGAACGTCTTCACCACAATAGAAGTAAAAGGATGTGTGAGTGTGTGTGTGTGTGTGTGTGTGTGTGTGTGTGTGTGTGTGTGTGTGTGTGTGAGAGAGAGAGAGAG